>OX328129.1:24587494-24627494 GCA_946811695.1 Gonocerus acuteangulatus | reverse complement strand
ATATATATATATATATATATATATATATATGTTAGGGTGATTGACCGCCCCAGCCCAGGTAGGATTAAGGCAGCTATATATAAGCTGCCTTATCTCTAATAAAGTTAGTCTTTATCAAGTAGTCGTGCGTGAAGCTTATTCCCCAGTGTTTCTTTGTGTTTTTTTAAAAACTCCCTCGATACTCGTGGGAGCTTAACTGGTGCCGAAACCTTTACTTCCGCGCGCGCTTCAACAGCTGTTCGAAATTGATCGACTGTTCGAAATCAGGATGGCGGAAGGAAATACACCAATGGTACTAGCGGAAGGAACTTCTCCAGTGATTCTACCGCATGGAGCTACACCGGTGGTGCTCCCAGATGGCACTACTCAGATGGTACTCCCAGATGGCACTGTTGCACCCCAGGTTGTGTTCCAACCAGTTGCACCACCGCCACCACCACCGGACCCAGCAATGTTAACGTGGATCAAGATCCGTACTTCTAACGCTCACGATATGCGAACGGCTATCTCTGAAATCGAACGCTTCACAGGAGAAGCAGGAGATCTGACTCACTTTCTAAAGGCAGGCGATAGAATCAACACTGCCCTCGGTGCAAAAGAGGAAGCGGGCTGGCTGGATACCACTGAAGTCCCTACACTGCGAGCTGCCCTGGTCAACCGTATAAGCCGCCGCGTCCTGAATATTATTCAGTGTGATGAAGACACGGAATGGAGCATAGTGAAGAGTCGTCATAAGAAAGCGTACGGAGGGGGTAGATGGGCCCCAGAGGAAGATATCCTGCTCATGTTCAGAGCGACCAAACACCCTAATCAGTCGGCGGGAAGCTTCGCTGCCACACTACTCGAGTGGTATATGAAAATAGCGGACAAATTCAGCGAAACGCTAATAGTAGCGGAGGGGCGAGCGAAACTAGGTTTCCTAGAGAGCATCCTAAAAGTACAACTGCGAAGGGAAACGAGAAAGGCCATTGATGAAGGAAAAGAGTTCATCGAAATAGCTCACTCTCTCATGGATGATGACGGGAAGCAGGAGGAAGAAGGTATGGAGCATGCCGAGGCCGAATGGAGAATAGTGAAACCCTCTAGGAGGCAGAGACGCCCAGGCCCATCAGCTAGGGATGTGGGAGCAGGACATAGACGATCAGAGTGGCGAGATGGCCCAACCAGGCCTGAAGACAGAAGACCCGAGGACAGAAGACCCCGCAGACAAGAGAGCAAGAGATGCTTCGAGTGCGGAAGTACCAAACATCTTGCAGCGAAATGTGAGCGCACAAAATGTTTTGAGTGTGGATCTGGGGGACACCTTGCACGCAACTGCCCTCATATCCGAAAAAAGCCGGTTGATAAAGGTGAGCCGATGGAAGTAAACGCTCAAAGAGTTCATCGCTCTTTCGCAGATACACTGAGAACTCGCACAACCTCTAGCGACTCGGATAGTGAAAGCACTACCACCAGCGTACCACCGTGGGTTAGGAGAGCGAGAGAACGACGAGCTGAGCAACGGGAGCCTAGCTATCGTCAATGAGGATGGTGGCCGGAGAGCGGCAACCTTCTGTGTGTTAACAATTTACTAACAACACAGAGAGGGGGTAGGTTGCCGATCATTCGCGACGGTGGGTATAAGTGGCTAGTGGATACTGGGAGGTCGTGTACCATCGTCGCGAGAGGAGTAAGACTGTTTGGAGAACATACCTTTAGAAAATGTGAGTGCAGCCTTAACACGCTTGGTGGACAGTGCCCAGTCGAAGGAGAAGTCGTGTGGAATCTAAAAAGATGGGGGAGGCCCAGTGTGAATATAGTTGTCCATATTGTTAAAACCCTTTCAGAGGCTTATGATGGGATACTTGGATCCGACCTTATGTCAAGAGTGGGAAGCTGTGTGAAGAACGACGGGGCAAGGTGGGTGGTCAACCTAGGACAGAGACAGTATGTAACAAGAAACAACAGCAGAACAAATGAGTTGCAATTAGGGGCCGTCGAACAGCAGCAATGCAGATGGAAGAGAATTCGGAGCAACATTGAAGATGTGTTCTGGAATGAAGGGGATCCAATCAGCACAACTGGGAAACTAGTGCACGAAATTCCCCTGAAGGTAGAAAAAGTCGTTGGACTCAATGCTAGAGCAGGGTGTCATAGTGCGTAGCAAGTCGCCCTATAACAGCCCCCTTTGGGCTGTCCCTAAGGCCGGAGAAAAAGACAAATTCAGAGTAGTAGTCGACTTTAGGAAGTTGAACGAAATCACGGCAGACGAAAAATATCCACTTCCTCGCATAGAAGACATCTTAGACCGACTACAGGGAGCTACCATCTTTAGCACGCTAGACCTCAAGAGTGGTTACCATCAGATACGCCTCCACCCTCGTGACGAAGAGAAAACAGCCTTCTCCTTTGATAGGGATCACTTTCATTTTACGAGGCTACCCTTCGGCTTGAAAAACGCTCCCACGTCGTTCCAAAGACTTATGGATGAATTCCTGAGAGGACTGAGCGAGACCTTCGTCCAAGTCTACATGGACGACCTTCTAGTTTTCAGTGCGTCCCCCGCCGATCACGAGAAGCATCTAAAAGCTGTGTTCCAGAGACTCCAAAAATTGGGCCTTAAACTGTCGCCCACGAAACTTAAACTAGGGCACACGTCCCTTAAGTTTTTAGGCCACCTTATATCTGCAGATGGCATCCGACCTGATCCTGAAAAAATCCAGGCAATATCAACCATGGCAGTCCCCAGAGATATCAAAGGTGTACGCAGAACACTAGGAGTATTGAACTATTATAGGCGGTTTGTACCCTCCATGGCTCACAAAGTGTCGGGACTAAACTCGTTACTAAAGAAAGGATGCCCGTTTAGAGTCACAAAGTCCATAACATTGGATACCCAGAAATGTATCGAGCTTCTACAGGCAGCCCCACTTCTTGCATTCCCCGACTTTAGCTTACCGTTCGTGATCACAACTGATGCAAGTGAGCTCGCATTGGGAGCCGTTCTATCCCAACAAAGAGATGGTGGGGATAGGCCCGTCGCATTCGCCAGCAGAAAACTCACACCAGCTGAAACCAGATACAGCGCACTGGAACGCGAGCTGCTTGCAGTGGTGTGGGCCATCTCTCACTTTAGACCGTACGTCTTCGGAACAACCTTCGTGGTCCGGTCAGATCACAAACCTCTTCAATGGTTGTCCTCGCTAAAAGAAACATCCTCCAGAGTTGCCAGATGGAAACAATACCTCGCACAATACTCCTTTCGGGTCGTCCACACTCCAGGGAAGGAAGACGTTGTGGCGGATTGGTTGTCAAGGAATTTCCCAGTGAACGCTATATCTCCGAGAGAAGAGGGACAGGCATCAACACTAGCTGATTTCTTCCATAACTGGACCCCAGCCGAAGGCGATGCGACAGACGCAGACACCAGCGCACCAGACGCAACAGGAGTGTCAGTAGGTGATAGGCCAAAGGATATGGAAGAGCGAGATGACATCGTCGTAAGACACCGCCGTCACATAGTCTGGAAAACAGCTGCATTCGGATCGCCACAAATACTCTTTGGCAGGCAAAAACGAGGAGTCCTAGAAGCGACCGTGAAGACCCAACCCTCCGTCGACGACGAAACTATTATACGCGTCCTCAACGACGCTTCCACCCCTGGGCATATTACGTACCTGTACGTAGGAAACGCAGTCCTCTGGAATCGAATCGCTACTTTGTGGGAAAATGAGAGAATTGGTCTCGATCGCAGCTTCGTGCGCTGTTCCCGCCTCGGTGAACGAATAGAAGATCCGGAGAGGCGTGAGGAACTCACCCTGGCTTATCACCAAGGGAAAACTAATCACAGAGGTGAAACAGAAACTCTTGCAGCACTACGTAAGCTCTACGTCTGGCCAGGCATGAGACAATCAGTTAAACGAGTCCTCGGAGAGTGCCGAGTGTGCCAAAAAGTTAAATACCTCCGGAGACCACCACACACCGAACAAGAACACACACCAACCCCAGAAAGCCCGCTCGCGGTTGTGCAAGCGGACACATTCACATGGAACAGCCAGTCGTGGGTAACACTTATCGATGTTTTCAGCAAGGTTGCGATGGCTGTGGAAGCAAAACAAAAATCGGCTGAAGCGGTGAAAACGGCGCTGCTTTCTTGGGCTCAGATGTATGGAGTTCCCGAAACACTTATCACCGACGGAGGACGAGAGTTCACCAATAAGACTATCCAGAATCTTTTACACTCATGGAACTCGGAACACCACACAACAACACCTGGACGCCTCCAGGGCAGAGGAGCAATAGAACGCCTTCATGGGACCCTCTCGGAACATCTACGACTCCTAGATGCTGACCCCCACTGCCCGGAAAATGAAAACAAGTCACGAGCTGTTGTAGCATATAACCACTCCGTTCATGCTACTAACGGCCTCTCGCCACTGGAAGTGTTATTTGGCCTACGATGTGTACGCACACCAGGTTTGCACACCAACGCTGAAACCTCCGCAGAAGTTAATGCGATCCGTGACCATCATAGAGCACAAAGCAGACGCCGTACGGACGTCAGGCGCCGCATCGAAGAAGAAAAGAGGAGGCGAGTAGCAAAAACTAAAGAACGACTTCGTGACCCTGCAGTTCCACCGCGTATAGGAAATATCGTGTACAGGAGAATCCCGTCTAACAGGAAGAAGATACCAGAACTTTACGATGGACCCTACCGTATAGTAGTCATCAGAGAACACAACGTCGTTACAATTGAGGACGTCGCTGACCCCAGACGCCGTCGGACATGCCACATCGAGCAGCTAAAAAGGTCACAGGAGAACGGGGCTATCGCCAACAATGAGGAAGATGCCAGATAATAATGACAATGTTATACTATGAATTATTTTTGATCTTACGGATCTGTGTTGTGCTTAATCTATTACTTATAACTATAATTACTCCAGGTACAGTGTTTTAATTTTTAACTTGCTATGTTATGTTGTACGAACCAGGTCACAAACTTTTATGTTTTCTTTAATTATGTAGAGATTACCTTATAATTTCACTATTTTATGTTATATCCTTATGTGCTCTTCTTGTATTATTGTTAATTATGAGTTCCTGGATACTCCAGGAACTGGAGGGGGGCTGTTAGGGTGATTGACCGCCCCAGCCCAGGTAGGATTAAGGCAGCTATATATAAGCTGCCTTATCTCTAATAAAGTTAGTCTTTATCAAGTAGTCGTGCGTGAAGCTTATTCCCCAGTGTTCCTTTGTGTTTTTTTAAAAACTCCCTCGATACTCGTGGGAGCTTAACATATATATATATATATATATATATATATATATATATATATATATATATATATATATATATAAATCAGTCCCGTAACAGGCCACGAGGGCCCTGAGGGGCAGATACTATAGAGGTATCTGATTCATGACCATACGGCACACTAGGGAGATAGTGTGGTCAGTACTATGCTCCGGCCGCCTGATACTCCCCTTGGCTGCTTCGACTACTAGAGTCATTAGCACCAACCAAGGAACCCATTATTAAATTAATTAAAGGCTGGGTTGGCCTAGGGACGGTCAGGGCCTATATATATATATATATATATATATATATATATATATAGGGACAGTCAGGGCATATATATAAATATATATATATATATATATATATATATATATATATATATATATATATATATATATATATATATATATAAGTTGAAGACTAAGATGTTGTGGGAAGTTGGTAACAGCTTTATTCAGTCCTCAAATATATTTTTATTCTCAAGCCACATAGTGTGGGTCATGCTGCAGTTATTTAAAATTGACTTGTGTATATATATATTTATATACATATATATACATACATATATACGTGTATATATAAAGGATTCCGCCTGTTTATTACGACCTTCCACATCGAAATCTCCAGACCATATACAAAGAAATTCTCCTTATAGGCAAGAAGTTAAATAACGAATAGAATTTATCTGTATATGTACCCCCTCTAAAACGAGGAAACCCGCTTATGAGCTTGACTTCATGACCTCATAACTTCAAGAAAGCGCCGACTAGAAAATAAAGTCGGAAATTTAATGCGTAATTCAAAAAAATTCCATTCAATATTTATAATAATTATGAGCATATATATATATATATATATATATATATATATATATATATATTAACTGTATAATCAATAATAATAAACAAATACAATTTAATAAAACACTATTCAGTTATTTTAGAACTCTCACATTAATATTTTACCAGGAAAGTATTAAAAGAAATATGAATGAGAAAAGTCTCCCAGCTTTTGTACGGCTGTGGCTTGAATAAATGCATACCTAATGTTGAACTCATCTTGGGTTTTCTTTAACTTTTGCATTTTTCATTTGAAGATTTTGTTGGAATAATGTTGAATGTCGCAGAGAGTCTGTTCAACTTTAATTGATTTTCACCAGGAGAAAGGAAATTATTTATTTAATGTTCAATTTCGAGAAGGGGGTGGCTGGATTTAATGAAGTATCGATAGTTAGTATCAACATTTGTTTAAAATTATTATTCGCTCCGGTTATATGCAATATATTCAAAAATGAAGGTGCCTTGGAAATCTTTGTGAAAAACCAGAATCATCTGTAAATGTCCTAATAGGATGACCTTAGATGCCAAAGTAGTTAGAAAAATATCCGACACGCAGGAAGCACGTTTTCGTTCTTATATCTAGTGTTATTTGGAAAACTTAGAATAGAAAGAGTTGATGTTTTTTTCGACGAAAATGAAATTATATGCCAATAAATAAGCACTGGAAATTCATTTATTTAGTCCTAAGGAAAAATTACTTCCACCCCTTCTCAACTTACTTTCTCATTGACTTGCCTTGTAATACTGCATTGCAAATTCGTATATCTCACATATTGACCGGCTTTTTTTTTATTGTTAATTACGTATATTATTTTCTAAATACATAAATTTTTTTTAATTCATGCCCACCGGTGTACGGGGTAATGTTGTTGCGGAGTGACCCGCCGCACAGTGGAGCCAAACGACATTTCTTCTTTCAAAAAAGGCTACAGCCTCTAAATCTTAACCGATTTCAATGCACTTTTTTTTTAATTGAAAGCTAATAAAGTTTAAAATAAATTTTGTTGGCCAGATTTTCGTATTTTGTTGTCCCTGTTTAGTAAATTACGTGTGAATAATTAACGAAATTTTACAATTGAACATAAAATAATATTTTGTTTTTATCTAACTATATATCAGCACGGATATCATTGAAATCAAACATTCAAATCCTGATTAGACTTGGAAAAAACCAAAATCTCTTTTTAAATCATTCAAAAATCATATTATTTCAATTAATCTCATTGTTGAATTAAGATAAATTTACGTTTTGAAGATGTCAGTCTGATTTTTTCCAAGTCTAATCAGGATTTGAATGTTAAATTTCAACGATATAAGTGCCGATATATAGTTAGATAAAAAAATATAATATTATTTTATGCTCAAGCGTAAAAGTTCGTGAATTATTCACACGTAATTTATTAAACAATGGGGAAAAAATAACAAAAATCTGGCAAAAAACAAAGTTGTTCTAAATCATTAGCTTTCATTTAAAAAAACGCATTGAAATCGGTTAAGATTTAGAGGCTGTAGCCTTTTTTGAAACAACAACTGGTCTTGAACTCATTGCATAAGTCGTGACTTTATAGAGAAAAATTCAATTAATATTAACTATTTGGGACGATATTAACTAAATATACTTGATATAATTATTAAAGGTTAACAAAAAACAAAAAAAACATGAGAGGGACTATTTACCACTGGTTGTGTCCCTTCTTCCTCCGTTGACCAGGACTGTATCAGTTTGAGACATTCTTTCTTGATTAGCATCTGTAACAAAAAAAAAGAAGTAAAACATATAATATTTTTGGATGGAACGGCATTTTTCTCCAGCGGTGGTACTCCTCCTCACTTCAAGGGAAGAAACATCATTCCCTTGGCTACCACCGAGGAAGAAACACGTACCTGGCTGAAGAAGATGGAGATGAATCCATCAAAATATTCCAGGAAGAAGTGAGGAGGAGTACCACCGCTGGAGAAAAATGCCGTTCCATCCAAAAATACTATCCCAGCGACGAAAAATAACATCAAACATATAAAACCTTACGGCGAGAAAAATAGAAGCAGGAAAAAAGAAATGACGCAATACCATCAGCGCTACTAACGGACAGAATCCCAACTACACCAGGGAGCTTCAACACCATTCGTCCGCCGATACTGTGGCTAGAGGGGAGAAAAGGAGCCCAGATCGAGAAAAATGTCATTCCCTTGGCTACGACTGAGGAAGAAACAAGTACCTGGCTGAAGAAGATGGAGATGAATCCATCGAAATATTCCAGGAAGAAGTGAGGACGAGTACCACCGCTGGAGAAAAATTCCGTTCCATCCAAAAATACTATCCCAGCGACGAAAAATAACATCAAACAACATATAATATATGTTATACAAATACTAATAATATAAGAAACCTTCTCAGATACTTTCGATATAAGCAAATTCTTGTATTCATTTATACGTGAGTTTGTGTGTCTATTTACACACACACGCATACATTTTATTATTATGTTTGTTGTGGATTTTATATTTTAATTCTTTATTGTGTTTCATTTATTACGGTTTGAAGGTGTGGCCCCACAAACGTAACTTGACTCAACATCGTAACCTGACTGCCAACATTGGGAAGGTTACTCATGGTTAGTCAGTGTTGCCGGTGCCAAAATAAATTATTAATTAATATTTAAATTTCTGTTCCCGCGACTTTGAGGTAACCCGAAAATTATCTAGCCCGGTTTAAATTTTGTTTTTAGTAGTGTGACATCGTGGTGCTTTGGTATGGACTTATTTATAGACCTTCATTAAATTATTATTTTATTTCTGGCAGGGGACTGTTTCTTTTTTTATTTATTCGTAAGTCAATTGTTGTCTTTTTAATTGATGGAGTGGTTTATTGTCTATTTATTTTATTTTCTCGCAACTAAGGCGATTCAACAACAGGATGATTTAATGATCACAATTTATAAAATAATAATAAAAAAAAGTCCGTCACGCAGGAGCTGCATAACTAAGCACTTTCCTCAGAATTTTTGTAGTGTAGACTACATTACTGAATAATTTGCTGTAAATAACCTATATAAATAAAATAAAAACGTGAATAGTTCTGCTCATTTACATTTCTTATGAGGTAGTTCACTGATTAATTTTGTAAATAATTTGCTTCCAGAGTTATGTTACTACATGATACTGTACTACTTAATAAATACAAAAAAACTACATTTTCTGTCTTTTGAGCTGACGCAGGAACAGGATACAGTCCCCCTTGAGGGAGATAGCGCTCCTCGCGGCGACTTTGGGAACCTACGTCTTGCAGGCTAATTCTAATGAAACAGAGTTTAAAGTAAACCCTCCTTTCTAATAGACCGATTTACTTCATGTTTACAACACTTCTTTCTCGCGAGATACCCATGACGTATACAGCGTTTCGTTACAATACAGCAGAAATCACGACCGGTATGAGTATATTAGTACTTTAGGTCCGGTGTAAACCCCCTCCTAATGAACCGATTTAGTTTATTTTTACAACGTATTTTTCTCTTTAGATCAACATAAAGAATACCGAGTTTCGTTGAAATATAACAAAAACTACGGCTGCCATGGTCAAATTAGTGTTTTGGGTCCAGAGTAACCCCCCCCCCTTCTAATGAACCGATTTAGTTTATTTTTACAACGTATTTCTCTCTTTACATCAACATAACGAATACCGAGTTTCGTTGAAATATAACAAAAACTACGACCGGCATGGTCAAATTATTGTTTTGGGTCCGGGGTAAATCCCCCCCCTTCTAATGAACCGATTTAGTTTATTTTTACAACGTATTTCTCTCTTTACATCAACATAACGAATACCGAGTTTCGTTGAAATATAACAAAAACTACGACTGGCATGGTCAAATTATTGTTTTGGGTCCGGGGTAAATCCCCCCCCTCCCGGTGGACCGATTTTGGTGGTTAACGAACTCGTTCAATCGTTTGCTAATTGAACCCTATATACCACGTTTCGTGAAGAAAAAACAAAAACTCTGGCCGCTATCGTGTTAACAGACATATATATATATATATATATATATATATATATATATATATATATAATATATATAATATATATATGTATATATATATATATATATATATATATATATATATATAAATTTTAACGGGGGTCATTTTCGGTGTCTACTAGGTAGGATCGATAAAGATTTGAATTTTTTTTTCAAAAATTCCGTCATGAATGCAACCTCAATAGCTACTTTCCTTCGGAGGAATAAAATAAAATAAAATAAAACAAAATATATGTTTACATTATATATATTTTTTATTATTTGTACTGTATTTATATATGTACTGTGCACTATACATATATATGTATACTATATTTATATAAGTGCAAATATATTTATGTGTGTGTGAATCTGGTTCTTATATCCATGCAATTTTATAACAACAATAATTTCTCTTTTTTTCCAAACTTAGATTCTCCCAAATACAACTTTAGTAACACAACTCTATCTCTAACACATAATACTGAAAACACTCTCCATCCTAACATTAATCTGCACAATTAAACACAACAAGGGCGGAGATGACCATGCAGTTTTCTGCCCTTAAACTACCAACCCAACCCCAACCCTTCGGAGGAAAGTGCTAAAATGAGATAAAAGTCCGACTCGCAGGAACTGCGTCATCTTAGCGCGGTCCCAGTTTTTTTTTTTTTTTTTTTTTTTTTTTTTTTTTTTTTTTTTTTTTTTTTTTTTTTTTTTACGGCACATCTACATCTAGGTCATTAGCGCCGACATCCAGGGTGTAGCGAGGAATTTCAGCAGCGAGCCGTGGGATGATAAAATTCCTGCCGGAGGTTGGGAATCGAACCCACCATCTCCCGCTTATGAATCCAAGGCGCTAGCCATTAGACCACGGGAGACCCCGGTTCCTGTTTATATCCCTATTCTCATTTGAAAAGCATAGAATAGAAACAGATAATATTTTCCTCGGCCTTTGTTCAAACGGTTTTATGGCTGGCTATACCTGGGGTCAGGTCCGCAAGACCCTAGAATCCTCTTCTACCGATACTTCATTTCATACATTTCAATGAATTGGAAAATATCAAATATTTTCACACATTCCAGTGTTCTTTTACTATAGTAATAATTCTACAGATAAAATCAATTAAAAAATAAAATAAAAAAACCAACAGCATAAAGGCAATTGAAAATATTCAAAAGACGTCAACGAATCTTTTTCTCTTGGCAAGCTATATTTCTAACAATGAATTGTTTTTCTTATTTTGCCTAATCTGTTTTATTGTAAAATACATTATCCAACTATAAGCAATTAAAAAATAACAAGGAATAAAAACAGACAAAAAGAACAGTTCGAATAAGCAAAATCAATTACTTTAATGTTTTAAGCACTTATTTCTCCGATTGACATCGCCTAATCAAAACTTTCATCAGAACCGTTTTTGTAGAGCATTTAGTAAGCTTTCTAATGGTATTCTTTTGTTTACCATGATTCTCAACTTTTTTCGAGATATTAAGGAAAATATACAAAGTTACCAAAACTTTTTAAGTCTGTTAATAAAATATTTTATTCTAACCCTTCCTTAACTCCAAACGTAACCAAAATTTCAACATATTAGTTTTGATGAAAGTAGAACATGCAGAAAATGTTTCAACTGAATCCCATGATTCTAAGTACCCAAACCAAAAACGGTATTCAAAAAATATTTTTCCAATTTTCTCGAAAACGGTTAAAGCTATCGCCTTGAAAATGGTTTCATTCGTTTTCCTAGCCCAGGAATCATATAAAACGAGTACTTAGATGCTTATGAACTCAAAAACGTAAGCGTTACGATTTTTTTTGCGCGAATTTCGCCCCAAACGCCATCTTCCAGTAGGCGGATTTTGCTGGTTAACGAACTTGACCTTTCAAATTGGACGAAGGATTTTTGTACCAAATTTCATCAAAATCGGACCATTCGTCTTCTAGCTAGAGAGCGAACAGACAAATATATATATATATATATATATATATACATATATATATATATATATATATATATATATATATATATATATATACAAATTTGAACCACCGTTATTTTCGGTCTCTAGGGGTTCTGAAACGCGAAATTTTCTAGTCGGCACTTCCGGATTGTTTCATTGTATCAACCCTATAAGCGGGGTTCCTCCCTATGGGGGAGGGAGGAACCGCGCTAAAAATGTAAATTGACATTATGAAATTATAGAACAAGAGGACATAGTCTCTTGCTTGTAAAGGCTGGTTTCAGTTTCTAAATCGGTTGTATTTATATTTCATATCAGTTCCTTTTAGCGCGGTTCCTCCCTCCCCCATAGGGAGGAACCCCGCTTATAAGGTTGATACAATGAAACAATCCGAAAGTGCCGACTAGAAAATTTCGCGTTTCAGAACCCCTAGAAACCGAAAATAACGGTGGTTCAAATTTGTATATATATATATATATATATGTATATATTTATATATATATATATATATATATATATATATATATATATATATATTTGTCTGTTCGCTCATTTCTGGCTTCCCTGATGGTCCGATTTTGATGAACTTTGGTACAAAAATCAGTCGTCCAATTTAAAAGGTCAAGTTCGTTAACCAGCAAAATCCGCCCACTGGAAGATGGCGTTTGGGGCGAAATTCGCGCAGAAAAAATCGTAACGCTTACGTTTTTGACTTCATAAGCTTATAAGTACTCGTTTTATAGGCTTCTTGGGCTAGGAAAACGAATGGAACCATTTCCAAGGCGATAGCTTTAACCGTTTTCGAGAAAATTAGAAAAATAGTTTTCGAATACCGTTTTTGGTTTGGGTAGTTAGAATCATAGGATTCAGTTGAAACATGTTCTACTTTCATTAAAACTAATATGTTGAAATTTTGGTTACGTTTGGAGTAAAGGAAGGATTAAAATAAAATATTTTATTAACAGACATGAAAAGTTTTGGGAACTTCGTATACCTTCCCTAATATCTCGAAAACTGTTTGAAATATTGGCAAACGGAGGGTTACCATGCGAAAGCTTACTAAATGTTCTACAAAAAAGATTCTGAAACAATTTTTGACTAGGCGATGTCAATCGGAGAAATAAGTGCTTAAACTTTGAAGTAATTGATTTCGTTTATTTGAACGGTTCTCCTTTTTTGTTTTTATTCCTTGTTATTTTGTCATTTCTTATAGTAGGATAATGTATTTGACAATAAAAAAGATTAATAAAAATAAGAAAAACAATTCATTGCTAGAAATATATCAGGCTGTACCGTGTGAAATGTCAGTTTTGGATTTGCCGATTTCCTTCAAATGTCTTGAAACTGTCGAGGCTCCTACTCCGAGTTCTCTGGCATGTTCCCTAGTGTTTGTTATTGCTTATAGTAGTCAAATGTATTTGTCAATAAAACAGGATACGTATAATTAGAAACAATATTCAACTTCACACAGGTTAGATACTATGAGGGAATAGAGAGTCCGTTCACTGCCTGTGGGTCCACAAAAAATGTACCTGCTACGAGTTAATCCTCGAGAGTTGTAAATATACCCCAGGTATCTGCCGACACAAGTACAAAGCCTAGTTTGGTTTTGGTACTTACAATCATGGGATTCAGTTAAAACATTTTTTGCATGTTTGAATTTCATCAAAACTAACATGTTAAACTTTTAGTTACGTTTGGAGTTAAGAAAGGGTTAGAATAAAATATTTTATGAACAGACATGAAAAGTTTTGGGAACTTCGTTTACTTTCATCAATATCTCGAACGCGGTTGGGAAATTATGATCAGTGGATAGAAACTATTTGAAAGCTTTCTAAATTCTCTACAAAAAAGATTCTGAAACAATTTTTGATTAGGTGATCTCGATCGAAGAAATAAGTGCTTAAAACTTCAAATACGTCTGTTTAGCTCTTATGAACGGTTTTTTGTCGTTCTTTTTGTAATTATTGTCTCTTTCCCTTAATTTTTTATTGCTATTTATTTTTGTAATTTTTATGTTACGAAAATGTAGTTGTGTGTAAAACAGGATAGGTAAAATGAGACCCATTTTCTGTTGCTAAAAATAATGGAAAGGTTTGGGCACTTCGTATACTTTCAATAATATCTCGAAAACGGTTGAAAATTCTAGGGTCTGGCGGTCCCGACCAGTCATAAAACCCTTTGAACAAAGGCCGAGGAAAATATTATCTGTTTCTATTCTAAGCTTTTCAAATGACAATAGGGATATGAACAGGAACCGCGCTAAGATGATGCAGTTCCTGCGAGTCGGACTTTTTATATTAGAATTGCATTTGATCATAAATGTTTGAGTTATTCAAATATTTGTCTAATACAGTGACTGTCATATTATTTATTATAGAGACATTTATTTTTGCTGTCAATTTTTTTTAATTTTTACCCGATCCTTCTTCAAATAGGCTAATATTGAGATTGGCATAGATATTTTGTACAGCAACAACAAAAAAAATACAAAAATCTCATTATTTGATTCTTACACTTCTCTGTGTGCAAATCATTCCATTCAAACGGGAAAATAAATAGTTAGAATTGTCTTTCTATTCCATATTTGATGAATATTTAAAAACGACATGCTTTGCTTAAAAGTGTGTTTACAATTTTTAATTACAAGGAAAATCTTCATTTAATGTTCGTTTAATTTAATAAAATAATAGTTTTAATTTTTTTTTTTTTTTTGAAGCGGTTCTTTAAAACATTCACGATTAATGAGAACGATGCATTCTGGGTGACAGTGGAAATCAATACATTATGAGTAGCCGCATTAATTTATGAGGAGCTCAAAATTAATGCGTAGACCTTAACCGGAATTTCTCAATTGTATATGCTCATTGCTTTGGGGAAAAATATTACCAATGAATTATATTTAGGTGATAGGAGCCAATATATAGGACAAATATTTAAGTACTTAAAAAGGACCAACATACTTGACAAATTATAATAAGACCCCTAAGACTAAATTCATAAAAAAAAAAATCAATAGATCAAAATAAAAATAAAAAATAATGGTTCATTGACATACGAACTGACTACCAACTTTCGGCCAACACACTATCAAATAATCAAACCTTACGACACATAACTTATTGAAACTTAAATACAAAAACTGTAGTAATACATCATAGTAACTTTGACAAAACAAATTTGATATTTTTATACATTTCGTATACCTTCAATACTTGTTAAAAGTTGAATCGCCTTACTGCGTCAACTTATAAAATAATAAATAACTTTTTCGCGAATTTATTTATATCATAACGTACCAAGGATCAAATTTGAAATATAGATTATTAAATAAGGAGTTATAAAGGAGAAAAAAAAAATTGCATCGGCCGGGAATCGAACCCGGGCCGCCCGCGTGGCAGGCGAGCATTCTACCACTGAACCACCGATGCTGATGTCTCGCTCGGGTTTTAACAAGAGAATTATATTTGTTCAAAATTCATTATTACCAACTTCTTTTAATATTCAATAAAATAAAATACCTGTCGATATTAGCTCTAAATTTACCCTAACGTACGGAAATTAGCATTGTTGATTGAAGGCGAAAATATTTTTTCTTTATCAAGACTCCTACTAAGCCTTTTAATTTTTCCGGATTTTGTTTTTAATAGTTTTGGGACAGGTTTAAAAATTGGCCACGCGTTCTGTTTCAGCCATATACTGCTTGTTTTAAAAGGTCAGGTTTGTAAACCAGCAGAATCCGCTAACCGGATGGCTGTTTTGCGCCATGGCTGTTGTGTTTTTAGAGGCTTTCAGGTAATTAATTATGGGTAATGAAGTGAAACCATTTACAAGGATCTACTAACCCTTTTTGAGAAAAACTGAAAAAGCTAGAATTATTTTGGAATTTTCTTAAGTATTACGAAACTGGAATGGAAAGCGTGGTAAAAGTGCATCTTCGAAAGCTTAATTAATGTTCTACCAAACAGTTTTTACGCAATTCTAGATCGAGTGATCCAATTCGCTGTAATCACACAAAGGACTTTTTTTTTTGCCAAATTTCGTTCTAATCGGTTCATTTTTCAGCCAGCTAGAAAGCGAGTTCTTCATGCTAGCATTCAACTAGTAGCTTATCTTCAGCTTAATAGGTCAGGTGTGTTTTTAATTAAGAAGATAGCTCCTTGATCCATTTCCACCTATCGCAACCATCAGCTGACAGCTAGCCGCTCAAGGCCCAATTTAGTCTTGGTAATTAATTACATGTTGCTTTTGTAATACAATCATGCTTAAATAAATGGCCAATAAGAAGTGATGTTCGACTAATTCTTCTGTGATGTAACCTGGATGGCATTCTGCCTAAGTTTTCGTTTGCAGCTCAGCCGTTAATCGTATCCCTACTGTCTGTAGTTGGATAAGAAATTGTTTTGTAGAATATGTTGTCTTGGTAAACTCATTCCAGGGAAACGCAAAATTAAATTTGGCTTCGAATGAGTACCAAGTATTTAGCGTGACATAAATATTTCTCTGACTACTTTTTACACACCCCTAAAACGAAAGATGTCTCAGACTATGCCCACGATTTTATACGGCGAAACGAAGACTCATTCATGGCCTCGTGTATAGGAGTTACAAGAACAATTTTAAAAATTCCTGGACCAGTTTTAAAAGAAAATTATAAATGAGATGAAGATAGCTAGTCGTTGAGGTGATAATGAGTCAAGAGCGGAAAATTGTAAATGTCACTACTATGTACGTTTATAGCTATAATCATTAGTGAAAAAAATTAAAAATGATCAATAATTTTTACATATTTTATTTAACATTTTTACTTATTAAAATAAATTAATTGAACTAAATTAATTAAGCTTATTCATTAAAATTAAAAGTTGTTTACAATAATTCCAATTCAATGTCTAGTTTCATTTTTTTAGCACTTTCCTCCGAAGGAAAGTAGCTATTGAGGTTGGACTCATGACGGAATTTTTGAAAAATTTCTTCAAATCTTTATCGATCCTACCTAGTAGACACCGAAAATGACCCCCGTTAAAATTTATATATATATATGCATATATATATATATATATATATATATATATATGTGTGTATGTTAACACGATAGCGGCCAGAGTTTTTGTTTTTTCGTCACGAAACTTGGTATATAGCATTCAATTAGCAAACGATTGAACGAGTTCGTTAACCACCAAAGTCGGTCCACCGGAAGGGGGGGGGGGGGGGGTTTACCCCGAACCCAAAACACTAATTTGACTATGTCAGCCGTAATATTTGTTATATTTCAACGAAACTTGGTATTCGTAGTGGTCATATAGAGGGAAAAGTGAGATATAAAAATGAACTAAATCGGTTCATTAGAAGGGGGGGGGGGGTTTACTCCGGACTCACAATACCAATTCGCCACTACCAGCCGTGATTTTTGGTATATTTCGACGAAACTCGGTATTCGTAGTGGTAATCTACAGGTAAATATGTGTTGTAAAAATAAACTAAATCGGTTCATTAGAAGGGGGGTTTACTCTTGACCCAAATTCTTAATATACTCATACCGGTCGTAATTTCTGCTGTATTGTAACGAAACGCGGTATACGTCGTGGGTAACTCATGAGAAAGAAGTGCTGTAAAAATGAGCTGAATCGGTCAATCGGAAAGCGGGGGTTTAATTTGTAATATATTTCAATAGAAAAGCCCGTCAGACGTAGGTTCACAAAGCCGCCGCAAGGAGCGCTTTCTACCACTAGAGTGGCTGTATCCTGTTCCTGCGTTAGATCAAAATACGATAATATGAGGTTTTTTGTATTTATTACGTAGTGTAATAGGTACCATGTGTAAACATAACTCTGGAAGCAAATTATTAATTGATCAGTTACTCATTACAAATTTAAAAGAGAACTATTCTTGTTTTTATTTTATTTATGTAGGATATTTTAAGCAAATTGTTCTGGAAAGCAATCTACACTCCCCAAATTCTGAGGAAAGTGCTTAGTTATGCAGCTCCTGCGTGACGGACTTTTTGTTTTATATAATTGGTTAATAATTAATTTTGTTATTCAAAATTAACATTTTATACGTAATTTATGTATATATATATATATATATATATATATATATATATATATATATATATATATATACATATACAGTAGACTCTCCCTACTCCGGCGTCCTCGGGACTGGGGTACAGTCGGATTAGAGAATTCGGTTAAAAGCGGTCACTTATACATTTGAAAAACCTTATTATTTGAGCATATAATAACATGTACCATTTTTAATATTGCATATTTAAAATAATACATATTGTTAAAATTACTTTTAAAACGTTCACTCTACTCGCGATGAATGTTCGAACTAAACACGCTAAAATCAGGCATTCCAGCCGCAGGTGCCTTCGTAGAAATATTTATTTTCTTAGTAGAAACACAAGCTCCTCCTGCCTCTAAAACAAAAAAATATATGACTTCTTTGACTTCCGTTCAGTGAAATACCAAGAAACAAATGTTGGCTACTAGGAAGGAAAGGTTTTCTAGGAACCCTGGAACCGATCTAGCTCCGGTGAGCTTCGAGATCCGTCACTCATTCCTCCTGGAATAAGAGAGAGTCCACTGTATACACACACACATATATATATATATGTGTGAGTGTATTCGATAATTCTTACTTATTTCATTAATTTTTAGATAAGGTAATTGTTTTGTTGAGAGAATTTGCCTTATTGGTTCGTTAAAATTCTGAAAAAGGTACGATTTTTGCCCTTATAAGGCATGTAAGGCGTCAGAGCTTATACTTAGTTGCGTGTCTGATAAATAAAAAACTTTGTACGCTATAGACAGACATACAAATATGATTTTACCGCGGGTTATGTTCGGTATCCAGTACATTGGATCAATAAATGCTTCCAAACATCTTTAATCAGTGCAACCTTAATCTTCGAAAAGTGCTAAATATAATCGAAAACACTATTGTTGATAAATTATATTTGATTGGGGTAAAGATTGATTTGTGTGTTATTTTCCTGTTCTACACAGATAATTGAGAAATTTAACAATGGTGACGATATTGAAGGCTTTCTCAAAGTACAGAAAAAATATTAAAAAATTATATAGAACGAGTTCTAAGTGTAGAAATTCCTTTATAAAGGATGTAATAAAAGGAGAGAGAGAGTATGACAAAGGCTTTATGAAGGATAAGGGCTGGAATGTAGGACAGAGAAAATCCAAGTTTTAGGGTTTGTGTCCTTCATTGCTCACATGAACCTCATTCCTTGGAGGTATGGCCTCGTTCTGAAATCCTGATTTCTGGGGATGGCTTGTTCTTGGCCTCGCTTCTTAAATGGCGGCAGAGTCTATTGATAGTGTTATTTGTCAGAGTTTTCTTATCTTTTACTTCTTTGTCTGATCTTAAATTGAGGAACAATTGTTGACATTCCGCAGGATAATATTTCCAGGAACAAACCGTAAGGGCCAGGAGGGGCAGATACTGTCAAGGTATCTAATTGGAGACCATACGGAACACTGGTGTGTGGTCAGTACTGTGCTCCGGCTGCCTGTTTTACTCTTCGGAAAGTTTCTCTTGGAAAGGACCGTTTGTGGTCCCGACTTCTACCCTCTAACGAGAACACTAGAAGATAAAACAATTAGGTTGTTTTAGAAGTTGGATACCGGGTACTCAATGACATTTCAAAAATGACACCCCTTGACATATATATATATATATATATATATATATATATATATATATATATATATATATATAAACCACCAAAATCGGTCCACCTTGAGGAGGGATTTACTCCCGACCAAAATTCCGAATTCGGTAATACTCACCCTAATGTTTGTTATACTGCGACGAAACGCAGTATACTTCATGAGTATCTAAACACAATTATATATATATATATATATATATATATATATATATATATATATATATATATATATATATATATATATATACTGTAGGACCTCCATTATCCGGGACTGTATTATCCGGGATTCCAATTAACGGGGGTCTCGATGTCTCAATGGGGGAATTTTTATTTTTATTCATTCTTTAAATATTATGTACATATATGTATGTACATAAAACATAGTTATTGCATTATTTTTATTTTTATCAACTAAAGCATTTGATTTCATAATTATATATTGAATATTTGTATGTATGCAATGACGATTATGTACATAAATATGAATTTAAATTAATTACGTAAGTTGTAAACTAAGGAATGGAAAAATAGCGCTGTTTTCGGAAGTTTGTGGTGATTCCTTATTTCTGGAAGCATCTCAATTTATTTCATATTCTTGGAACTGAAACGTTTTCATGTTTTCCTATGAATCCCCTACTTGGCTGTTAGCCTACCAAGGAAATATTTCCTCAGTTGGGCTTTAACATGGGCGTATATAAGGGCGGGGCTGAGGGGGCTGCAGCCCCCCCCCTCCCCGTAATTTTGATTTCATCGATAAAAACTTCATAAAACCCTTAAAAATAAATTAAATAAGATCATTTAGTTCATAAAACATATTCCATTTTGTGTGTAATAGCGATTAAGGGGGTTTCCCGTGGTCTAGTGGCTAGCGCGCTAGATTCATAAGCAGGAGATGGTGGGTTCGATCCCCACCGGCGCCAGAAATTTTCTCATCTCAGGGCTCGCTGAGAAAACCGCTGGTTGCACCCTGGACGTCGGCGCTAATGGCCAAGATTTATGTCGATGCGCCGTAAAAAAAAAAGAAAAAAAAAAGAAACAAGAAAAAAAAAAACGTTTAAGTTGGCTAAAACTCTTCCAAGATCTAAATTGTTAGTAATCCATACACCGGAAGTGGTCTCAGCCCCCCCCCCCCCCCCCGAAATTTTTCCAGCCCCCTCCGAAATTATTTCCTATATACGCCCATGGGCTTTAACTCTTCAATCGAGTACATACATACATCTGTTACATAAAAATTAAAATGGCTCAAAAAAGAAAACGTGTCGTGTTAACTTTAGAACAAAAATTAACAATTATTTTTTTTTTATTTATTTATTTTACGAGCTTCGCAACAACGGCAACTTGCTCTTTCAATTAACAATTATAAACCGGAAAGAAAAAGGTGAAAGTGCTAAAAATCGTCCGCCGAATTCGGAATTGGGGAACAAACAGTTCGTGGTATAGTGGATAAGAAAAAGTCCGTCACGCAGGAGCTGCATAACTAAGCACTTTCCTCAGAATTTGGGTAATGTAGATTGCTTTCCAGAACAATTTGCTTAAAATATCCTCCATAAATAAAATAAAAACATGAATAGTTCTCTTTTAAATTTGTAATGTGTAACTGATCAATTAATAATTTGCTTCCAGAGTTATGTTTACACATGGTACCTATTACACTACGTAATAAATACAAAAAACCTCATATTATCATATTTTGATCTAACGCAGGAACAGGATACAGTCACTCTAGTGGTAGAAAGCGCTCCTTGCGGCGGCTTTGTGAACCTACGTCGGACGGGCTTTTCTATTGAAATATATTACAAATTAAACCCCCGCTTTCCGATTGACCGATTCAGCTCATTTTTACAACACTTCTTTCTCATGAGTTACCCACGACGTATACCGCGTTTCGTTACAATACAGCAGAAATTACGACCGGTATGAGTATATTAAGAATTTGGGTCAAGAGTAAACCCCCCCTTCTAATGAACCGATTTAGTTTATTTTTACAACACATATTTACCTGTAGATTACCACTACGAATACCGAGTTTCGTCGAAATATACCAAAAATCACGGCTGGTAGTGGCGAATTGGTATTGTGGGTCCGGAGTAAACCCCCCCTCCTAATGAACCGATTTAGTTTATTTTTACAACAGTTATTTACCTGTGAATTACCACTACGAATACCGAGTTTCATCGAAATATACCAAAAATCACGGCTGGTAGTGGCGAATTGGTATTGTGGGCCCTGAGTTAACCCCCCCTTCTAATGAACCGATTTAGTTCATTTTTATATCTCTGTTTTCTCTCTATATTACCACTACGAATACCAAGTTTCGTTGAAATATAACAAATATTACGGCTGACATAGTCAAATTAGTGTTTTGGGTTCGGGGTAAACCCCCCTTCCGGTGGACCGACTTTGGTGGTTAACGAACTCGTTCAATCGTTTGCTAATTGAATGCTATATACCAAGTTTCGTGACGAAAAAACAAAAACTCTGGCCGCTATCGTGTTAACAGACACATATATATATATATATATATATATATATATATATATATATATATATATATATATATGCATATATATATATATATATATATATATATATATATATATGCATATATATATATATATATATATATATATATATATATATATATAAATTTTAACGGGGGTCATTTTCGGTGTCTACTAGGTAGGATCGATAAAGATTTGAAGAAATTTTTCAAAAATTCCGTCATGAGTCCAACCTCAATAGCTACTTTCCTTCGGAGGAAAGTGCTAAAAAGACATTCGTCTCGTCGTCGGCCCAAACAATGTGTTCTAGGAAAGCGATGAAGACCTCTTCATTAAAAGACCTAGATCGTGCTGTCTATCAATGGTTTATGCAAAAACGCGCTGAGTTGAACTTGGGTTTATTTTTGCACTTATAGAAATTATTAATTAATGAAACGTTTACATACACATTTCTCAAAGCAAATAAAAAAGTTTACATTACATCTTGTACATAGTTTTACTTTATAACCTTATAATCTAGCGCATTTAGTCAATAAAATATAGTGTTTCGATTATCCGGGGTTTTTGAATATCCGTGGACCACCCTCCCCTTCATTACCCCGGATAATGGAGGTACTACTGTATTTATTTCTTTGAAATCTGTACAATTATAAAAGTACAATTATCAAGTATGTTGATACAGAAATGTATGTACAAATTGACAAAAATGGGAAAAATAAAATAAAAGAAAAAGAATACAAAATGTGAAAGAAGCCAACCATAGTTGGCACTTTCAGAGCTGTCAAAACAAATATTTTAATGATCCCTGTATGATCAGAAAAGTAAATCACCTCGGGGTCACTGTCTCTTAAGCCGCCTGGGAGGATTGTCTGGATGGGATTGGGAAGATAAGGATAGACCTTTAGGATTAGGATGGTGAGACAGTTTGGAATGGAACACTTGGAAACGGGTTTTAGCAAGGTCGAGGACAAATGGGATGTTAAGGTCATTGTGTAGGGTTTTGTTGGAGACGTAGAAAGGGGCATTAACAATTTTACGAAGGACATTTGACTGGAATGCCTGTATTCTGTTGATATTTGACGGTTTTGCAGATCCCCAGAGTTCAAGTCCGTATGTCCATCTTGGTCGAATGATTGTTTTGTATATCGTTAGTTTGTTCTGTATCGATAATTTAGACGATGGTCCAAGGAGTCGTCTTAGTAATCCGTATCTTTTGTTTAGTTCTTGTCTTTTCAGTCTCATGTGAGGGTTCCATGTCAGTCGGCTGTCAAGGTATAAAACTAGATATCGAACCCTATTTGATTCTGGCAGTAGTGTGACATTGATGTATACAGAACGGCATGATCTCCGATTAAGAGTGATGATGTTACTCCAACGTTGTATGGCGGAAAGATGTTGCTGCTGGTGTTGGGATGCTATCTAAAGAGAAAGATGTGTTTTAAATACAAAATATATCCAGACCAATGTAAAAAATAAAATAAATGTTGGGGTTTACTCCGGGGAAAAGTGAAAAAAAAATTAAAACATTTAGACAATTGTTCAAGAGACATATAAAAGACCAAAATGATTCATGCTTATTTTGTATTTGTATAGTTTATTTCAAGCAGATAATTTAGAAATTAAGCTTACACTACCACCTGTCTGAATCTCCTTACTCACGCTGCTCCTGCGTGACGGACTTTTTTCCTTTTTTTTGCCATTCAAAACTTTACTGTTTGATTTACCACGCCTCTTATTTAAAATTCGTAGCGTATGAGTAATATGCTTGAAAAAAAAGCTAATTAGGCTAAATTTATATATTCATTTATTATATTTTTCGTTTTTTCAATTTTAATGGATTTTTAATATTTGAGTAAGTGTTTTATAACAACGGAAAACTTTTTATTGTTGCAGTTTACATTTTCTTGATGAGGAATGTTGATCCTTATTATTTTCAAAGAAGACTATTTGTATTTTACAGCCGGATGGTTATATCCCAAAGAGTATGATATTTTCGGATGATGTGGGTTGGAGATAAATCTACTTGAGGAATATGTATGGCTATTTGGGGTTACTTCCATCATAAATTGGATCGGAGCTTAGCGTATACTTCTCGAATATCAAACATCCTGACCTTATTTCCTTAACTCAACCGTTTCGGATATCACAAACGTCCTGGTTTTTTTGACAAATATAATTTAATGATACTGATTGTGTTGATCTCATGTCCCAATCGTAGAAACATCGCCATCTTAGCGTGTTTTTTTTTATAAGGGTTGGTGAGATTAGAAAAGCTTTAAATGGAAGCATAAAATGTTTCGCCTTTAATTGTACGAAAGCTAAAGTAGAAACACCGAGAACATTACATTCTAAATTGGGAATCATCCAACCGGGACAATCGTCGTGAAGAAGTTGTACTTGCAAGATTGAGGATCGGACAGACACGGCTAACTCATGAATACCTGATGACCAAAACTGAAAAACCAGCCTGTACAATATGTAACAGTGACCTAACCGTACAACATATCTTAACTGGCTGTCAATCACGACTTAATTTGGTCATTCCTCACGACATGACAGAACTCCTTGGAGATGACAGCCCTTATATTGACCAGACACTCTCACACCTAAAAGACACCAACATATTTCACTAAATATAAAATAAAATAAAATAGAAAGAACATTAAGGTGGACCAAACAGCTCTTCCAAAAGAAGACTTTTTTTCCCCTCCCAACTGATTGCACCATTTCTAAAGCCAGCTTAACTTCTTGAATCGGCATTGCTTTGATGATGCACAACTAACCTTGAATTAGACTAGATGGCTGTATAATTAGATTTATACGTAGAATTGAAATTCCTAGGATTGTATATATGTACTAATTAACATAACTGTATATGCATACAGTATTTATTGTATAATTGTAGTAATAATTGTATTAGTTATATAGAACGTACATTTACAGACAATAACGTAATATAATGTAGTAATATATAAATGATGTAAGTATAGACAATTATGTAATTTAATATAATGTATAAACGATATAAATATATAGATAATAATGTAATATAATATAATATAATATAATGATATACACACAATGTTAAAATGCAGAAAATAATGTAATACACATATATATATATATATATATATATACATATATATATATATATATATATATATATATATAAATGTAAGGTGTACATCGCTATAAAGCGTTAACACAAAAAAAAAACAAAAAAAAAAAAAAAAAAAAAAAAAAAAAAACAAACACCGAAATCGTCAGAACTGTTTATCTTTTGGCCGCTACATTCAATGCACGGGTGTAGTGCGGGTCATGCGGTATTCATTAGGCTAATTTCGCGGTACTGATTTCGTATTTTTTCCGCCCCCTTCCTCATAAGTGAGCTTAGTCCAAATAGATGAGATAAGAGCAATTAAATCATCACGTACTATCTAGTGGTGAAATAGACAAACTATTCTAATAATATGATAAATCCTCTAGATAGTGCAAGAATTCAGTTTTATGTAAACGGCCTTTAACATGTATTAAAATTATTAACTTTTTTTTTAAATTTACAGTTTAGTACGTGGAATGTTTGAACTGACCCAGCTGAATTTATTTGTTATTATTTAAATTTTAACGTCCATTTATTATTAACCATGAATTTTAGTGGAAATCGAACCCACGACCCTTGGCACGGAGTATTAAGTGCTCACGCCTTAACACACACGGCCACTGGGCCTCCTGAATTTATTTGCAAATGACAATATTACTTCGGAAGGTAAGTATTGATCTCAGCTGACTTAGTATGTGATCCAAATTGGAGCATTGTGGGATTGGAGTATTGGTAAACTAGTTACAATAGCAAGGCTCTGAATAGGTCCTTCAATCCCTTATGCAGTACTGAAGCGTTCCAAGTGTTCAATAAGTCTATTGTATGATCCAATAATACAGTCTCATCGGGAAGAGAATATCCAAAGCTGCTTACCGACCGGCCGGGATTGTATTTACGGATAATACACTTCAGGTTCACGTCGACAGTATAATAAAGAAGAGGAAAGATGAAGTATCGATTGACTATAATGTCCTGGAAATATGCTTTTAGATACAGAAACTTAATATCGGTAAGAGAAAATTCTTGTGAGCTGATAATACTAAAATCAAGTCTGGCTTGCAGGATTGTTTCCATAACTTTCTTATCACTGGTGCTATTTGGAAAGTTTCGAAAAAAAAAACTTTCTGTGAAAAATTTAAACAATTATGAATGAATGAATTTCCTGTATTTTATAAGTAATAATTACAATTACAGGGAGTCTGGGTATGTCATTTACAAAATGCTGATAAATAAAATTCAATAAAATAAAAAGTGGTTGCATCCAGCGTAATAAAAAATAATCAAAACTTACTAATACAAGAAAAAATAAAATCACAATATTAATAATAATACAAAATTAAATCTTTGTCTTACAAACATACATGTCGTATAAAAGTGCCTAAAATACAACAATAAAATAAACAAATAAAATAAAAGGAAAAAAAAAGTAAATAAACTTTTTTTTTTTTTTTTTTAATTATTGTAATGGCGTGTCAACCCTTATGGTCACTAACGCCATTCCTGTGTGTGGTCGTTTCCATTATAATTTTGTAATAAGTATTAATATGTATACATTCTGATAAAATTACTATTAATAATGGTAGCAGACATTTATGTTGAGCCGAATTTTCTTGTCCCCGCTGAGTCTTAGCTGGATTGTTGTCCTTTTCTTGTTGATCGTCATACTTGCCTTGATGTAATCTTCTCCATGTCCAAAAACGCTAATCAGGCGGTATATTCCCGTCCTATATCTTTACACAACTGGTTATTCCTCCATTTTTCCAGAATATCCTCCTTGTGTAGCAATAACCAGGTGTAGAATGCCCTTGAAAAGACATCATCATAGCCAATTGTATACAGCATGTTATGCAGATTAGAGAACCAGGGATCTTGAAAATCATGCGGCGAAAGAATTATTCTATTGACATCTTGAAGATAAGCGAGATTTTATTAGCGGAAATTACTTAGGCTCTTTTACTTCTGTTTAGCTTATGCGATTACAAATAAAAACTAAATGTTTCGCATAATATGCGAAAATATATTATCACTGAAAAATTAATTTTACTGTTTTTTTTTTTTTGTTTTTTTTACCATTACCTCTAACAACCAAAGTTCAGGCGGGAATTTTCTTAACGGGCCCTGACATGAGAAAGATCCCTGCTGCCAGTGGAATTCGAACCTACTATCTGCCGTATGCGAATCCAAACCGTTAGCAACTAGACCACGTAGTGTTCACTCGTTATTTTTAGCAATATGTTTCCGAATGCGATCGTCCTATTGAAAATTACTACAGAACCGTTTTTAAAGGAATTTATTAAGCTTTCAAATAGCTTCCTTCCACTGGTTATTATTTCTCTATCGTTTTTGACGTATTGGAGAAAATATAAGAAAATTTGAAAACTGCTCGTGTATGTTATTACATTTGTTTTTCTAAGGCTTTCTAAACTCCAAACGTAACCAAAATTGAAATACTATAGTTTCGATGAATGTCAAAGATGTGGAAAAATTACCAATTGAATCCATCGTTTCTGAGTCACTGTGTTATCGGGTTGTCGTCATAAGCGGGTTTCCTCCCTAAGGAGAAAGGGGAGAAACCCGCTAAAACATTATAACACACCTATTTGCTTATAATTTACTGATAATTCGTTTTCATAAATTCAATTTTTTTTTTTAGAAAAAAAAAAATCACATGCCGTGACCAGGATTCGAACCTGGGTTATTGCGGCCACAACGCAATGTCCTAACCACTAGACGATCACGGCTAAAGTGACTCAGGAGAGAAATCGCTGGAGCAGAAACTGGACCGTCCAACCTTCACTGTCACTAGGTCTGCACCTCTCGCGGAAACAAATTCTAGCAAGCTTCTACAATGTTTGTCATCCCTTTTTTTTTTTTTTTTTTTTTTTAATACGGTGTACTTAAATTGGACAATTAGCGCTTGGCTGGCTATAATCTGTTTTTGATTGTGGAGCCTGCTTCTCTCTACGTTGGAATCAGAAATGCTAACCACTCTACCACGAAGGGATCCTGTTCATTTTAATTTTCAGCTTCTACTAACCACATATTGAATTATTTCTCGTTTTCCGACCGCCGTATTTTTTTCCTTTACAGCTGCCCGTTAATTAATTAATTAAAGGCTGGGTGAGACTAGGGACGGTCTGGGGCCCCAAATCCAACCCTCGAACGACGAAACTAGAAGATAAAATATTTCGTGCGCGCTCGGGATTTGAACCTTGACCCTCCAGTTCATTAGTCGAGTGCTCTACCACTGACAAATGAACTGGTTGTGAGCTAATCTAGCCCTTATTTTAAATTAATATTTTAGTTTATATAAATATGAACTTTGTAATTAATGAACGAATCATCTCAGTTATGGCGCTCGATCATTATATAAATATATACATATAAATCACATTAATATATAACAAATTAACGGAAATTTACAAAAAATAAATCGCAAACTAAATAATAACAAATTTTTAACCTCACACTACTAAAAATTTAAAAGTAAATATGTATAAAAATTAATAAACCGCATTTATAGTAAATTTCTAAATCCACACATGTCACACAAATTACTTTTTATTACTGAAGTGAATATATAACGAAGACATACACAACGAAGTAATAAAACGAGTTTATAGCAAGTGAGGAAGCTAAATATAAAACATATTAATGTTTTAAAAGCTAATAAATTAAATAAAAAATATCGGATTAGATTTGTTTTTTAGATTTATATATTTATTATTTATTTAAATTTTAACGTCCATTTATTTTTAACAACGAATTTGAGGAGGAGGGTTATCTACAGGTTTCAACCCTTTTCTAGCCAGGATAGGGGTGATGCCTTTTCTTTTTTTCGAAAGAAAAGCCACCACCCCTAGTGGGAATCGAACCCACGACCTTCGGCACGGAGTGTTAAGTGCTCACGCCTTAACCCTCACGGCCATCGGGTCTCCATATATTAATTAAAGAATAGAAATTAATTCAGTTTATTTAGTAATACAAGAAACTTCTGTATAATCTCGGATTTCTTAGCAGACTACTTGACCAACAATGAGAGTCGACACATTCAAAAGAATTGCGCGTTAATTTCATTCAATTCTATTCAGCTGTGCGATTGTCCACATAATCAATAAGTAAGCAAGGAACTAATTTTTGTGTTTAAAATCGACAAGCCTTTTCCGTAAATAAATATCTTTCATCTTTCTATTTCATCATCGAGAGTCAAGTTTTAATTAAGAAAGTGCGAAAAAAGATTTTATGACGACATATTGAAGAAGAAATTCACAAGTACAAAGAGTACAAAGGATTCTTTTCTTCCATTGTAAGGTATTCTATAGGACAATCCTTTACAGACGACAGTAATTCATTAGTTACCTTACGATATTAAATCACTTTGTTCTTTTAGTTCCTCTTAATTATTGTCAAAATAGACAATATATGTATATAGTTGATAAAAATAAAAATCAATACAAAAATATAAACGTCAACGCCATAGCCAAGTTGAATGCACCGAAGTTAAGCAACGTCCGGTGTACCTGAATGACCACGTGCTGATGGCATTATAACAGGGTGGCTACCTGTAGATAGCCCGGACATACTTAGTCGCGGACATACTTAGTGCGCCATAGTGTTTATTTTCGTGTTAGTGTGTTTTAAACGTCTATTTATATATGTTTTTCTTTACTATTATACTATTTATTGTGTATAAGTCATTAATGTAGAGAGATATATAAATGGTAATGTAGATAAGGTCATTTTATCTTTTAAAACACATTTATTGCATATAACTTTTTTTATTTTTAACAAATTATTTACTTTACAATAAGACTGAAAACTTTAATGTGCATTAATATTAATGTCTAGCACACACTTTAAAAAATGTTCTAACATTAAAAGATATTTAAATAAAATTAGAAATATATATATATATATATATATATATGATAATTAAATGCTAAGAATGTAATTCTTACGATCTATTCAGTCTCCTGTCCACTTTCAGTGCATTTAATGCAAATCGGTTTAAGTTTTACATGTAAATGTATAAGTTGTATTACACGTTATTGTGGTGTTTATATTTTTTTGTCGTCCACAAATATTGCCCTTTCTTTTTCTTCGGAGGAGGTTCTTCTATTTTGACTCCTTGGGAATCTTAACAAAAAGCCTTTTTTATCGGAAGGAAGTGCTATGGACTGCAAATGTTCATTCATGAGCTAAAATGCAAGATTCTTGCATTGATCGAGCAGAGCACTGTGTGCTCCAGAGAGCTGTTCAAACGGTTTACAGGCTATAACTGAGGAATGCGTGAAAGGATGGCACAACACCTGTCACAGTAAGCGTGGCAGGGTTTTTCCTTGGCACACCTGAGGTATGTGGACCGTAGGGTTCCCGGCAATCACTTACAAGACGAAATGCTAGCAATTGCGAACTCTGTGCGCCAGCGCGACTGCTGGAGGGTTAATAGCCATATTGTTGAAATAATATTAAACACACTCATAATATATATATATATAAACAACGTTAACACTCCTGATTGAATCATTCACGGTTCGGTTTAATAATAATTAACCGGCGCTAATAGCCCAGTTGTCGGTACGCCGTAAAAAAAAAAAAAAATAATAATAATTGGGGGTGCCCCGTAGTCTTGTGGGCAACGGCCTTAATTCTAATGTGGGAGATGCGATTTCGAGTCCCGTTAGAAGCATGTTAAATATTTTCATTTCAGGGCCTGTTGGAAGAATTCCCTGAATGTTTTTGTTAGTAGTATGTTTCCGTCAGATATAGAAAGGTTCTCCATTAAATTCTCTTCGGACGATACAAAAAAGTACACTTTCTTAGCTCTTCAAGCGGAATGTATCTATTCGGCTGGAGATTTCGGTAGAGAACTGTCAATAGAAACTAGATTGAATAGTGTAGGGCTTATCGACGGAACTGTCAAGTACACCCTTGTTCCACTCTATAAAATAGATTCCAAACTGTCTGCCATTTATCACGCTTCTCCTAGTTACCAAGGTAATTAATCCAAATCTACGATATTATTTATTCAATCCCAAAATTTGTAGGAAGTATAATAATGTTTTAATTACATGACTATACAGGGAGTCGACAAGGAAGGAATCAAGTTTATAAAATCTGTTAACATATTTTAAAGGTGCCAGTTTCTAAGAGGGAAATTCTCATGAAAACGTTTTGATGAATTCGATTCATTTGTTGATACAATTGACTAAAAGCTAAAACCATTTTATTATTAAGAAGAAAGCTATCAAAATCACAACACTTTTCTTGTGTTGGCAGGTCAATGAATAAAATCACAACACTTTTCTTGTGTTGGCAGGTCAATGAATAAAATCACAACACTTTTCTTGTGTTGGCAGGTCAATGAATAAAATCACAACACTTTTCTTGTGTTGGCAGGTCAATGAATAAAATCACAACACTTTTCTTGTGTTGGCCGGTCAATGAATAAAATCACAACACTTTTTTTGTGTTGGCGGGTCAATGAATAAAATCACAACACTTTTCTTGTGTTGGCGGGTCAATGAATAAAATCACAACACTTTTCTTGTGTTGGCAGGTCAATGAATAAAATCACAACACTTTTCTTGTGTTGGCAGGTCAATGAATAAAATCACAACACTTTTTCTTGTGTTGGCAGGTCAATGAATATAATCACAACACTTTTCTTGTGTTGGCAGGTCAATGAATAAAATCACAACACATTTTCTTGTGTTGGCAGGTCAATGAATAAAATCACAACACTTTTCTTGCGTTGGCAGGTCAATGAATAAAATCACAACACTTTTCTTGTGTTGGCAGGTCAATGAATAAAATCAATCTAACGAAATAGTGAATTTAATAAAAATGGCTCTACATCTTTCACATCCTCTTCAGAAGTCTAAAAACTATATACAGCCGAATGGAATGAAGTTAAAACTTCCGCTAGAAATTGAATAAAGAATTTTCTATTCCTAATTTATCAACATTCTGGAATATTCTGAAGAACGAATGTTCATCAAGGATTCCTGATATTTTTTTCTCGTTTTTTGAAAATGAAATAGACATTTTTGGGTCATTGTTTCTTCTGAAGTGATAATTGAAGAGTGAAAAATATCTTGTCGTGAGCAAAATTAAAATTACACATTAAATGCAAGTTAATTTACAGAGTAAATTTCTAATTACCGATGTTTGTTGGAGTAGGGGGGGGATATAAATAACTACCTTCCCTGATGGTTTGCGGTTTAATTAGAATGTTAAATTAACTGAAAAATATTCCTGAAATTCGCTAATTACTCGAGTAATGAATCTGCGTTAGAGTGCTCTTTAATCAGCTGTTCCGTCGGACCCCTGTGCAGTGTAATCACTGATTTCAGCATGTTTCCGCGCATTTTGGCATGCCGGTAAAAGTTTTAGCGAAAAAAAAAAACCAAAAAAAAACAAAGCCATCGGCTAGACGAATGAGAGCTGAAATATAAAAATTCCACCCCGCAAGACGGTTAAATTTGTTTGTTCAGCCATATGTATTTATTTTTATTCTTAAGGGAAACACTATTATCAATACGTTTCTCATTTTCATACCTTATTTTATTAAAATACTAATTCTACGATTAAATGCGATTAAAAAACAATAACCAATTAAAACGTATGGTAAACAGTGACAAAACCCTGTAAAATAAAAAAAAAAACTAACAATTTGGAAGTTTGAAGCACTTATTTCTCGGATTGACATTGCCCTATCAAAAATTACATCTAAACCTTTTTTGTAGGAAAATTTAGTAAGTTTTAGAATGAAACTACCTTTCACTCACCACGATTTCCCATCCGTTTTCGAGATATTTTAGAAAATATACGAAAATCCCAAAACTTTCTATGCCTGTTAATGGAAAATTTTATTTCTAGAATTTCATAAACTCCAAACGGAACCAAAATTTATGTACCTTAGATTAGATGAATATCAAATGTCTGGAACTAGTTTCAACTGAATGAATCGTTTCTAAGTACCAGCCTGAAAATTACTTTGTAAAAGTAGGTGTTTCAATGTTTCTCAAAAACGGGTAAAGATATCGCTTTAAAAATGGTTTCATTCGTTTTTTTACAATCAGAAACACACACACACACACACACACATATATATATATATACAAATTTGAGCCACCTATATTTTCATGATCTATGAGGTCTGAAACGAGAAATTTTCTAGTCGGCGCTTCTGGATTGCGTCATGAGGTCAACCTCATAAGCGGGTTTCCTCCCTATGGAGGGAGGGAGGAACCGCGCTAATATGTTCAAATTAGAAATGAGGGCCTCAGAAGTCAATGGTTCTAATTGAAATTTTTGAAAAAAATTATTTAGATGGTTGTGAACACCGTAATCATGTAGGTGGTAAAGAGATCACAGTTGACAGTTGCTACTAATTTTTAAACAGGTTATAGTTTGAATTGTTTTCAACCTTAGTTTTAATCATGTCTCTTTTCTGACTCCTCAGTGCCTTCCCCTGTGTTTGGCAAGACATAATCAGTTTTTATTCTGTTTCACGTAAACTTTGCTCCCATAACAGTTTTCCTCCATAAATAACAGGGAACTATTCCGTTGGTCTTAACGTAGTCCCCCACTACCCTCCCCTTCCTCCTTTGGTATGTGATTGTAAGGCCTCGGGTACGATGCGAGCGATGAGCGATGAGCGACAGACCGACAGAGCGACAGAGCGTTTAGCCGTATAGGGGCACTGGCTACTATACAGAGCGGCTGGGCGGTAATGTCCTTTAGTCACCATCTTCGCATACACTAATATACGTTTTTTAATTAAAATATTGATTAAAAAAATTAATATTTTAAATGTTTAGTTAATATAAATATCTTACCTTGCATGTTTAATGCGTTTCCAACATCTTCTTATAGTTTCTTGGTTATGATTGTATTTTTAAAATCACTGTCTCTGTCATTCCATACTTTCTACTTCCGAAATTAAAAGCTCACATTCACTATCATCCAATTAATTCTTATATTGTTATTCGTGTTTTAAAATTATTTATAAGAAAGGTAGCTAAAAGGTTATAAGCATTGGATGGTTAAAAACATCTTTCCACGCAATTTTATAAACAAGGAGGGAAAAAACGGTAAAAATGCAGTTTCACGCCCTCCAAACCGATTTCTTTCAAATTTTGCACAATAACGTATTCGGCGCTAATGGCCAAGATGTAGATGCGCCGTTAAAAAAAAAAAAAAAAAAAAAAAACGTATTTTGAAGAACTAAACACGAATACGATAAAAAAACAAAAAAAAAACAAAAAAAAAAAACCGTCGGATTTAAATAGGAAAGAAGTTATTAAGCACTTAAGTTCACTGTTATGCAGATTATGAGAGCTAATGTAAACAACTAAATTTGTGACGACTTTAAGGTATAAATGACGACTTTAAGGCATACATGCTATGCGTTTCCGCTCGCTACGCTCGCTCAAGAAGATAACCAAACCCCAGTCAATGCAACTCGCTAAAATTAATAGGATATAATATTAAGCAAGTTAGGAAGGTTATAAAACTAGGCGTCATCAGCGTATTTGTAAACACGCGCATGCGCAGGTATGTAACATTGGGAAACAGAGAACTCTCATTTGAAATGTTCAGAAATCATTTATTCGAAAATATTGTTAATTTTAAGGGCATCCTCACCTGTCGCTTAAGGGCATACGTGCTATGCGTGTCCGCTCGCTACGCTCGCTCAAGAAGATAACAAAACCCCAGTCAATTCAACTCGCTATAATTATTAGCTCTCATAACCTGCATAACAGTGAACTTTAGTGCTTAATAACTTCTTTCCTAGTTAAATCCGACGGTTTTTTTTATCGTATTCGTGTTTAGTGCACAAAATACGTTATTGTACAAAATTTGAAAGAAATCGGTTTGGAGGGCGTGAAACTGCATTTTTACCAAAAAAACATAAATGTGAATTGACAAAGTTGTTCTAAATTTTATTAGAATTCATGCATCGAAATCGGTTAAGATTTTGAGGATGTAGCATATTTTGTTGCACGCAAAGTATAATGTCCATGGTGAACGTCGGTACAAATTTTAATATCTTGGCTAAGCGATGAGCGACAGGCTGGAACCTGGAAGCAACGTCACATTGTCGCTCATGCCTATTGCAATCCTCTCTCATTCATACTGTACAACAGCTTAATATTAATGTGAGCGACATTGTTTTTATGCTTTTCGCTTATCGCTCATCGCTCTTGGCTCGTTTCGTACTCGAGGGTTAAGCGATCTACAATGATGACATCTCTTGCCTGACCGAGTCCGAAACATGCTCTAATTCCTAACCAAACTGCCACAGGAAGGTGTAGAGAAGCAATTGGTTCCGTAACCACATTGGTTACCCTATCCACAGCCTGGCGATTGCCTAGCTTTGGCTCGTCCTGATTGGAACAGCCAATCTAACTCAGTATCTACAATCCAATTGATATCTAATACTGCTTTCTGAAAGCCTATATTTGCTTAATATCTGGATATAATTATTCTAAATAAAATGTTTTATTTATTATGTTTTCTTATTTTTTACGTTTTTGTGGCTGGGCGAGTCAACTTTTAACAAGCATTGATAAAACAAGAAAAATATAAAAATATCAAATTTGTTCTTTCAGCTTGTCTATGATGTCAAATATTATTACAGTTTTTGTATTTAAGTTACAATATTTTTTATACATCGCATTCAGGTTTTAGTATTTGGTTGTTTGTAGACCGTAAGTTGGCGATTCAAATATTAACAAGTATTGAAGGAACAAGAAAAAAAAAAAAATTATTTTGTCAGCTTGTCTATGATGTCAGATATTAGCACGTTTTTTGATTTTAAGTTACAATGTTTTGTATGTCTGTCATTAAGGTTTTAGTATTTGGTTGTGTGTTGACCGTAAGATGGTAGTAAATATAGGCATAATTTTTATTTTAATGCAATACGTAACATCTTTATGTCAACGAAGCTTTTTCTCCCCCATTTCTCCATTTTTATGAGTTGTTTTCTTTTTTTAATTTATTCTTAGAGGACATGATATAATTTGTCAAGTATGATGTTCTTCTTCAGGTAGTTAAATATTTGCCCTATATTTTGGCTCCTATCTCCTAGTAGGTCTATCATATTATATAAAAAGTCATAGTTTCGTCTATGTATACAGTCTGTCAGTAAGTGTTTTATGGTCAGTAATGAGTCACAATGATCACATTTCGGTCTCTCCCGTATCGAAATGAGGTGTAAGAGTGCGTTTACATCTGACACTTCTCGCAGGAAATATCGGATAGAAGTGTCCGATAGATGATTATCTTAATTATTATATACGACACCTGAGATATATTTCCTGCGAGAAGTGTCAGATGTAAACGCACCCTTATTGATAGAAATATATATCTCAGACAAATTGTTTACAGTTTACATTTGTTACAATTTCTGTCTGACATAAATTTTGACTAATGTAAACTGTAAACAATTTATCTCTGAGTTATATATTTCTATCACGAGCAATAAGAGTGCGTTTACATCTGACACTTCTCGCAGGAAATTTATCTCAGGTATCGTATATAATAATTAAGATAATCATCTATCGGACTCTTCTATCCGATATTTCCTGCGAGAAGTGTAAGATGTAAACGCACTCTTATGGATAGAAATATATATCTCAGACAAATTGTTTACAGTTTACATTTGTTACAATTTCTGTCTGACATCAATTTTGACTAATGTAAACTGTAAACAATTTATGTCTGAGTTATATATTTCTATCACGAGCAATAAGAGTGCGTTTACATCTGACACTTCTCTCAGGAAATTTATCTCAGGTGTCGTATATAATAATTAAGATAATCATCTATCGGACTCTTCTATCCGATATTTCCTGCGAGAAGTGTCAGATGTAAACGCACTCTTATTGCTCGTGATAGAAATATATATCTCAGACAAATTGTTTACAGTTTACATTTGTTACAATTTCTGTCTGACATAAATTTTGACTAATGTAAATTGCAAACAATTTATGTCTGAGATAAATTTTGACTAATGTAAATTGCAAACAATTTATGTCTGAGATATATACTTCTATCACTAGCTATAAGTGTCGACACTTCTATACCATCAGGTGTATACATATCTATCCGACACCTGACATATATAGGGTGTCCCAGCATATGTGTCCACCCCCTTTTCCTCCTAGAGTTGTTGGAATTTCGAAATGAAACTTGGTAGGTCATAGTTATGTTTCATGAGGTTTCTTTTAAAAGTTTAGTTGACTTTGTAACATTCTCCAGTTTTTCTCCAGCGCATCTAACTCATGATTTTCTATTGGCGGCAGGTATTTTTTATGACGAATTCTGATAGAAAATTTAATTTTAAAACTAATTTATTCCGAGACATCTTTTGATCCGACGCACCGTTTCATAATACCCCGTGAAATATTTAATCTACAACTTTGATCTTGGTATCATCCGGAAGGAAAATTAATAGGCTACAACGTTTACATTGAGGTGTTTTTACGTACAAGGCTTGGTCTCAGTGATAAATAGGAATTTGTCTACAAAAGGGCGATATTTTTCAGTTTTTTGCGTTTTACGGATCAAAAGATGTCTCGGAATAAATTAGTCTTAAAATTAAATTTTCTATCAGAATTCGTCATAGAAAATACCTGCCGCCAATAGAAAATCATGAGTTAGATGCGCTGGAGAAAAACTGGAGAATGTTACAAAGTCAACTAAACCTTCAAAAGTAACCTCATGCAACATAAATAAGACCTACTAAGTTTCATTTCGAAATTCCAACAACTCTAGCAGGAAAAGGGGGTGGACACATATACTGGGACACGCGTCCCTATATCCTGCGAAAAGTGTCAGATGTAAACTGTCTGCTTGAAAAATATATTTCTATCACTAACTATAAGTGTCGACACTTCTATACCGTAATCACTGATTATAAAGAGAAGAATTTAATGTCAGGAATAATTATCTTGGCTACTAGCTGTATTGTCGACACATTTATACAAGTAAACATTGATTATTTGCTAGTACTGGACCCGAATGTAGGTGTGTAAACATATCCATGACATAAATGTCAAGCTATTTCTGTCAGTGTTTAAACATTCAAGCAAATATCTATCCGACACCTGAGATATATTTCCTGCGAGAAGTGTCTGATGTAAACGCGCCCTAAGTGTGTCATGTGTTAATGGCCGATTCTTAAGCAACATAATACAACTTCTTCTGTCCTGTTGTTTCTTTTGCTTGAAGGCAATTCACCAACTGTTTTTATTTTGTTTCTTGAAGTTAGTTTTCCTTCGTCATGTGCCAAGAGTTTTTAAAACATTATATCAACAAAATATGGAAGGTTCTGCCAATCATTATATATTATGTTTCTGATCATATTTTATGATTGCATTTATAACTAACATCGAATGTCAAGCATAATATATTTTAGATTTCTGATTAATGGCCCATAACCAGCAAGGCTATAATGTCCAACGCCATTTAGACAATTGATTATATTTTTTGTCGGACATGGATATATGACGCAATATGATACACGCGTTTTATAAATCTGTAGCCAGTTTTGGGTTTCAAAGTTCAAATCAGTTTGAAACTCAAATATATATCTTTGGTCTGGACTACTGAAACTCTAAATCAGTTTGAGGAGTCCGAGCTAAGACTTTCAGCTGAGAATTGATTTATTGCTCAAGTTAAAACTAGTTAGCTCAAATTCGATGGAATGGGCAATTGATCAAAAGTAGATCGGGTAACTATTTCCTTCAACACGGACAGAAGTAGTTCCAACTTGAGTGCGGCTCGTGTTTGGTAATAGTGCAAACTCTACATTTCATGCAGTTGGTGAAGTTTGTATGAACGCCTTGGGGGTCGTAAGTTCCATTAACCTTCTAGAAGACATCGTTATATGGTTCTGCTGTGGTTTAGTCAGGGACTGTATCTGCAGAATATATACATTTTGAGGGACATTTCATTATCCAAACCTCCAAAACCGATGGTGTTCCATCACGTTTGAACTAACATTTTTTCTAACCTAATTAGTTGTAGAATTCTGATGCAATATTTCTTTTCCGTTTTACTAATAGGTAAGATCACAAAAAAAAACTTTTTGTTGACCGTTTTCTTACTGAGTAAAAATCTCACAGTTTTTAGTGAAAAGTAAAACAATACCACATATTTTATTCCTGAAAAATTAATATTACCCAGGAAGTTTCATGAGTATATGTAGCTTTTAAACGAATTTTCTTTTTTGCCAAAATTTTACCATGAACTTGGTGCATTTAGGTTGTGATAATATCTGTAATGGAATTCAATTACCGTATTTATAATATGACTTTCTCAAATCGAATACTTGCTGTTTTTCACGGTTTCCCGCAAACCCGTTTATCTTCCAAAAAAATTATTCTATGGAATAATTATGGGGAGTGGTCTCATACGACTCAGGACTACAATTAACCTTAAAAACGATACCAAAATCAGAGAGATTAAAGTACCTACTGGCTTTTTCCCCCAAAATCGGGCGTTTGGTGCCAGTGTGTTGCGCAACCATTACAGTTTGCTGAATAGTAAGGAAGAAAAGGCTTGAACTATTGTCGTATGTGGTAAAAAAATT
>OX328129.1:24160273-24587294 GCA_946811695.1 Gonocerus acuteangulatus | reverse complement strand
AACTAAGCACTTTCCTCAGAATTTGGGTAGTGTAGATTGCTTTCCAGAACAATTTGCTTAAAATATCCTACATAAATAAAATAAAAACATGAATAGTTCTCTTTTAAATTTGTAATGAGTAACTGATCAATTATTAATTTGCTTCCAGAGTTATGTTTACACATGGTACCTATTACACTACGTAATAAATACAAAAAACCTCATATTATCGTATTTTGATCTAACGCAGGAACAGGATACAGTCACTCTAGTGGTAGAAAGCGCTCCTTGCGGCGGCTTTGTGAACCTACGTCTGACGGGCTTTTCTATTGAAATATATTACAAATTAAACCCCCGCTTTCCGATTGACCGATTCAGCTCATTTTTACAACACTTCTTTCTCATGAGTTACCCACGACGTATACCGCGTTTCGTTACAATACAGCAGAAATTACGACCGGTATGAGTATATTAAGAATTTGGGTCAGGAGTAACCCCCCCCCCCTTCTAATGAACCGATTTAGTTTATTTTTACAACACATATTTACCTGTAGATTACCACTACGAATACCGAGTTTTCGTCGAAATATACCAAAAATCACGGCTGGTAGTGGCGAATTGGTATTGTGGGTCCGGAGTAAACCCCCCCTCCTAATGAACCGATTTAGTTTATTTTTACAACAGTTATTTACCTGTGGATTACCACTACGAATACCGAGTTCCGTCGAAATATACCAAAAATCACGGCTGGTAGTGGCGAATTGGTATTGTGGGTCCGGAGTAAACCCCCCCTTCTAATGAACCGATTTAGTTCATTTTTATATCTCACTTTTCTCCCTATATTACCACTACGAATACCAAGTTTCGTTGAAATATAACAAATATTACGGCTGATTTTTTTTTTTTTATTTTTTTTTTTTTTTAAGGCGCATCTACAACTTGGCCATTAGCGCCTATTACGGCTGATATAGTCAAATTAGTGTTTTGGGTTCGGGGTAAACCCCCCCCCCCTTCCGGTGGACCGACTTTGGTGGTTAACGAACTCATTCAATCGTTTGCTAATTGAATGCTATATACCAAGTTTCGTGACGAAAAAACAAAAACTCTGGCCGCTATCGTGTTAACAGACATATATATATATATATATATATATATATATATATATATATATATATATATATATATAAATTTTAACGGGGTTCATTTTCGGTGTCTACTAGGTAGGATCGATAAAGATTTGAAGAAATTTTTCAAAAATTCCGTCATGAGTCCAACTTCAATAGCTACTTTCCTTCGGAGGAAAGTGCTAATATTATCACAACCTAAATGCACCAAGTTCATGGTAAAATTTTGGCAAAAAAGAAAATTCGTTTAAAAGCTACATATACTCATGAGACTTCCTGGGTAATATTAATTTTTCAGGAATAAAATATGTGGTATTGTTTTACTTTTCACTAAAAACTGAGATTTTTACTCAGTAAGAAAACGGTCAACAAAAAGTTTTTTTTTGTGATCTTACCTATTAGTAAAACGGAAAAGAAATATTGCATCAGAATTCTACAACTAATTAGGTTAGAAAAAATGTTAGTTCAAACGTGATGGAACACCATCGGTTTTGGAGGTTTGGATAATGAAATGTCCCTCAAAATGTATATATTCTGCAGATACAGTCCTGACTAAACCACAGCAGAACCATATAACGATGTCTTCTAGAAGGTTAATGGAACTTACGACCCCCAATGCGTTCATACAAACTTCACCAACTGCATGAAATGTAGAGTTTGCACTATTACCAAACACGAGCCGCACTCAAGTTGGAACTACTTCTGTCCGTGTTGAAGGAAATAGTTACCCGATCTACTTTTGATCAATTTCCCATTCCATCGAATTTGAGCTAACTAGTTTTAACTTGAGCAATAAATCAATTCTCAGCTGAAAGTCTTAGCTCGGACTCCTCAAACTGATTTAGAGTTTCAGTAGTCCAGACCAAAGATATATATTTGAGTTTCAAACTGATTTGAACTTTGAAACCCAAAACTGGCTACAGATTTATAAAACGCGTGTATCATATTGCGTCATATATCCATGTCCGACAAAAAATATAATCAATTGTCTAAATGGCGTTGGACATTATAGCCTTGCTAGTTATGGACCATTAATCAGAAATCTAAAATATATTATGCTTGACATTCGATGTTAGTTATAAATGCAATCATAAAATATGATCAGAAACATAATATATAATGATTGGCAGAACCTTCCATATTTTGTTGATATAATGTTTTAAAAACTCTTGGCACATGACGACGGAAAACTAACTTCAAGAAACAAAATAAAAACAGTTGGTGAATGGCCTTCAAGCAAAAGAAACAACAGTACAGAAGAAGTTGTATTATGTTGCTTAAGAATCGGCCATTCACACATGACACACTTAGGGCGCGTTTACATCAGACACTTCTCGCAGGAATATATGTCAGGTGTCGGATAGATATTTGCTTGAATGTTTAAACACTGACAGAAATAGCTTGACATTTATGTCATGGATATGTTTACACACCTACATTCGGGTCCAGTACTAGCAAATAATCAATGTTTACTTGTATAAATGTGTCGACAATACAGCTAGTAGCCAAGATATTTATCCCTGACATTAAATTCTTCTCTTTATAATCAGTGATTACGAGATAGAAGTGTCGACACTTATAGTTAGTGATAGAAATATATTTTTCAAGCAGACAGTTTACATCTGACACTTTTCGCAGGATATAGGGACGCGTGTCCCAGTATATGTGTCCACCCCCTTTTCCTGCTAGAGTTGTTGGAATTTCGAAATGAAACTTAGTAGGTCTTATTTATGTTGCATGAGGTTACTTTTGAAGGTTTAGTTGACTTTGTAACATTCTCCAGTTTTTCTCCAGAGCATTTAACTCATGATTTTCTATTGGCGGCAGGTATTTTCTATGACGAATTCTGATAGAAAATTTAATTTTAAGACTAATTTATTCCGAGACATCTTTTGATCCGTAAAAAGCAAAAAACTGAAAAATATCGCCCTTTTGTAGACAAATTCCTATTTATCACTGAGACCAAGCCTTGTACGTAAAAACACCTCAATGTAAACGTTGTAGCCTATTAATTTTCCTTTCGGATGATACCAAGATCAAAGTTGTAGATTAAATATTTCACGGGGTATTATGAATGAAAACAAAGGCAATTTTTTTTTTTTTTTTTAGTTTTATGATATAATAATTTCATATGGAAAAATAAATTTATTCTGTTCTGTTTTATAATAATTTTTATATACTTTTTTTCATAATGTAAATAAGTACTTTTTTTTTGTTTATGTCAGCTACTTTTTTTTCTATTCATATAGATTTTCTGAATTGTTACTTTTTAAAACTTTTAAGGTATATTTTTCATTCATAATATCCAGTTAAATATTAAACCTACAACTTTGATCTTGGTATCACCTGAAAGGAAAATTAATAGGCTACAACGTTTGTATTGAGGCGTTTTTACGTAAAAGGCTTGGTTTCAGTGATTAAATAGGAATTTGTCTACAAAAGGGCGATATTTTTCAGGTTTTTTTTGCGTTTTACGCGCAAACGGTGCGTCGGATCAAAAGATGTCTCGGAATAAATTAGTTTTAAAATTAAATTTTCTATCAGAATTCGTCATAAAAAATACCTGCCGCCAATAGAAAATCATGAGTTAGATGCGCTGGAGAAAAACTGGAGAATGTTACAAAGTCAACTAAACTTTTAAAAGAAACCTCATGAAACATAACTATGACCTACCAAGTTTCATTTCGAAATTCCAACAACTCTAGGAGGAAAAGGGGGTGGACACATATGCTGGGACACCCTGTATATGTCAGGTGTCGGATAGATATGTTTACACCTGATGGTATAGAAGTGTCGACACTTATAGCTAGTGAAAGAAATATATATCTCAGACTTAAATTGTTTGCAATTTACATTAGTCAAAATTTATGTCAGACAGAAATTGTAACAAATGTAAACTGTAAACAATTTGTCTGAGATATATATTTCTATCACGAGCAATAAGGGTGCGTTTACATCTGACACTTCTCGCAGGAAATATCGGATAGAAGTGTCCGATAGATGATTATCTTAATTAGTATATACAACACCTGAGATAAATTTCCTGCGAGAAGTGTCAGATGTAAACGCACTCTTATTGCTCGTGATAGAAATATATAACTCAGACATAAATTGTTTGCAGCTTACATTAGTCAAAATTTATGTCAGACAGAAATTGTAACAAATGTAAACTGTAAACAATTTGTCTGAGATATATATTTCTATCACGAGCAATAAGGGTGCGTTTACATCTGACACTTCTCTCAGGAAATATATCTCAGGTGTTGTATATAATAATTAAGATAATCATCTATCGGACACTTCTATCCGATATTTCCTGCGAGAAGTGTCAGATGTAAACGCACTCTTACACCTCATTTCGATAAGGGAGAGACCGAAATGTGATCATTGTGACTCATTACGGACCATAAAACACCTACTGACAGACTGTATACATAGACGAAACTATGACTTACTATACAATATGATAGACCTACTAGGAGATAGGAGCCAAAATATAGGGCAAATATTTAACTACCTGAAGAAGAACATCATACTTGACAAATTATATCATGTCCTCTAAGAATAAATTAAAAAAAGAAAACAACTCATAAAAATGGAGAAATGAGGGAGAAAAAGCTTCGTTGACATAAAGATGTTACGTGTTGCATTAAAATAAAAATTATGCCTATATTTACTACCATCTTACGGTCAACACACAACCAAATACTAAAACCTTAATGACAGACATACAAAACATTGTAACTTAAAATCAAAAATTGTGCTAATATCTGACATCATAGACAAGCTGACAAAACAAATTTTTTTTTTCTTGTTCCTTCAATACTTGTTAATATTTGAATCGCCAACTTACGGTCAACAAACAACCAAATACTAAAACCTGAATGCGATATATAAAAAATATTGTAACTTAAATACATAAACTGTACTAATATTTGACATCATAGACAAGCTGACAGAACAAATTTGATATTTTTATATTTTTCTTGTTCTATTAATACTTGTTAAAAGTTGACTCGCCCAGCCACAAAAACGTAAAAAATAAGAAAAAATAATAAATAAAACATTTTATTTAGAATAATTATATCGTCGATACAAAAGCAAACTAACGAATATGAAAATCACCACTTTTCAGAGTGGAAAAGTATTTATTCATAACTTTTTTTTGGACAGTCAAATATTCGGCAGATTTGACCTTTTGATAGTGGAATACTTTCCCTTTAATAGAGTGAAGTCAGATTGAAGAATTTGCCGTAAATAAGTCCAGCAGAAATTATTAAAGATGGACAAGGAAAGATGCATTTTTTCATATTCGTTAGTTTGCATTTGTATCGACGATATCCAGATATTAAGCAAATATAGGCTTTCAGAAAGCAGTATTAGATATCAATTGGATTGTAGATACTGAGTTAGATTGGCTGTTCCAATCAGGACGAGCCAAAGCTAGGCAATCGCCAGGCTGTGGATAGGGTAACCAATGTGGTTACGGACGCAATTGCTTCTCTACACCTTCCTGTGGCAGTTTGGTTAGGAATTAGAGCATGTTTCGGACTCGGTCAGGCAAGAGATGTCATCATTGTAGATCGCTTAGCCCTCGAGTACGAAACAAGCCAAGAGCGATGAGCGATAAGCGAAAAGCATAAAAACAATGTCGCTCACATTAATGTTAAGCTGATGTACAGTATGAATGAGAGAGGATTGACTACAATAGGCATGAGCGACAATGTGACGTTGCTTCCAGGTTCCAGCCTGTCGCTCATCGCTTAGCCAAGATATTAAAATTTGTCCCGACGTTCACCATGGACATTATACTTTGCGTGCAACAAAATATCCTACATCCTCAAAATCTTAACCGATTTCGATGCATGAATTCTAATAAAATTTAGAACAACTTTGTCAATTCACATTTATGTTTTTTTGGCAAAAATGCAGTTTCACGCCCTCCAAACCGATTTCTTTCAAATTTTGTACAATAACGTATTTTGATGCACTAAACACGAATACGATAAAAAAAACCGTCGGATTTAACTAGGAAAGAAGTTATTAAGCACTAAAGTTCACTGTTATGCAGCTTATGAGAGCTATTAATTATAGCGAGTTGAATTGACTGGGGTTTTGTTATCTTCTTGAGCGAGCGTAGCGAGCGGAAACGCATAGCACGTATGCCCTTAAGCGACAGGTGAGGATGCCCTTAAAATTAACAATATTTTCGAATAAATGATTTCTGAACATTTCAAATGAGAGTTCTCTGTTTCCCAATGTTACATACCTGCGCATGCGCGTGTTTACAAATACGCTGATGACGCCTAGTTTTATAACCTTCCTAACTTGCTTAATATTATATCCTATTAATTTTAGCGAGTTGGATTGACTGGGGTTTTGTTATCTTCTTGAGCGAGCGGAAACGCATAGCATGTATGCCTTAAAGTCGTCACAAATTTAGTTGTTTACATTAGCTCGCATAACCTGCATAACAGTGAACTTAAGTGCTTAATAACTTCTTTCCTAGTTAAATCCGACGTTTTTTTTTGTTTTTTTTATCGTATTCGTGTTTAGTTCAACAAAATACGTTTTTTTTTTTTTTTAACGGCGCATCTACATCTTGGCCATTACCGCCGAATACGTTATTGTGCAAAATTTGAAAGAAATCGCTTTGGAGGGCGTGAAAATGCATTTTTACCGTTTTTTTCCTCCTTGTTTATAAAATTGCGTGGAAAGATGTTTTTAACCATCCAATGCTTATAACCTTTTAGCTACCTTTTTTTATAAATAATTTTAAAACACGAATAACAATATAAGAATTAATTGGATGATAGTGAATGTGAGCTTTTAATTTCGGAAGTAGAAAGTATGGAATGACAGAGACAGTGATTTTAAAAATACAATCATAACCAAGAAACTATAAGAAGATGTTGGAAACGCATTAAACATGCAAGGTATTTATATTAACTAAACATTTAAAAAATTATTTTTTTTAATCAATATTTTAATTAAAATATTAGTGTATGCGAAGATGGTGACTAAAGGACATAACCGCCCAGCCGCCCTGTATAGTAGCCAGTGCCACTATACGGCTAAACGCTCTGTCGCTCTGTCGTTCTGTCGCTCGTCGCTCATCGCTCGCATCGTACCCGGGGCCTTACAATCACATACCGAAGGAGGAAGGGAAGGGTAGTGGGGGACTGCGTTAAGACCAACGGAATAGTTCCCTGTTACTTATGGAGGAAAGCTGTTATGTTTTTTTATTTATTTATTTTTAACGGCGCATCCACATCTTGGCCATTAGCGCCGAAAGCTGTTATGGGAGCAAAGTTTACGTGAAACAGTATAAAAACTGATTATGTCTTGCCAAACACAGGGGAAGGCACTGAGGAGTCAGAAAAGAGACATGATTAAAGCTAAGGTTGAAAACAATTCAAACTATACCTGTTTAAAAATTAGTAGCAACAGTCAAGAAAATCACATGGATCTCTTTACCACCTACATGATTACGGTGTTCCCAACCATCTAAATAATTTTTTTCAAAAATTTCACTTAGAACCAATGACTTCTGAGGCCCTCATTTCTAATTTGAACATATTATCCCTCCCTCCATAGGGAGGAAACCCGCTTATGAGGTTGACCTCATGACGCAATCCAGAAGCGCCGACTACAAAATTTCTCGTTTCAGACCCCATAGATCATGAAAATATAGGTGGCTCAAATTTGCATCTATATATATATATATACATATATATATGTGTGTGTGTGTGTGTGTGTGTGTGTGTGTGTGCGTGCGCGATATCTTTACCCGTTTTTGAGAAACATTGAAACACCTACTTTTACAAAGTAATTTTCAGGCTGGTACTTAGAAACGATTCATTCAGTTGAAACTTGTTCCAGACATTTGATATTCATCTAATCTAAGGTACATAAATTTTGGTTCCGTTTGGAGTTTATGAAATTCTAGAAATACAATTTTCCATTAACAGGCATAAAAAGTTTTGGGCTTTTCGTATATTTTCTAAAATATCTCGAAAACGGATGGGAAATCGTGGTGAGTGAAAGGTAACCATTCGAAAACTTACTAAATTTTCCTACAAAAAAGGTTTAGATGTAATTTTTGATGGGGCAATGTCAATCCGAGAAATAAGTGCTTCAAACTTCCAAATTGTTAGTTTTTTTTTTTTATTTTACAGGGTTTTGTCATTGTTTACCATACGTTTTAATTGGTTATTGTTTTTTAATCGCATTTAATCGTAGAATTAGTATTTTAATAAAATAAGGTATGAAAATGAGAAACGTATTGATAATAGTGTTTCCCTTAAGAATAAAAATAAATACATATGGCTGAACAAACAAATTTAACCGTCTTGCGGGGTGGAATTTTTATATTTCAGCTCTCATTCGTCTTGCCGATGGCTTTGTTGCGTTTTTTTTTTTTTTTATTTTTTTTTTATTTCCGCTAAAACTTTTACCGGCATGCCAAAATGCGCGGAAACATGCTGAAATCAGTGATTACACTGCACAGGGGTCCGACGGAACAGCTGATTAAAGAGCACTCTAACGCAGATTCATTACTCGAGTAATTAGCGAATGTCAGGAATATTTTTCAGTTAATTTAACATTCTAATTAAACCGCAAACCATCAGGGAAGGTAGTTATTTATACCCCCCCCCCTACTCCAACAACCATCGGTAATTAGAAATTTACTCGGTAAATTAACTTGTATTTAATGTGTAATTTTAATTTTGCACACGACAAGATATTTTTCACTCTTCATGAACGTTTGTTTTTATTCAATTATCACTTCAGAAGAAACAATGACCCAAAAATGTCTATTTCATTTTCAAAAAACGAGAAAAAAATATCAGGAATCCTTGATGAACATTCGTTCTTCAGAATATTCAAGAATGTTGATAAATTAGGAATAGAAAATTCTTTATTCAATTTCTAGCGGAAGTTTTAACTTCATTCCATTTGGCTGTATATAGTTTTTAGACTTCTGAAGAGAATGCGAAAGATGTAGAGCCATTTTTATTAAATTCACTATTTCGTTAGTTTGATTTTATTCATTGACCTGCCAACACAAGAAAAGTGTTGTGATTTGGCTGTATATAGTTTTTAGACTTCTGAAGAGAATGCGAAAGATGTAGGGCCATTTTTATTAAATTCACTATTTCGTTAGTTTGATTTTATTCATTGACCTGCCATCACAAGAAAAGTGTTGTGATTTGGCTGTATATAGTTTTTAGACTTCTGAAGAGAATGCGAAAGATGTAGGGCCATTTTTATTAAATTCACTATTTCGTTAGTTTGATTTTATTCATTGACCTGCCAACACAAGAAAAGTGTTGTGTTTTGGCTGTATATAGTTTTTAGACTTCTGAAGAGAATGCGAAAGATGTAGGGCCATTTTTATTAAATTCACTATTTCGTTAGTTTGATTTTATTCATTGACCTGCCAACACAAGAAAAGTGTTGTGATTTGGCTGTATATAGTTTTTAGACTTCCGAAGAGAATGCGAAAGATGTAGAGCCATTTTTATTAAATTCACTATTTCGTTAGTTTGATTTTATTCATTGACCTGCCAACACAAGAAAAGTGTTGTGATTTTATTCATTGACCTGCCAACACAAGAAAAGTGTTGTGATTTTATTCATTGACCTGCCAACACAAGAAAAGTGTTGTGATTTTATTCATTGACCTGCCAACACAAGAAAAGTGTTGTGATTTTATTCATTGACCTGCCAACACAAGAAAAGTGTTGTGATTTTGATAGCTTTCTTCTTAATAATAAAATGGTTTTAGCTTTTAGTCAAGTGTATCAACAAATGAATCGAATTCATCAAAACGTTTTCATGAGAATTTCCCTCTTAGAAACTGGCACCTTTAAAATATGTTAACAGATTTTATAAACTTGATTCCTTCCTTGTCGACTCCCTGTATAGTCATGTAATTAAAACATTATTATTTTTCCTACAAATTTTGGGATTGAATAAATAATATCGTAGATTTGGATTAATTACCTTGGTAACTAGGAGGAGCGTGATAAATGGCAGACAGTTTGGAATCTATTTTATAGAGTGGAACAAGGGTGTACTTGACAGTTCCGTCGATAAGCCCTACACTATTCAATCTAGTTTCTATTGACAGTTCTCTACCGAAATCTCCAGCCGAATAGATACATTCCGCTTGAAGAGCTAAGGAAGTGTTCTTTTTTGTATCGTCCGAAGAGAATTTAATGGAGAACCTTTTATATATATGACGGAAACATACTACTAACAAAAACATTCGGGGAATTCTTCCAACAGGCTCTGAAATGAAAATATTTAACATGCTTCTAACGGGACTCGAAATCAGTACTCCCGCATTAGAATTCGAGCCGTTGCCCACTAGACTACGGAGCACCCCCAATTATTTATTTATTTTTTTTTTTTTACGGCGTACCTACAACTGGGCTATTAGCGCCGAATTATTAAACCGAACCGTGAATGATTCAATCAGGAGTCTTAACGTTGTTTATATATATATATATATATATATATATATATATTATGAGTGTGTTTAATAGAATTTCAACAATATGGCTATTAACCCTCCAGTAGTCGCGCTGGCGCACAGAGTTTGTAATTGCCAGCATTTCGTCTTGTAAGGGATTGCCGGGAAACCCTACGGTCCACGTACCTCAGGCGTGCCAAGGCAAAACCCTGCCACGCTTTCTGTGACATGTGTTATGCCATCCTTTCACGCATTCTCAGGTCTAGCTTGTCAACCGTTTGAACAGCTCTCTGGCGCACACAGTGCTCTGCTCCATCAATGCAAGAATCTTGCATTTTAGCTCATGAATGAACATTTGCAGTCCATAGCACTTCCTTCCGATAAAAAAGGCTTTTTGTTAAGATTCCCAAGGAGTCAAGATAGAAGAACCTCCTCCGAGGAAAAAGAAAGGGCAATGTCATATTTGTGGACGACACAAAAATATAAACACCACAATAACGTGTAATACAACTTATAAATTTACATGTAAAACTTAAACCGATTTGCATTAAATGCATTGAAAGTGGACAGGAGACTGAATAGATCGTAAGAAATACATTCTTAGCATTTAATTATCATATATATATATATATATATATATATATATATATATATATATATATAGTTCTAATTTTATTTAAATATCTTTTATTGTTAGAACATTTTTTAAAGTGTGTGCTAGACATTAATATAAATGCACATGAAAGTTTTCAGTCTTATTGTAAAGTAAATAATTTGTTAAAAATAAAAAAAGTTATATGCAATAAATGTGTTTTAAAAGATAAAATGACCTTATCTACATTACCATTTATATATCTCTCTACAATAATGACTTATATACAATAAATAGTATAATAGTAAAGAAAAACATATATAAATAGACGTTTAAAACACACTAACACGAAAATAAACACTATGGCGCACTAAGTATGTCCGCGACAATTGGAGGGTAAACTCCGGGCTATCTACAGGTAGCCACCCTATTATAATGCCATCAGCACGTGGTCATTCAGGAACGCCTGACGTTGCTTAACTTCGGTGCATTCAACTTGGCTACGGCGTTGACGTTTATATTTTTGTATTGATTTTTATTTTTATCAACTATATACATATATTGTCTATTTGGACAAAAATTAAGAGGAAGAACAAAGTGATTTAATATCGTAAGGTAACTAATGAATTACTGTTGTCTGTAAAGGATTGTCCTATAGAATACCTTACAATGGAAGAAAAGAATCCTTTGTACTCTTTGTACTTGTGAATTTCTTCTTCAATATGTCGTCATAAAATCCTTTTTCGCAGTTTCTTAATTAAAACTTGACTCTCGATGATGAAATAGAAAGATCAAAGATATTTATTTACGGAAAAGGCTTGTCGATTTTAAACACAAAAATTAGTTCCTTGCTTACTTATTGATTATGTGGACAATCGCACAGCTGAATAGAATTTAATGAAATTAACGTTCAATTCTTTCGAATGTGTCGACTCAAATTGTTGGTCAAGTAGTCTGCTAAGAAATCCGAGATTATACCGAAGTTTCTTGTATAACTAAATAAACGGAATTAATTTCTATTGTATAATAAATATATAAATATAAAAAACAAATCTAATCCGATTTTTTTAATTTAATTTATTACCTTTTAAAATATTAATATGTTTTGTATTTAGCTTCCTCACTTGCTATAAACTCGTTTTATTACTTCTTTGTGTATGTCTTCGTTATATATTCACTTCAGTAATAAAAAGTAATTTGTTTGAAAAGTGTGGATTTAGAACTTTACTATAAAGGCGGTTTATTAATTTTTATGTATATTTACTTTTAAATTTTTAGTAGAGTGAGGTTAAAAATTTGTTATTATTTAGTTTGCGATTTATTTTTTGTACATGTACGTTGATTTGTTATATATTAATGTGATATATATATATATATATATATATATATATATATATATATATATATATATATATATATATATATATATATACACTTTATTTATTGATCCTCAACCACAGCCAAATATATTGATGAACTAGTTACAATTCCTCATTTTTAAACGTTTCGGCCTCAGGGCCATCCTCATTAACTAGAAGAAAAATAAATTACATTAAACATTACCCCCTTTTTTATCCATACAATGTAAACATTTTTTAAAACTATCTTTAACTTATATTACCTTCCTTTCTTAATCCACATATAATCCCCCTATTTTCACAAGGGCTTGTCATCACATTACATCTAAAACTTTAAAACGATAGGATTTTCCATCTTCTATAAATAACACTTTTTTACTTTTTTAAACATTTGAAATTTCCACCAGACCATGTGGCCACAACTTTCCACCATTTTCTATTTACACTATCATAACATTCTATCTCTAATCCCACATATTAAAAATTGTTCATGTCCATTTTACTTATCTTATTATACATATCCAATAACCCTATATAATTTACATTATTATATACCCTTTTTTACCCACCTATCTACATGCATATACCCACATATATACTTACAGACATACATATATAAACACATTCACACACATATATACATACCTACATATACATACACATATATACATATATATACATACACACCTACATATGTACACCCATACCTCAGAAAATCTTTGTGGATAATTCCTAACATGTCTATATATATAAATATATATATATATATATATTTATATAATGATCGAGCGCCATAACTGAGATGATTCGTTCATTAATTACAAAGTTCATATTTATGTAAAGTAAAATATTAATTTAAAATAAGGGCTAGATTAGCTCACAACCAGTTCATTTGTCAGTGGTAGAGCACTCGACTAATGAACTGGAGGGCCAAGGTTCAAATCCCGAGCGCGCACTTAATATTTTATCTTCTAGTTTCGTCGTTTGAGGGTTGGATTTGGGCCCCCAGACCGTCCCTAGGCTCACCCAGCCTTTAATTAATTAATGGGCACCTGTAAAGGAAAAAAATCCGGCGGCCGGAGCATAGTACTGACCAGGCTATCTCCCTAATGAAAACGAGAAATAATTCAATATGTGGTTAGTAGAAGCTGAAAATTAAGAAGAACAGGATCCCTTCGTGGTAGAGCGGTTAGCGTTTCTGATTCCAACGTAGAGAAAAGCAGGCTCCACAATGAAACTAAGTCCGTCACGCAGGAGCTGCATAACTAAGCACTTTCCTCAGAATTTGGGTAGTGTAGACTGCTTTCCAGAACAATTTGCTTAAAATATCCTACATAAATTAAATAAAAACATGAATAGTTCTCTTTTAAATTTGTAATGAGTAACTGATCAATTATTAATTTGCTTCCAGAGTTATGTTTACACATGGTACCTACTACACTACGTAATAAATACAAAAAAACTCATATTATCGTATTTTGATCTAACGCAGGAACAGGATACAGTCACTCTAATGGTAGAAAGCGCTCCTTGCGGCGGCTTTGTGAACCTACGTTTGGCGGGCTTTTCTATTGAAATATATTACAAATTAAACCCCCGCTTTACGATTGACCGATTCAGCTCATTTTTGCAACACTTCTTTCTCATGAGTTACCCACGACGTATATCGCGTTTCGTTACAATACAGCAGAAATTACGACCGGTATGAGTATATTAGGAATTTGGGTCCGGAGTAAACCCCCCCTTCTAATGAACCGATTTAGTTTATTTTTACAACACATATTTAACTGTAGATTACCACTACGAATACCGAGTTTCGTCGAAATATACCAAAAATCACGGCTGGTAGTGGCGAATTGGTATTGTGGGTCCGGAGTAAACCCCCCCTCCTAATGAACCAATTTAGTTTATTTTTACAACACATATTTACCTGTGGATTACCACTACGAATACCGAGTTTCGTCGAAATAAACCAAAAATCACTGCTGGCAGTGGCGAATTGGTATTGTGGGTCCGGAGTAAACCCCCCCTTCTAATGAACCGATTTAGTTCATTTTTATATCTCACTTTTCTGTCTATATTACCACTACGAATACCAAGTTTCGTTGAAATATAACAAATATTACGGCTGACATAGTCAAATTAGTGTTTTGGGTTTGGGGTAAACCCCCCCTTCCGGTGGACCGACTTTGGTGGTTAACGAACTCGTTCAATCGTTTGCTAATTGAATGCTATATACCAAGTTTCGTGACGAAAAAACAAAAACTCTGGCCGCTATCGTGTTAACAGACACATATATATATGCATATATATATCTATATCTATATATATATATATATATATATATATATATATATATAGATATATATAAATTTTAACGGGGGTCATTTTCGGTGTCTACTAGGTAGGATCGAGAAAGATTTGAAGAAATTTTTCAAAAATTCCGTCATGAGTCCAACCTCAATAGCTACTTTCCTTCGGAGGAAAGTGCTAAAACAGGTTATAGCCAGCCAAACGCTAATTGTCCAATTTAAGTACACCGTATTAAAAAAAAGAGAAAAAAAAAAGGAAGACAAACATTGTGTAAGCTTGCTAGAATTTGTTTCCGCGAGAGGAGCAGACCTAGTGACAGTGCAGATTGAACGGTCCAGTTTTTTGCTCCAGCGATTTCTCTCCAGAGTCACTTTAGCCGTGATCGTCTAGTGGTTAGGACATTGCGTTGTGGCCGCAATAACCCAGGTTCGAATCCTGGTCACGGCATGTGATATTTTTTCTAAAAAAAAAAATTTAATTTATGAAAACGTATAATTAATAAATTATAAGCAAATAGTTGTGTGATTATTTTTTAGCGGGTTTCCCCCCTGTCTCTTTAGGGAGGAAACGATGGATTCAATTGGTAATTGTTCCACATCTTTGATATTCATCGAAACTATTGTATTTCAATTTTGGTTACCTTCGGAGTTTAGGAAGCCTTAGAAAAACATGTAATAACTAGAGCCCGGAAGTTAGGCAAAATGCCTTATTTATCTGAATGGATATATTGAAGAATCAGATAGAAATAAATATGTTTTCGTGCATTTAGGAAGTGTAGAAACAATTTTTATTTTGCCTTTTTTGCCTATATTGGCTTCCGTTGCCTTTTTTAGGATTTAAAGCCTTTTTTGCAATTTTTTTTCTGCGATTTAAACATTTTAAAATGCACATAATGAATTTCCCTTCAACGAATATAAAAAAGGTTGTACAAATTAAATTACATATTGCTGTTACAAATATCTATTCGAAAGTTTATTTTCCCAACCCATGGATTTAACCTCTGTAAATAACAGAACCTTCCTTAGTAGAAGGAATACACAAGCATAATGAATATCAGGAAAGAGAGAGGATGAGAGAAGTACGTCTCCTTCCTCACACCCCTTTTGCTGTGACAATGCGTAATTCCCTGGTATTCCGGATTATGCAGAGGAAGTGATGAAAAACATTTTTTCTTAGAAGGTCTATGACATTTGATACTTTGAAAAAGCATCTTGTTGTTGCTTGTAACAAGGGAAAGTAAGAGTAAGTACACTAATTCTGTGATAAATTGATAATAAAGAAATGAATGAGTATTTAAAATACATATTTTCATTAATAATGAGTGAGATTCCCCTTTGCCTTTAATCCTAATCAATGCCTATTTTAATTACAGTACTGCCTATTTGTAGCATTTCAAGTGCTTTTTTGCCTGCCTATTTTACCAAAAATAAATGCCTAACTTCCGGGCACTAGTAATAACAGACACGAACAGTTTTCAGATTTTCTTATATTTTCTCAAATACCTCAAAAACGACAGGGAAATAATAACCACTGGAATGAAGCTATTAGAAAGCTTAATACATTTTTTAAAAGACGGTTCTGAAGTAATTTTCAATAGGACGATCGCATTCGGAAACACTTTGCTAAAAATAACGAGTGAATGCCGTGGTCTAGGGGCTAACGTCTTGGATTTGCATACGGGAGATTGTAGGTTCGAATCCCACTGGTAGCAGGGATCTTTCTCATGTCAGGGCCTGTTAAAAAAACAAAAAAAAAAACAGTAAAATTAATATTTCAGTGATAATATATTGTCGTATATCATGCGAAACATTTATTTTTTATTTGTAATCGCACATTCTAAACAGAAGTAAAAGAGCCTAAGTAATTTCCGCTAATAAAATATCGCTTATCCTCAAGATGTGATTAGAATAATTGTTTCGCCGCATGATTTTTCAAGATCCTTGGTTCTCTAATCTCCATAACATGCTGTATACAATTGGCTATGATGACGTCTTTTCGAGGGCAAGCTACACCTGGTTATTGCTACGCAAGGAGGATATTCTGGAAAAATGGAGCAATAACCAGTTGTGTAAAGACCGCCTGATTAGCGTTCTTAGACATGGAGAAGATTACATCAAGGCAAGTATGATGATTAAAAAGAAAAGAGCAACAATCCAGCCAAGACTCAGCGGGGACAAGGAAATTCGGCTCAACATAAATGGCAGCTCTTACTTAATTAATACAGAACAACAGTGTACAATCTGCAACCTTAAAGAAGCAGAAATACTAGCACAGATATTAATCCGTTGCCCTATGCAAAGCAGTCCTCTGAATCACTTTATTAAGAACTACCTTCCACCTGGGAGAGATGAAGAAGCATTACAGCAGTTCCTTACCGACATCACCACCATCACATGTTGCAGTCTCTTCTACTTCATCACGGAAGCAATGAAGATACGGGCTTTCATAATTAACGAGTGAATAGGATATTTTGTGCGTAAGTTTATTTACTTTTTTTTCCTTTTATTTTATTTATTTATTTTATTGTTGTATTTTAGGCACTTTTACATGACATGTATGTTTGTAACACAAAGATTTAATTTTTTATTATTATTAATATTGTGATTTTATTTTTTCCTTGTATTAGCAAGTTTTGATTATTTTTTATTACGCTGGATGCAACCACCTTTTATTTTATTGAATTTTATTTATCAGCACTTTGTAAATGACATACCCAGACTCCCTGTAATTGTAATTATTACTTATAGAATACTGGGAATTCATTCATTCATAATTGTTTAAATTTTTCACAGAACGTTTATATTTTTCGAAACTTTCCAAATAGCACCAGTGATAAGAAAGTTATGGAAACATTATCCTGCAAGCCAGACTTCATTTTAGTATTATCAGCTCACAGGAATTTTCCCTTACCGATATTAAGTTTCTGTATCTAAAAGCATATTTCCAGGACATTATAGCCAATCGATACTTCATCTTTGCTCTTTTGTATTATAATGTCGACGTGAACCTGAAGTGTATTATCCGTAAATACAATCCCGGCCGGTCGGTAAGCAGCTTTGGATATTCTCTTCCCGATGAGACTGTATTATTAGATCATACAATAGACTTATTGAACACTTGGAACGCTTCAGTACTGCATAAGGGATTGAAGGACCTATTCAGAGCCTTGCTATTGTAACTAGTCTACCAATACTCCAATCCCACAATGCTCCAATTTGGATCACATACTAAGTCAGCTGAGATCAATACTTACCTTTCGAAGTAATATTTTCATTTGAAAATAAATTCAGGAGGCCCAGTGGCAGTGTGTGTTAAGGCGTGAGCACTTAATACTCCGTGCCAAGGGTCGTGGGTTCGATTTCCACTAAAATTCTTGGTTAACAATAAATGGAAGTTAACATTTAAATAATAACAAATAAATTCAGCTGGGTCAGTTCAAACATTCCAAGTACTAAACTGTAAAATTAAAAAAATAGTTAATAATTTTAATACATGTTAAAGGCCGTTTACATAAAACTGAATTCTTGCACTATTCTAGAGGATTTGTCATATTATTAGAATTGTTCGTCTATTTCACCACTAGATAGTACGTGATGAATTAATTGCTCTTATCTCCTCTATTTGGACTAAGCTCACTTATGAGGAAGGGGGCGGAAAAAATACGAAATCAGTACCGCGAAATTAGCCAAATGAATACCGCATGACCCGCACTACACCCGTGCATTGAATTTAGCGGCCAAAAGATAAACAGTTCTGACGATTTCGGTGTTGTTGTTTTTTTTTTTTTTTTTTTTTTTTTTTTTTTTTTTTTTTTTTTTTTTTTTTTTTTTTGTGTTAACGCTTTATAGCGATGTACACCTTACATTTTTATATATATATATATATATATATATATATATATATATGTATTACATTATTTTCTGCATTTTAACATTGTGGATATATCATTACATTATATTATATTATATTACATTATTATCTATATATTTATATCGTTTATACATTATATTAAATTACATAATTGTCTATACTTACATCATTTATATATTACTACATTATATTACGTTATTGTCTATACATGTACATTCTATATAACTAATACAATTATTATTACAATTATACAATAAATACTATATACATATACAGTTATGTTAATTAGTACATATATACAATCCTAGAAATTTCAATTCTACGTATAAATCTAATTATACAGCCAACTGGTCTAATTAAAGGTTAGTTGTGCACCATCAAAGCAATGCCGATTCAAAAAGTTAAGCTGGCTTTAGAAATGGTGCAATCAGTTGGGAGGGGAAAAAAAAGTCTTCTTTTGGAAGAGCTGTTTGGTCCACCTTAATGTTCTTTCTATTTTATTTTATTTTATATTTTGTCAAATATGTTGGTGTCTTTTAGGTGTGAGAGTATCTTGTCAATATAAGGGCTGTCATCTCCAAGGAGTTCTGTCATGTCGTAAGGAATGTCCAAATTAAGTCGTGATTGACAGTCAGTTAAGATATGTCGTACGGTTAGGTCACTGTTACATATTGTACAGGTTGGTTTTTCAGTTTTGGTCATCAGGTATTCATGAGTTAGCCGTGTCTGTCCGATCCTCAATCTTGCAAGTACAACTTCTTCGCGACGATTGTACCGGTTGGATGATTCCCAATTTAGAATGTAATGTTCTCGGTGTTTCTACTTTAGCTTTCGTACCATTAAAGGCAAAACATTTTATGCTTCCATTTAAAGCTTTTCTAATCTCACCAACCCTTATAAAAGAAACACGCTAAGATGGCGATGTTTCTACGTTTTGGACGTGATATCCGAAACGGTTGAGTTAAGGAAATAAGGTCAGGATGTTTGATATTCGAGAAGTATACGCTAAGCTCCGATCCAATTTATGATGGAAGTAACCCCAAATAGCCATACATATTCCTCAAGTAGATTTATCTCCAACCCACATCATCCGAAAATATCATACTCTTTGGGATATAACCATCCGGCTGTAAAATACAAATAGTCTTCTTTGAAAATAATAAGGATCAACATTCCTCATCAAGAAAATGTATACTGCAACATCCGAAAATATCATACTCTTTGGGATATAACCATCCGGCTGTAAAATGCAAATAGTCTTCTTTGAAAATAATAAGGATCAACATTCCTCATCAAGAAAATGTAAACTGCAACATCCGAAAATATCATACTCTTTGGGATATAACCATCCGGCTGTAAAATACAAATAGTCTTCTTTGAAAATAATAAGGATCAACATTCCTCATCAAGAAAATGTATACTGCAACATCCGAAAATATCATACTCTTTGGGATATAACCATCCGGCTGTAAAATACAAATAGTCTTCTTTGAAAATAATAAGGATCAACATTCCTCATCAAGAAAATGTATACTGCAACATCCGAAAATATCATACTCTTTGGGATATAACCATCCGGCTGTAAAATATAAATAGTCTTCTTTGAAAATAATAAGGATCAACATTCCTCATCAAGAAAATGTATACTGGAACAATAAAACGTTTTCCGCACTTATAACCCACTTACTCAAATATTAAAAATCCATTAAAATTGAAAAAAACGAAAAATATAATAAATGAATATATAAATTTAGCCTAATTAGCTTTTTTTCAAACATATTACTAACTCGCTACGAATTTTAAATAAGGGGCGTGGTAAATCAAACAGTAAAGTTTTGAATGGCAAAAAAAAATAAAAAAAGTCCGTCACGGTAGAGCAGCATGAGTAAGGAGATACAGACAGGTGGTAGTGTAAGCTTAATTTCTAAATAATCTGCTTGAAATAAAGTATACAAATACAAAATAAGCATGAATAATTTTGGTCTTTTATATGTCTCTTGAACAATTGTCTAAATGTTTTAATTTTTTTTCACTTTTCCCCTGAGTAAACCCCAACATTTATTTTATTTTTTACATTGGTCTGGATATAGTTTATATTTAAAACACATCTTTCTCTTTAGATAGCATCCCAACACCAGCAGCAACATCTTTCCGCCATACAACGTTGGAGTGAAAGGTTGAGAATACAGATCAACGCATAAAAATGTAAACAGGTTACATCACTCTTACCTGGAGATCATGCCCATCTGTCTACATCAATGACACTCCACTGCCAGAATCAAACGAGATTCGATATCTAGGATTATACCTTGACAGCCGACTGACCTGGAACCCTCACACGAGAACACGAGTAACTGAACAGAAGATACGGACTACTAAGACGAATCCTTGGACCCTCATCTAAATTATCAGTACAGAACAAACTAGCGATATACAAAACAATAATTCGACCAATATGGACATTCGGACTTGAACTCTCGGGATCTGCAAAACCAACAAATATCAATAGAATACAGGCATTCCAGTCAAAAGTCCTTCGTAAAATTGTTAATGCCCCTTTCTACGTCTCCAACAAAACCCTACACAATGACCTAAAACTCCCATTTGTCCTCGACTCGCTAAAACCTGTTTCCAAGTGTTCCATTCCTAATTGTCTCACCATCCTAATCCTAAAGGTCTATTCTTATCTTCCCAATCACACCCAGACAATCCTCCCAGGCGGCTTGAGAGACAGTGGCCCCGTGATAATTTACTTTTCTGATCATATAGGGATCATGGCCAACGGCCATAGCCACGTTGAATACACCGGTTCCCGTAGACCACCGAAGTTAAGCAACGTCGGGCGTGGTCAGTACCTGAATGGGTGACCGACCACGTGCTGTTGGCATTATAAAAGGGTAACAACCTGTAGATAGCCCGGCGCTAATAAATTTTATTTTATTTTTCCCATTTTTGTCAATTTGTACATACATATCTGTATCAACATACTTGATGATTGTACTTTTATAATTGTACAGATTTCAAATAAATAAATAAATAAATAAATATATATATATATATATATATATATATATATATACATATACATACATATATATATATATATATATATATATATATATATATATATATAAATTGTGTTTAGATACTCATGAAGTATACTGCGTTTCGTCGCAGTATAACAAAAATTAGGGTGAGTATTTCCGAATTCGGAATTTCGGTCGGGAGTAAATCCCCCCTCAAGGTGGACCAATTCAGAGTTGGGCAAACGTTAGCGCGCGCTAAATGCTGATACCTCTCCGCTAATTTAGCGAAACTGTAGAAAGCCAGCGCTAATAATTAGCGGTTAGCGGCGGCAGTGCGCTATCCGCTAATCTATTTATGAAATATCGTAATTGCTAATAGCTTAAGCTATAGTTACAACTTGTAACTATAGCTATTAGCGCTGGCTTTCTACAGTTTCGCTAAATTAGCGGAGAGGTATCAGCTTTTAGCGCGCGCTAACGTTTGCCCAACTCTGGACCAATTTTAGTGGTTTACGAACTCGTTAAATGATACATATCAATTTTCACACACAGAAACAACAACACAGAAACTCTGATATATATATATATATATATATATATATATATATATATATATATATATATGTGTCAACAGGTGTAATTTATGAAATGTCATTGAGTACCCGGTTTCCAACTTTTAAAACAACCTAATTGTTTTATCTCCTAGTATTCTCTTTAGAGGGTAGAAGTCGGGACCACAAACGGTCCTTTCCAAGAGAAACTTTCCAAAGAGTAAAACAGGCAGCCGGAGCACAGTACTGACCACACACCAGTGTTCCGTATGGTCTCCAATTAGATACTTCGACAGTATCTGCACCTCCTAGCCTTTTTTTTTTTTTTGTTTTTGTTACTGGACAGATTATCTTGCGGAATGTCAACAAATGTTCCTTAATTTAAGATCAGACAAAGAAGTAAAAGATAAGAAAACTCAGACAAATAACCCTAGCAATAGACTTTGTCGCCATTTAAGAAGCGAGGCCAAGAACAAGCCATCCACAGAAATCAGGATTTCAGAACGAGGCCATACCCCCAAGGAATGAGGTTCATGTGAGCATTGAAGGACACAAACCCTAAAACTTGGATTTTCTCTGTCCTACATTCCAGCCCTTATCCTTCATAAAGCCTTTGTCATCCTCTATCTCTTTTATTACATCCTTTAGAAAGGAATTTCTACGCTTACAACTCCTTATATATAATTTTTTAATATTTTTTTTGTTGTACTTTGAGAGAGCCTTCAATATCGTCACCATTGTTAAATTTCTCAAGTATCTGTGTAGAACAGGAAAGTAACACACAAATCAATCTTTACCCCTATCAAATATAATTTATCAACAATAGTGTTTTCGAGTATATTTAGCACTTTTCGGAGATTATGGTTGCACTGATTAAAGATGTTTGGAATCATTTATTGATCCAATGTACTGGATACCGAATATAACCCGCGGTAAAATCATATTTGTATGTCTGTTTATAGCGTACTAAGTTTTTTCTTTATCAGACACGCAACTAAGTATAAGCTCTGACGCCTTACATGCAATATAAGTGCAAAAAAATCGTACCTTTTTCAGAATTTTAACGAACCAATAAGGCAAATTCTCTCAACAAAACAATTACCTTATCTTAAAATTAATGAAATAAGTAAGAATTATCGAATACACACCACACACACACACACATATATACATATATATATATATATATATATATATATATATATATATATATATATATATATATAAACGTATACAGTAGACTCTTTCTTATTCGGCGTTCTCCAAGAGGAATGAGTGACGGATCTCGAAGCTCGCAGGAGCGAGAACGGTTCGACGGTCTTAGAAAACTTCCCTTCCTCGTATCCAACATTTGTTTCTTGGTATTTAATTGAACGGAAGTCAAATAAGGCTTATATTTTTCGTTTTAGAGGCAGGAAGAGCTTGAGTTTTTACTTAGAAAATATATATTTCTACGAAGGCACCTGCAGCTGGAACGCCTGATTTTAGCCTGTCTAGTGCGAACATTCATTGAGAGTGGAGTGAACGTTTTAAAAGTAATTTTAATAATATGTACAATTTTAAATAAGCAATATTAAAAATGGTACATACTATTATATGCTCAAATAATAAGGTTTTTCAAATGTATAAGTGACCGCTTCTAACCCAGCGTTTTCTCTAATCCGACTGTACCGCGGTCCCGATGACGCCGGAGTAGGGAGAGTCTACTTTATAGTTATATATATACAGGGTGATTCAGGTCTAAGTAGCCAAACTTAAGGAGGTTATTGTAGACATAATTTCTTACATAAAAGTACATTTGAAGTATGGTCCGATTCCGGAAGGAAAAGGAGCTATGTCCAATTTTCTGTTTTTTTAACGTAGTCATGTTTTTAAATGAATAAGAAAGGATTTCTCAAAAACTAGTCGAGATAATTAAATTCTAATTATGCTATCATAAAATAGACAAAATTTTCTTTAAAAAGACAGTAATTTAATTCACTAAAATCATTATTACAAGATACTTTCTGGACGTCCAATAAAGCACTTCTGTTTTTATCAATGAATCAGAGTTTTTTCATGATTTTTTTCCTCAGCCCCCTAACGGACTACAGATTCAATACTTACACGAAAACTTCTACATTTAATAGGCATTAAATCTATGCAAATAAAGTGGAGGTTTATTTGGGGATAAATTGAAAGATTGGCTCCCTTTTGTCAAAAAAATGTGGAATGTAGTTTTGTTACTTTCAAATACCTTGTGCGAAAAAATTAAAAATTATTCATTTTTTAATGTCCAAACTGTGGGTACCAATTGTCCAGTCCAGAAGCAATAAAAATTAACTGAAAGAAATGACTGGAAAAGTTTTTCATTTGGGAGATCTGTTACATTTTTTGTTTAATAAATTTTCATTGATTTATCTTTCACATGATGTTGTTGGTACTAAAATATTTGCTAATATATTTGAAAGTTTGCTAAATTTTCAATTGGACCTTTTTGAAATTGGGCAGTGGATCCATCCACTGCTGCTATGTGCAGGACAGCAATCCATCTGGAACCATGAATCTATGTGCCAGCGGAACGTCTTCCAATGCAATAGGTCGGTCGTATTTAAATCCTGTGGAGGTTTAAAAATATGTTGAATCAATCCTGTGAGGAATCAGGATTGGCTGAAGAAGATATTTGTCCAAACTCCCGAACCACAGGTTATCTTGGAACTGATACTGATTGTGGATCTTCACAGGGCATAAGGATTAAAATGAAACCAAAATTCTGGATAACAATTATTCAACTACCCTTCAATCTTTTTGAATTCTCCGCTCAAAATATCTAGTAAAAACTGGGTGCTAAATACATAATGTAAAACATAAATCAATGAAAAATTGAAAAACATGAAATGTAACAGATCTCTCAAATGAAAAACTTTTCCAATCGTTTCATTCGGTTATATTTATTGCTTCCGAAATGGACAATGGATACCCACAGTTTGGCCATTAAAAAATGAATAATTTTTAATTTCTTTACACAATGTATTTGAAAGTAACAAAACTACATTCCACATTTTTTTGACAAAAGGGATCCAATCGTTCAATTTATTCCCTAATAAACCTCCACTTCATTTTCATAGATTTAATGCTTACTAAATATAGAAGTTTTCCTGTAAGTATTGAATCTGTAGTCCTTTAGAACGGTGAGGAAAAAAATCACGAAAATACTCTGATTCATTGATAAAAACAGAAGTGCTTTATTGGACGCCCAGAAAGTATCTTTTAACAATAGTTTTACTGAATTAAATTAATGTATTTTTAAAGGAAATTTTGTCTATTTCATGATGGTATAATTAGAATTTAATTATTTGAATAGTTTTTGAGAAAACCTTTCGTAATCATTAAAAATCATGACTACGTTAAAAAAAAAAATAGAAAATTGGGCATAGCTCCTTTTCCTTCCGGAATCGGACCATACTTGAAATGAACTTTTTTGTTGGAAATGATGTCTACAATCACCTCCTAGAGCTTGGCTACTTAGACCTGAATCACCCTGTATATATATATATATATATATATATATATATATATATATATATATATATATATATAAATTACGTATAATATGTTAATTTTGAATAACAAAATTAATTAATAAACAATTAAATATGAAAGAAAAATGAAAATAGACATTGAATTGAAATTATTGTAAACAACTTTTAATTCTAATGAATAAGCTTAGTTAATTTAGTTCAATTAATTTATAAGTAAAAATGTTAAATAAAATATGTAAAAATTATTGATCATTTTCAATTTTTTACAATGATTATAGCTATATATATAATAGTGACATTTACAATTTTCCGCTCTTGACTTATTATCACCTCAACGACTAGCTATCTTCATCTCATAAGCTATCTTATAATTTTCTTTTAAAACTGGTTCAGGGATTTTTAAAATTTTTCTTGTAACTCCTATACAGGAGGCACTGAATGAGTTTACGTTCCGCCCTCTGCATTTGACCGTAGGCATAGTCTTCAACATGGGCGTATATAGAAAGTAATTTCGGGAGGGGCTGGGAAAATTTTGGGGGGGGGCTGAGATCGTTTCCGAGGTATGGAATGCTAACAATTTAGAACTTGGAATAGTTTTAACCCACTAAAACGCTATTACACCCAAAATAAAATATTTTTTATGAACAAAGTATCTTATTTAATTTATTTTTAAGGGTTTATGACACATTTTTACCGACCAAATCAAAATTTCGGGGGGGGGGCTGCAATTGTAAAATCACAGATTACTTATGGAAGTGAAATATGGGCACTTAGATATCTTGACTTAATAGAAAGATCTTCCAAAAAATACACCTGGTCATTATCTCAGACTAGAAACAGGTTCCTTTAAAATAAGTTTACAAATGTTTAAATTAATAATCAAATATTGGATAAAATCAATGGAAATGCCGGAACACAGAATTCCTAAAATTTGTTTCAAGAAGTTAGTAAACCTAAAAACACGCAATCCAAAGGAAATAAAATATAATTGGGCTACTCAGGTGAAAGAGTTAATTCCTGTAAATAGTATACATATCTGGGAAGAACAAAACCCATATCTAGTCAGAACAATATTCAACAAACTAATCAGCCAATTTCAAAATACCTTATTAGAATATGATCTAAATCGCGTAAACAATAGTTCATTCAATAGATTCAATAATAACATAAAACCTACTCACATACCGGGAGCACATGGTCTTCGGGATCATTCGTTTTCGGGGTGTGTTGAAACTAGCTAGAGAAGTATCCATGTCGCGTTAAATACTTGGTCAGCTTGGTACTCGGTCGAAGCCTCCTTGAATTTTGCCTTTCCCTGGAAAGAGTTTACCAAGACGACATATCCTACAAAACGTCTTATTATCCAACTGCAGACAGTAGGGATACGATTAACGGCTAAGCTGCAAACGACAACTTAAACTTGCTGTGGCAGAATGCCATCCAGTTTACATCAGAGAAGAATTAGTCCAACATCACTTCGTATTGGCCATTTATTTAAGAATGATTGTATTACAGAAGCAATATGTAATTAATTAACAAGACTAAATTGGGCCTTGAGTGGCTAGCTATCAGCTGATGGTTGCGATAGGTGGAAATGGATCTAGGAGCTATCTCCTTAATTAAAAACACAGCTGACCTATTAAGCTGAAGATAACCTACCAGCTGAATGCTAGAATGAAGAACTCCACATATTTGTTCGCTTTCTAGCTGGCTGAAAAATGGGCCGATTAGAACGAAATTTGGCAAAAAAAAGTCCTTTGTGTGATTACAGCGAATTGGATAACTCGATCTAGAATTGCGTAAGAACTGTTTGGTAGAACATTAATTAAGCTTTCGAAGATGTACTTTTACCACGCTTTCCATTCCAGTTTCGTAATATTTAAGAAAATTCCAAAATAATTCTAGCTTTTTCAGTTTTTCTCAAAAAGGGTTAGTGATATATCCTTGTAAATGGTTTCATTTCATTCCCCATGCTCAATTACCTGAAAGCCTCTAAAAACACAACAGCCATGGCGCAAAACAGCCATCCGGTTAGTGGATTCTCCTGGTTTACAAACTTGACCTTCTAAAACAAGCAGTATATGTTTGAAACAGAACGCGCGGCCAATTTTTAAACCTGTCCCAAAACTATTAAAAACGAAATGCGGAAAAATTGAAAGGCTTAGTAGGAGTCTAGATAAAGGAAGAATATTTTCGCCTTCAATCAACAATGCTAATTTCCGTACGTTAGGGTAATTTTAGAGCTAATTGGGGTTTCATATCGACAGGTATTTTATTTCATTGAATATTGAAAGTTGGTAATAAAAAGTATAAGTTTATTGTTAAAACCCAACTGAGGTATCAGCATCGGTGGTTCAGTGGTAGAATGCTCGCCTGCCACGCGGGCGGCCCGGGTTCGATTCCCGGCCGATGCAATTATTTTTTTCTCCTTTATAACTCCGAATTTAATAATCTATATTTCAAATTTGATCCTTGGTACGTTCTGATATAAATAAATTCGCGAAAAAGTTATTTATTATTTTATAAGTTGACGCAGCAAAGCAATTCAACTTTTAACAAGTATTGAAGGTATAAGAAATGTATAAAAATATCAAATTTGTTTTGTCAAAGTTACTATGATATATTAGTACAGTTTTTGTATTTAAGTTTCAATAAGTTATATGTCGTAAGGTTTGATTATTTGATAGTGTGTTGGCCGAAAGTTGGCAGTCAGTTCGTATGTCAATGAACCATTCTCTCCCTTATTTTTTTTTATTTTGATCTGTTGTTTTTTTTGGTTTTTTTTTATGAATTTAGTCTCAGGGGTCTTATTATAATTTGTCAAGTATGTTGGTCCTTTTTAAGTACTTAAATATTTTTCCTATATATTGGCTCCTATCACCTAAATATTATTCATTGGTAATATTTTTCCCCAAAGCAATGAGCATATACAATTGAGAAATTCCGGTTAAGGTCTACGCATTAATTTTGAGCTGCAACAAAATCGGCTACTCATAATGCATTGGTTTCCGCTGTCAGCCAGAATGCATCTTTCTCATTACTCGTGAATGTTTTAAAGAACCGCTTCAAGAAAAAATAAAAACTACGTCCGCTAAGGTCAGTAACCACCACACGTTTTGTACATAATACCGACAGTTATTTACGTAAACTAGCGCTATTTTAAATAAAAATTATTTTATTAAATTAAACGAACATTAAATGAGGATTTTCCTTGTAATTAAAAATTTAAAACACATTTTTAAGCAAAGCATATCGTTTTTAAATATTCATCAAAAATGGAATAGAAAGACAATTCCCGTTTGAATGGAATGATTTGCACACAGAGAAGTGTAAGAATCAAATAATGAGATTTTTGTATTTTTTTTTTTTTTGTTGTTGTACAAAATATCTATGCCAATCTCAATATTAGCCTTTTTGAAGGAGTGTCGGGTAAAAATAAAATAAAATTGACAGCAAAAATAAACGTCTCTATAATAAATAATATGACAGTCACTATATTGTACAAATATTTGAATAACTCGAACATTTATGATCAAATGTAATTCTAATAAAGGAACTGATATGAAATATAAATACAACCGATTTAGAAACTGAAGCCAGCCTTTACAAGCAAGAGACTAAGTCCTCTTGTTCTATAATTTCATAATGTCAATTTACATTTTTATCTCATTTTAGCACTTTCCTACGAAGGAAAGTAGCTATTGAGGTTGCACTCATGACGGAATTTTTGAAAAATTTCTTCGAATCTTTATCGATCCTACCTAGTAGACACCGATTAATTAATGGCCCCGTTAAAATTTATATAAATTTATATATATATATATATATATGTATATATATATATATATATATATATATATATATATATATATATATATGTATATATATGTCTGTTAAAACGATAGCGGCCAGAGTTTTTGTTTTTTCTTCACGAAACGTGGTATATAGCGTTCAATTAGCAAACGATTGAACGAGTCCGTTATCCACCAAAATCGGTCCACCGGGAGGGGGGTTTACCCCGGACCCAAAACAATAATTTGACCATGCCAGCTGTATTTGTTATATTTCAACGAAACTCGGTATTCGTTATCTTGATCTAAAGAGAAAAATACGTTGTAATAATAAACTAAATCGATTCATTAGAAGGGGGGGTTTACTCTGGACCCAAAACACTAATTTGACCATGCCAGCCGTAGTTTTTGTTATATTTCAACGAAACTCGGTATTCGTTATGTTGATCTAAAGAGAAAAATACGTCGTAAAAATAAACTAAATCGGTTAACTAGGAGGGGGGGGGGGGTTTACCCCGGATCTAAAGTACTAATATACTCATACCGGTCGTAATATCTGCTATATTGTAACGAAACGCGGTATACGTCGTGGGTAACTAATGAGAAAGAAGTGTTGTAAAAATGAAGTAAATCGGTCTCTTGGAAAGGAGGGTTTACTTTAAACTCTGTTTCATTAGAATTAGCCTGCAAGACGTAGGTTCCCAAAGCCGCCGCGAGGAGCGCTATCTCCCTCAAACCTACGTCAGATCAAAAGACAGAAAATGAAGTTTTTTTGTATTTATTAAGTAGTACAGTATCATGTAGTAACATAACTCTGGAAGCAAATTATTTACAAAATTAATCATTGAACTACTTACATTTCTTATGTAAATGAGCAGAACTATTCACGTTTTTATTTTATTTATATAGGTTATTTACAGCAAATTATTCAGTAATGTAGTCTACACTACAAAAATTCTGAGGAAAGTGCTTAGTTACGCAGCTCCTGCGCGACGGACTTCGTTTTTTGTTATTATTTAATAAATTGTGATCATTAAATCATCCTGTTGTTGAATCTCCTTAGTTGCGAGAAAATAAAAAAAATAAACAATAAACCACTTCATAAATTAAAAAGACAATAATTGACTTACGAATAAATAAAAAAAGAAACAGTCCCCTGCCAAAAATAAAATAATAATTTAATGAATGTCTATAAATAAGTCCATACCAAAGCATCACGTTGTCACACTACTTAAAACAAAATTAAAACCGAGCTAGATAATTTTCGGGTTACCTCAAAGTCGCGGGAACCGAAATTTAAATCTAATTATTCATTCTTTATACATGGCCAAGGTCAAAAAATAGTACTCCAATTCTCTTTGTGCTATTTATTGTTACAAAGAAAATTGGAGTTCTATTCTTTTGACCTTGGCCATGTATAAAGAATAAATAATTATACGTAAATAAAGGTCAGAAATACGTGGAAAATAATAGAAATTTAAATCTAATTATTCATTCTTTATACATGGCCAAGGTCAAAAGAATAGTACTCCAATTCTCTTTGTGCTATTTATTGTTACAAAGAAAATTGGAGTACTATTCTTTTGACCTTGGCCATGTATAAAGAATAAATAATTAGATTTAAATTTCTATTATTTTCCACGTATTTCTGACCTTTATTTACGTCTAATTATTTATTCTTTATACATGGCCAAGGTCAAAAGAATAGTACTCCAATTTTCTTTGTGCTATTTATTGTTACAAAGAAAATTGGAGTACTATTCTTTTGACCTTGGCCATGTATAAAGAATAAATAATTAGACGTAAATAAAGGTCAGAAATACGTGGAAAATAATAGAAATTTAAATATTAACTAATTATTTATTTTGGCACCGGCAACACTGACTAACCAGGAGTAACCTTCCCAATGTTGACAGTCGGGTTACGATGTTGAGTCAAGTTACGTTTTTGGGGCTACACCTTCAAACCGTAATAAATGAGACACAATAAACAATTATAGTATAAAATCCACAACTATCATAATAATAACATTTATATGAGTTTGTGTGAATAGACACACAACAAACACACGTATAAATGAATACAAGAATTTGCTTATATCGAAAGTTTCTCAGAATATTTCTTATATTATTAGTATTTGTGTAACATATAGTATATGTTTTACTTTTTTTTTTGTTACAGATGCTAATCAAGAAAGAATGTCTCAAACTGATACAGTCCTGGTCAATGGAGGAAGGAGGGACACAACCAGTGGTAAATACTCACTCTCATATTTTTCCTTTTTTTTTTTTAACCTTTAATAAAACTGAAAACCTGTTAATGGACTCTATCCACTAATCATTTTCGAAAGAGAAAATCGCACAATAGCGAAATCTAAAAAACAAATAAATAAATAAATAACCTTTAATAATTATATCAAGTATATTTAGTTAATATTGTCCCACATAGTTAATATTAATTGAATTTTTCTCTACAAAGTCGGAGGGCGAGGTTAGCTCAGTGGTAGAGCACTGGACTAATAAGATGGAGGCCTAAGTTCAAATCCCGAGCAAGCACTAAAAAAAATTTTTCTTCTAGTGTCTTCGTTCATGGGTTGAATTCGACCTCCCTGACCGTCCCTAGGCCGACCCAGCCTTTAATTAATTTAATAATGGGTACCTTGGGTGCTAATGACTCTAGCAGTCGAAGTGGCCAAGGGGAAAATCAGGCGGCCGGAGCATAGTACTGACCACACTATCTCCCTAGTGTGCCGTATGGTCATGAATCAGATACCTCCATAGTATCTGCCCCTCAGGGCCCTCGTGGCCTGTACGGAACTGATTTTTTTTCTCTATAAAGTCACGACGAATGCAATGCGTTTAACACGTTCAAGACCATTTAGTGTTTCAAAAAAGGCTACAGCCTTTAATTCTTAATCGATTTCAATGCATTTTTTTTTTTTAAATGAAAGCTCATGAATTTAGAACAACTTCATTTGGCCAGATTTTTGTTATTTTTTTCCATCGTTTATTAAATTGCATGTGAATAATTCACGAACTTTTACGATTTAGCATAAAATTATATTATATTTTTTTATCTGACTATATATCAGCACTGACATCGTTGAAATTTAACATTCAAATCCTGATTAGACTTGGAAAAAATTAGTCTGAGATCTTCAAAAGTAGAATAATTAAAATAATATGATTTTATAAGAGATTTTGATTTTTTCCAATTCAAATCAGGGTTAAATGTTTGATTTTAACGACATCTGTGCTGATATTACGTTAGATGAAAAATATAATATTATTTTATATTCAATTGTAAACGGCTGTGAATTATTTACACCTAATTTATTAAGGGAGACCCGGTAGCCGTGAGGGTTAAGGCGTGAGCTTTTAACACTTCGTGCCAAAGGTCGTGGGTTCGATTCCCACTAGGGGTGGTGGCTTTTCTTTCAAAAAAAGAAAAGGCATCACCCCTATCCTGGCTAGAAAAGGGTGGTAACCTATAGATAATCCGTCCTAAAATTCGTAGTTAATAATAAATGGACGTTAAAATTTAAATAAATAAATAATTTATTAAGCAGGGGAAACAAAAAATCTGGCCCGACCAAGTTTCTCTAAATTTTAATAGCTATCATTTAAAAAAAAATCCTTTGAAATCGGTTAAGATTTGGAGGCTGTAGCCTTTTTTGAAACACATAATGTCGTTTGGCCTAGAGATGGGCATAATTTTATTTATAAATAAAAATACGAATTTATTCGTACTTCATATATTTTTGAATACGAATATAAATAAATTCGTACTTCATATGTTTGTGGATACGAATATAAATAAATTCGTATTCATAAGTGTGAATACGAATTTATTTTTATATTAAACATAAAAATACAAATAAAATTTTATTCGCAAATTTTTCTGCGAATATAAATAAATTCATAGAAAAAATTGTAAATAATCACAAAAAATGTGAATATTTACAAAAAATAGAGTGATTACAAAAAAAATCACATTAAAATATACGAATAAAAATTTATTCACATTATAATTTGTGAATAAAAATTTATTCACAGTAAAATTCGCAAATAAATTATGAATTTATTCGTATTAAGATGATATTACGAAAGTTATTGAAGGTGATTTTTTTTTTTTTTTATTTGTATTTTTATATTTAACATATGTGAATAAAAATAAATTCGTATTCACACTTATGAATACGAATTTATTTATATTCGTATTCACAAATATATGAAGTACGAATAAATTCGAATTTTTATTTATAAATAGAATTATGCCCATCTCTGGTTTGGCCCCACTGTGCGGCGGGTCACTCCGCAAGAACATTACTGGACCGCCTGCTCACGGGTGGGCACACGACATGTTATACTTGGAGACCGCTTGTATACCGGTGGGCGTGATTTAAAAAATAATATACGGTCCATTTGTGAGAAATACGATTTTGCAATGCAGTCTTCAACGTGTTATAAACATCTTACGCGTGACTTTGTGTCCGATTTTATCTTAATTTTTTGAATTTATAAGAGCCTTTATTCCCTTCTTCTTTATGGAGGAACCCCGATCCATTGACGTAATTCGGAAATTTTACGTTTCAGAACCCTTGGACACGAAAATAACGGGTATTTTCTACTTTACCCACACCAGTTACTTTCATTACTAAAACAGTTATTTATCGTATCATTAAGTTTATAGTTATGAAGAACAGATGTTTAAACTAGTAATTAGTTTAAATAAATTATTTATTCAACAAATGTAAAAAAAAAAAAAAAAATAATAATGCTTTGTACGCTACTTCTTCCGATTTCAACACACGACTCAGTTTAATCAAATTCATTATTTGACAACTTCAACACAGCACAAAAAACACAACTTCTACGTGTCTTATAATCTATAACCTCTTTCATGTATAAACTTTATGTAGCCTAGCAACACCTGTTACAATATTGTAACAAAATATTATGACGTTATTCTAAAAAGTCCGACTCGCAGGAACTGCCTCATCTTAGCGCAGTTCCGTTCTTATCCCTAGTCTAATTTCGAATGATTAAAATAGAAGCAGTTATTATTTTGTTGACAGGAGATCGTTGACCGTTGATGATGCAAGGTAGGGATTGTCCGGGTTCGGTCACTGCTACTTAATAATACATACCCCATATGTGTATGTATGTGGGCATATATATGTACATATGTGTGCGTGTATATGTGTATGTGTATATGCTTATACATAAATATATATATATATATATTATATATATATATATTATATATATATATATATATATATATATATATATATATATATATATGTTTGGTATATTTACATAGATATGTGCATATATTAGTGTTAAATATGTCCTACTTGTATTTACAGCCCTGATGAAGGGTGACCGAAGTAGCAGTGACCGAACCCCGACAGCTATTATTTTGGTTCCACCAGTCTTGAAAGGTAGGATTTACAATCTTACCTGGAAGGGTCGGCAACACTAGAAACCGTCCCGCTAGTTACAAGGTCTTGGAATCTTGGAACCTGTTTTATTTTCGAATACATTATCCAACTATAAGCAATTAAAAAATAACAAGGAATTAAAAACAGACAAAAAGAACAGTTCGAATAAGCGAAATCAATTACTTTAAAGCTTTAAGCTCTTATTTCTCCGATTGTCATCGCCTAATCAAAACTTTCATTAGAACCTTTTATGTAGAGCATTTAATAAGCTTTCTAATGGTATTCTTCCGTTTACCAAGATTTTCAACCGTTTTCGAGATATTAATGAAAGTTCCCAAAATTTACATTATTTCTAGCAACAGAAAATTGGTCTCATTTTTCATATCCTGTTTTACACACAAAATTTTCCCAACATAAGAAATTACAAAAATAAAAAGCAATAAAAAACGAAGGGAAGGAGACCAAAATTACAAAAAGAACGACAAAAACCCGTTCATAAGAACAAAACAGACGTATTTGAAGTTTTAAGCACTTATTTCTCCGATTGACATAACCTAATCAAAAATAGTTTTAGAATCTTTTTTGTAGAGAATTTAGTGAGCTTCCAAATAGTCTCTATCCACTTACCACGATATCCCAGCCGTGTTCGAGATATTAATGAAAGTATACGAAGTTCCCAAAACTTTTCATGTCTGTTCATAAAATATTTTATTCTAACCCTTCCTTAACTCCAAACGTAACAAAACTTTCAACATATTAGTTTTAATGAAAGTAGAACATGCAGATAATGTTTCAACTGAATCCCGTTATTCTAAGTACCCAAACCAAAAACGGTATTCAAAAACTATTTTTCCAATTTTCTCGAAAACGGTTAAAGCTATCGCCTTGAAAATGGTTCCATTCGTCTTCCCAAGAAGCCTATAAAAAGAGTACTTACAAGCTTATGAACTCAAAAACGTAAGCGTTACGATTTTTTGCGCGCGAATTTCGCCCCAAATGCCATCTTCCAGTGGGCGGATTTTGCTGGTTAACGAACTTGACCTTTCAAATTGGACGACGGATTTTTGTACGAAATTTCATCAAAATCGGACCATTCGTCTTCTACTTAGAGAGCGAACAGACAAATATATATATATATATATATATAAATAAATATATACATATATATATATATATATATATACAAATTTGAACCACCGTTATTTTCGGTCTCTAGGGGTTCTGAAACGCGAAATTTTCTAGTCGGCACTTCCGGATTGTTTCATTGTATCAACCTTATAAGCGGGGTTCCTCCCTATGGGGGGAGGGAGGAACCGCGCTAAAACTAAGTGGCGTGAGTAAATTAAAAAAGACCCAAAATAACGATAGTTAAACTTTGTGTTCTTTTCCTGTCCCTAAAATGATCCGTTTTCGATGAAGATTGATACGAAAATACCTCATATAATTTAAAAGTTCAAAATCGTTAACCAACAGAATCCTCCTAAGAGACACTGTTTTTCAGGAAAAATCGTTGTTTTGCTTTTATAAGCTTCCAGGTACACTTTCTATAAGTAATTTTACCTACTTATAAAAAGTGTACCATTTGACCATAGGCCACAATTTCTAACATTTTCTGAAATATCCCTATGCCGGTTGAAAAATCAGAGTAAATATCAAGCATCAATTCACAAGGATTGGTGCATTTAGTTTAGGGAGAAATCTACGCTTGATTAAAGCTATGGTTCTTTTGAACGGTTTTCGTCTCTGCTTACCTCAGTTTTAAAATTAATATTGGAGTATAACAAGGTAATTCAATGAGAAAGTAAGTTGAAAATGAGGAATAATAATATGTAATATTATTATTATTAGGGCTACCATATATATATATATATATCAATTAATTGGTAAATACTCTCCGATAATCTCCTAGTTGTTTGTGGCACTACTGTTACGTCTGCAAAATATTCTATAGAAACAAGATACTTCCACAAATGGAGCCCAGTTAAAGATAAACACCAGAGTCCAATTAGTGTGTTTGCGGTAATTTATGTTTCCCGCGTAATTGCATTCTCACTATCCTCCGAGTACAATTTGACTTCTACCTGATTGACTTTTCTACAACAAAACTGTGAAAAAATTTACAAATTAGCTTAATTATTACATGTTTATGTTTTTCTTCGGTGTACACATATTTTATATACCATAATAAAAATAATCATATTTCATATTTATTTTTACTAGTTTTGAAGATATAATATAATTTGTAGATATTTTTTATCCTGTTGTTTAATTTTTTCGTGCACGTTTTTTACCTTCTTAAAATATTTTCAGTTAATATTTGAGGCGAGTTTCATACCTTTCCACAAAAAGGAAAAACGCTTATGACGTCAGTGAAATTTATGGATCTATGAAGATTTAAAAACTAAGTGGCGTGAGTAAAGTAAAAAAGACCCAAAATAACGATAGTTAAACTTTGTGTTCTTTTCCTGTCCCTAAAATGATCCGTTTTCGATGAAGATTGATACGAAAATACATCATATAATTTAAAAGTTCAAAATTGTTAACGAACAGAATCCTCCTAAGAGACACTGTTTTTCAGGCAAAATCGTTGTTTTGCTTTTATAAGCTTCCAGGTACACTTTCTATAAGTAATTTTACCTACTTATAAAAAGTGTACCATTTGACCATAGGCCATAATTTCTAAAATTTTCTGAAATATCCCTATGCCGGTTGAAAAATCAGAGTAAATATGAAGTATCAATTCACAAGGATTGGTGCATTTAGTTTAGGGAGAAATCTACGCTTGATTAAAGCTATGGTTCTTTTGAACGGTTTTCGTCTCTGCTTACCTCAGTTTTAAAATTAATATTGGAGTATAACAAGGTATGTCAATGAGAAAGTAAGTTGAAAATGAGGAATAATAATAGGTAATATTTTTGCTTAGAATTCGATGAGTTACCTTTACTTATTTTTTGTCATTTTATTTCATTTTCATCAAAACAAAACATCACCTCTTTCTTATTTAAGCTTTCCAAATAACACTAGATATAAGAACGAAAACGCGCTCAGAAAACGCACTTCCTGCGTGTCGAATTTTTTTCTAACTACCTTGGCAATATCTAATGTCTATTAGTACTTTTACAGATGATTCTGGTATTTCACAAAGATTCCCAAGGCACCTTCATTTTTTAATATATTGCCTATAACCGGAGGGAATAATAACTTAATAAATTTTGAAACTATCTATGGATGGTAAATTTAATCCAGCCACTCCCCTTCCCGAAATTGAACATTAAATAAATAATTTCCTTTCTCCTTGTGAAAATCAATTAAAGTTGAACAGACTCTCTGCGACATTCAACATTATTCCAACAAGATCTTCAAATGAAAAATGCAAAAGTTAAAGAAAACCCAAGATGAATTCAACATTAGGTATGCATTTATTCAAGCCACAGCCGTACAAAAGCTGGGAGACTTTTCTCATTCATATTTCTTTTAATACTTTCCGAGGTAAAATATTAATGTGAGAGTTCTAAAATAACTGAATAGTGTTTTATTAAATTGTATTTGTTTATTATTATTGATTATACAGTTAATATATATATATATATATATATATACTCATAATTATTATAAATATTGATTGGAATTTTTCGGAATTACGCATTAAATTTCCGACTTTATTTTCTAGTCGGCACTTTCTTGAAGTTATGAGGTCATGAAGTCAAGCTCATAAGCGGGTTTCCTCGTTTTAGAGGGGATACATATACAGATAAATGCTATTCGTTACTTAACTTCTTGCCTATAAGGAGAATTTCTTTGTATATGGTCTGGAGATTTCGATGTGGAAGGTCGTAATAAACAGGCGGATTCCTTTATATATACACGTATATATATACATACATATATATATATATATATATATACATATATATATATATATACATATATATATATATATATATATATATATATATATATATATACATTTCAATTTTAAATAACTGCAGCATGGCCCACACTATCTAGCTTGAGAATAAAAATATATTTGAGGACTGAATAAAGCTTTTGCCAACTTCCCACAACATCTTAGTCTTCAACTTATATATATATACATATATATATATATATATATATATATATATATATATATATATATATATATATATATTCCTTTTCATTTAGTAAATGCCTTAGCAGTCAAAAAATGGTTTTAAACTTCTTTTATACCTACTATTTTATTTTATATTTGTCGAATAGTTTCTGGTACTTGGTGTCTCTTCACAAGACATTTTTCTAAAATTTGTTTTTACCATTACAATTTTTAAATCTTCAACTATTCAATAGGAAAATACCTTATAAGCAGTAGCCCCGCATTTAAATCGTTGTTCACCCCTATTTCGAATATCTATCCCTTTATTTTTCTTATTCCATATCGTGCAGCTTTCTATTTTTACATTAAATTATAAAATCTTCCACTAAGATGTTTGATGTCTTTATTTGCATTTACAGTTCCACGATCTTTTAAAATAAATAAATTTTCTTTAACTTTTCTTTTTGATCCATTTTTTTCTTTTTACGATATTTTTACTTCAAAGAATTTATTTATTTATTTATTCTTGGTTCATAATTTGATAAAGCTGTATGACTTTTAATGCGTTGTACTAATATTTCTTTAAAATTTGCTGTGATTTTCCAATAATGTTGCATCACAATTTCTACATTCAAGCCCATAAATATTGTATTTTTTATTTATACATTTTAGACTCATATTTAGTACTCAGTAGACAGAAATGGTGACATTTTCAAAAACTCATTCATCTGTTAAGAAGGACTTTCAAATTAGCAACTACTTCCTCAAAATAAACGATAACATGTATAACACAGTTTCATCTTTCATATATTTCTATTTTAAGCGAATGTAATGATATGTATTTTAAGAAATACCATTACTGGTTACACATTAATAAACTAAAATATTTCTTAATTATATTAAGGAATCTAATACGATTAATAAAATAAGTCCGATAACTTGAGAAATAGTAATCTGAGAATCTAGTTCCTTAAAATTAGTTTGTTTAATGAAAACTTGTTTCGTTCTCCTGTAATCTTGATGCTGAAGCACCTGCGAAGAACTTAGAGGCACTCTGAAACTAAGGAATATCAGAACAACTAAGTTGTAACACGACTCATATTCCTCACTTTGAAACTAGAAACTCAATGCTATAGTTGCAACACGACCATCTGGTGGAATTCTAATAATTAATTATTCACAGTGCTCGCATTTGATTAAATTGCTCTTGGTTATTTATTTTCAAAAGTAACTAGATTTACCAAATAATATTAAATCTATACACACACACTATACAGGCTGGGTTGGCCTAGGGACGGTTAGGGAGGCCAAATCCAACCCATGAACGAAGACACTAGATGATAAAAATCTTTAGTTATTGCTCGGGATATGAACTCAGGTCCTCCAGTTAGTCCGGTGCTCCATCACTGAGCTAACCTCGCCTGTATATATATATATATATATATATATATATATATATATACACACACACACACACACACACACAGGGTGGCCTAGATAAACGGGCCACAAGAGAAATAACTAATAAGCGGTTTGAGTTATCAATAATTTTTCAAAAGGGTCAAGTTATAGTTCTCGTCATGATATATAAAATAATGCCTCGGAAATGAGAAAATAACACTTCTAAGGGCTCAAATAGACCTTTGAAGGGAAGGGTTTCCTCTTTACCCATATTTTGCATTATATTTTTAAAATTTACTAACAAAACAAGGAAGAACAGTGCAAACGGAGTTTCGATCCGTCAAGTAGTTCTCTGTAAAAATCATTTTTATTTGCATCTATTCCACATCTGAAATGCCAAAAAAAGGCACTTGAATTTATTTACATAGTATTTTTGTTAAGGAAGGGTTTATTCAGCTTTGGAGAACGTGCTCAGCATTAAAAATTGTATTTATTGCAAAAAAAAAAAAAAAAAATCATTCATTATTTGTGATCTGTAATTTTGGCAACTCTTATGCCTAAAGCTCCAATTGTTATGTATTTTCTTTTTTCGGTTACACTAATGAGAATCGTTTTGTTGAGTGCTGAACACATTCTCCTATGCTGAATTGAAAGCTATGAAGAAGACTGTGGCTCTCCACACAGGTCATGCTAAGATGAATAAACATCTACACAATATGGGCCTGGTTACAACCTCTCTATGTAGGTTATGTGGGATAGAGGAGGAAACACCCGTACACATAATCTGTGATTGCACGGTACTCTCACGCAGGCGCTTTATGTACCTAGGATCTGCAAAAATAACCGACCCAGGAAGAGATTCTGAGCTCACACCTCAGAGGATTAGAGGGTTTGTCAGGGACGCAGGGCTGCTATAAGTGACCCAGCAGGTTGTCAGGGGCACAATAGATCTTTGAGGTCGAGCTGCTTTCCCCCCTAGGGGCCCTGATTATATCTATCTATCTATCTATGCTGAATTACCCCTCCCTTAACAAAAAAAAACTATTTAAATAAATTCAAGTGTCTTTTTTTAGGAATTCCAGATGAGGAATACATGCAAATGAAAATATTTTTACAGAGAACTACTTGACGCATCGAAACCCCGTTTGCACGGTTCTTCCTTGTTTTGTTAGTACATTATAAAAATATAATGCAAAATGTGGATAAAGAGGAATCCTTTCCCTTCAAAGGCCTATTTGAGCCTTGAGAAGTGACATTTTCTCATTTCCGAGGGCACTATTTTATAGATCTCGACAACAACTACTACTTTACCTATATCTCAACCCTTTTAGTAGTTATTTCTCTTGTGGCCCGCTTATCTGGGCTACCATATATATATATATATATATATATATATATATATATATATATATATATATATTTCAATTAATTGGTAAATACTCTCCGATAATCTCCTAGTTGTTTGTGGCACGACTGTTACTTCTGCAAAATATTCTATAGAAACAAGATACTTCCACAAATGGAGCCCAGTTAAAGATAAACACCAGAGTCCAATTAGTGTGTTTGCGGTAATTTATGCTTCCCGCGTAATTGCATTCTCACTATCCTCCGAGTTCAATTTGACTTCTACCTGATTGACTTTTCTACAACAAAACTGTGAAAAAATTTACAAATTAGCTTAATTATTACATGTTTATGTTTTTCTTCGGTGTACACATATTTTATATACCATACTAAAAATAATCATATTTCATATTTATTTTTACTAGTTTTGAAGATATAATATAATTTGTAGATATTTTTTATCCTGTTGTTTAATTTTTTCGTGCACGTTTTTTACCTTCTTAAAATATTTTCAGTTAATATTTGAGGCGAGTTTCATACCTTCCCATAAAAAGGAAAAACGCTTATGACGTCAGTGAAATTTATGGATCTATGAAGATTTAAAAGATTTTTCAAATATTATCTCGTGAGAGCAAATTCAATAGCTATACCTACAGCATACGGCTCCATTCCTTCAGGCAGTGTTAAAAGAACTGGCTTTTATATCTCAAGTAAAGCAAATCTGACTTTTCTAAAATAAACACAAGTAACAATAAAATTTTTAATTAAGTATATGACAAATAAAAACTCATTAAAAAAAAGAAGTTACGGACTCCGGAAAACTGTTTAATAAGTTTTAAACCCTGCAATAAAAAGTCCGCGCAACAAGCATCGGTGGTTCAGTGGTAGAATGCTCGCCTGCCACGCGGGCGGCCCGGGTTCGATTCCCGGCCGATGCAGACTTTTTTTCATTTTTTTACATGAAATAAAATACTCTTCATGCTATAATTCCGTATCAATCCGCTAATTCCTTATTCGTAAGGATATAATTTAAAAAAAAAATATCAGGCGTATATATATATATATATATATATATATATATATATATATATATATATATATATATATTCTAACGAGGTCATTTTCGGTACCTAGTAGGCAGGATGATTTCAGAGCATTGTCTACTTACACTAAGTCATTGTAACGAAACTAAACCGTTGATAAAAAGTTCTCCAGCCCTGGTAGGAATGTGAGGTCTTATAGCTGTTAATAGAGCTACCATAACCTCTGCTTTGCTTCCAATGTAGTATTACTTCGGGCAAGAATGGGCCATAACGCGGCAACGTTCTACGATACCATTCAACGTCAAGACCAAAAATCACTAAACATTATGAGCAGTTTTGCCGAATCAAAAGCAAAAACTTCCAACATCTATGTTACCAAGAATTTTGAACTGATGTATATGTGTGTGTTTCGTGCGTGTGGTTCTGTAATTTCTACAGACCTGTTTAGGGGCAGGTCTGTAGAGCTTGGACCCTGTTCCCCGAGTGTCCGGGGAGAAGCCAGTTTTTTGCGGGCATAGTGTGCTGCCCCAACCAATGTTATGACATTAGGAGACCAGTTTTTTTGCAAGCCCCCAAACACCATACGGGCTATCCTCCTATTAGTACGACCCAGAGATGGGCATAATTTTATTTATAAATAAAAATACGAATTTATTCGTACTTCATATATTTGTGAATACGAATATAAATAAATTCGTGCTTCATATATTTGTGAATACGAATATAAATAAATTCGTATTCATAAGTGTGAATACGAATTTATTTTTATTCACATATATTAAATATAAAAATACAAATAAAATTTTATTCGCAAATTTTTCTGCGAATAAAAATAAATTCACAGAAAAAATTGTAAATATTCACATTTTTTGTGATGACAAAAAAAAAACATTAAAATATACGAATAAAAATTTATTCACATTATAATTTGTGAATAAAAAATTATTCACAATAAAATTCGCAAATAAATGATGAATTTATTCGTATTAAGATGATACTACGAAAGTTATTGAAGGTGATTTTTTTTAAGGCGTTTATGCCGCCCGCGGGACCACCAGCCATGCTGCAGGGACACAGTTTGTCATCTGTACCTCTATCAAAAAAAAAAAAAAGAAAAAAAGATCACCTTCAATAACTTTCGTAATATCATCTTAATACGAATAAATTCATAATTTATTTGCAAATTTTATTGTGAATAAATTTTTATTCGCAAATTATAATGTGAATAAATTTTTATTCGTATATTTTAATGTGATTTTTTTTTCTAATCATTTGATTTCACATTTTTTTAAATATTCACATTTTTTAGTGATTATTTACAATTTTTTCTGTGAATTTATTTTTATTCACAGAAAAATTTGCGAATAAAGTTTTATTTGTATTTTCATATTTAATATATGTGAATAAAAATAAATTCGTATTCACACTTATGAATACGAATTTATTTATATTCGTATTTACAAATATATGAAGTACGAATTTATTTATATTCGTATTCACAAATATATGAAGTCCGAATAAATTCGTATTTTCATTTATAAATAAAATGATGCCCATCTCTGGTACGACCAAGCCGGGAAGAGGTACGTCTGCGATGCTAATAACCTATGTACTCAAAATTGCGAACCCCTTCCCCTTTTAGCGTGGTTCCTCTCCGCTACCATGGTGAAGAAACTCGCTTATGAGGACACGAAAATGTCATGTTTTAGATCCCCGTAAAAGCCACACTCATATTTTTACTCCTTCATAACCAAGTAGAATGATGATATAGCTGAACATCTCATACTATTTAATCGTAAAACTATTTCAAATCATCAGACAATAGTAAATTTATTCAACTTACCAGTGATCGGGGCCACTGAGAAATGTCAGAGCTTTTAAAAAATTGAAATAAAATAAATGGTGGGCTTTTCACGCTGAAATTTGCTTATGAACTGGTAAACCAAACCCTTCTAGTGGCAGGGAACGTGCCTAACAGAGAACACATTAACTTCCAACGACTTGAACGCAATTCTGAGGAAACATGTTAGCTGTGCCGTATTCGGAAAACTCGTCCTTCGTGGGCTAAATACATGAAAAAGTCCGTCACGCAGGAGCTGCATAACTAAGCTCTTTCCTCAGAATTTGGGTAGTGTAGAATGCTTTCCAGAACAATTTGCTTAAAATATCCTACATAAATAAAATAAAAACGTGAATAGTTCTCTTTTAATTTTGTAATGAGTAACTGATCAATTATTAATTTGCTTCCAGAGTTATGTTTACACATGGTACCTACTACACTACGTAATAAATACAAAAAACCTCATATTATCGTATTTTGATCTAACGCAGGAACAGGATACAGTCACTCTAGTGGTAGAAAGCGCTCCTTGCGGCGGCTTTGTGAACCTACGTCTGGCGGGCTATTCTATTGAAATATATTACAAATTAAACCCCCGCTTTCCGATTGAACTATTCAGCTCATTTTTACAACAGTTCTTTCTCATGAGTTACCCACGACGTATACCGCGTTTCGTTACAATACAGCAGAAATTACGACCGGTATGAGTATATTAGGAATTTGGGTCCGGAGTAAACCCCCCCTTCTATTGAACCGATTTAGTTTATTTTGACAACACATATTTACCTGTAGATTACCACTACGAATACCGAGTTTCGTCGAAATATACCAAAAATCACGGCTGGTAGTGGCAAATTGGTATTGTGGGTTCGGAGTAAACCCCCCCCCCCCCCCCTTCTAATGAACCGATTTAGTTCATTTTTGTATCTCACTTTTCTCTCTATATTACCACTACGAATACCAAGTTCCGTTGAAATATAACAAATATTACGGCTGACATAGTCAAATTAGTGTTTTGGGTTCGGGGTAAACCCCCCTTCCGGTGGACCAACATTAGTGGTTAACGAACTCGTTCAATCGTTTGCTAATTGAATGCTATATACCAAGTTTCGTGACGAAGAAACAAAAACTCTGGCCGCTATCGTGTTAACAGACATATATATATATATATATATATATATATATATATATATAAATTTAAACGGGGGTCATTTTCGGTGTCTACTAGGTAGGATCGATAAAGATTTGAAGAAATTTTTCAAAAATTCCGTCATGAGTCCAACCTCAATAGCTACTTTCCTTCGGAGGAAAGTGCTAAAACATGATATGTGACTTATCGATGTTTTCACCTAGCAACACGCGATTGTTCCTAGTTGGGAACCTTAAATCAAATATACAACTGAGCAATTTTTTTTCATTGAATATTTTAATATAAAAATAAGGAAGCTAATAATAAGAAAAAAACATTAAAATTTTAAATGAAACTGAAACTGGGTTCGATCTGCAAACGGATAAAAATATGTTCATAGACAGGAAGCAAGAGATGAGGTACTGATGATGCAAATCAATTAGATCTGAAATTAATAAAATATTATTATTGCTTCAAGTTGACCTTTACTAATAAGTTTATACAAAAAGTATATAATTATTTTCCAACTCCATAAACTGTCATTGTCGTCATGTGCAAAATCGTTGGGCTTGCTGACATTTCAATCAGAATGAATAAAATAATTTATTTTAGAATGAATTTAATCAGGCGAACTTTGTTTGGGAGGACTAATTGAGATGAGAAGTGGAGAGCGTATATAAACAGAGCTCTTAATACTGGGAGGAAGGGACACTAATTGGTGAGAAGGAAGCTTTGGAATGGTAGGTGGGAGGAGGGAACTCTTAGCAGAATAGGTCGGGTGAGGAAGGGAGTGAGAAAAGGTTTGCTGAGAGAGAATGAGGTAGCGAGAGAAAGGTTGTAGTGAGAGAGAGAGAGAGAGAGTGAGAGAGATTAGGGATGTCATAGTAAACTCAGTCTTAAAAGTTGTGCGCCCTCCGTTATTATAATAGCTTAAAATACCCCTAATAATGAGATTTTCAATTTGATAATACGCGTAGGATAAGCGACTTGCCAATACAAAACGAAATTTACTATATTCGTACCCAACTATAGATCTATCCAGCCGGAAATACTAACCGAATTTAAAATAATAATAAAGAAAACCGACAATCAAGAACTACGTAAGCTATGTGCGCTTTCATAACGTTCTTGGGGTAACAAATTGCAAGCCATCCAAATCTTCAAGATTCAAAAGAGAATTTTAAGGCACATCATGAAACTACAAAGAAGATCATCAGCCAGGAAATACTTTGAACAATTAGGAATTTTAACACTGCCGTCGCTGTATATTTTGGCAATAGTAAAATATGTAAAAAAAAACAAAAAACTTATCCCAATTTAAAATTCATGGAGATGACCACTACTACTCTACACGCCAAAAAGGAAAAATCAAAATTCAGAAACATACGACAACGTTTTATAGGAAAGGAGTAGAGTTTTGTGGAGGAGTTTTGTTCAATTTCCTGCCTGAGGAATTAAGAAACATCCAGCCGACCACAAGACTTATCCAGAAACTGAAAAGAATACTCCGACAAAGAACTTGTTATACAACGGAAGAATTTTTTGAAATAGATTTAGCAACCGGATTGGCATCTTGACTTAAATCTGCAAATGTAGTATTAAATGTATTATAATATTATTATATGACTTGTCCATATCTCGAAAACGAGTTTTTGGAAAAAAATATTATTCTATTCTATTCTATACTTTTAGCACGTTTCCTGCCTCCCTCCATAGGGAGGAACCCCACTTATAAGGTTGACCTCATGACGAAATCCGGAAGTCTAGACTAGAAAATTTTACATTTCATAACCCCTAGAGAACGAAAATAACGGTGGTTCAAATTGTTGTTTGTGTGTGTGTGCATATATATATATATATATATATATATATATATATATATATATATATATATATATATATATACATATTTGTCTTTTCGCGCTCTAGGTCAGTGAATAATGAAGTAACTGATTTCGTTTATTCGAACGGATCTTTATGTCTTTTTATTTGTTGTTATTTTTAAATTGATTATAGTAGGAGAATGTATTTGTCGATAAAACAGGATAAGTAAAATAAGAAAAAAAATATTGTTAGGAATATAGCTTTCCAAGAGAGCGATTCGAAAACGCCTTGTGAATATTTTCAACTGCATTTATGCTGTTGGTGTCGTTTTTGGATTTATAAATTGCATTTATTCAAGAATTAGTACTACATTAGAAGAACACAAAAAATGTGGAAAATGTTGATATTTTTCAATCCATTGAACCGTGTGAAATAAATATCTCTAGAAGTGGGTTCTGGGGGCTGGCGGATGTAAAGCCATAATAAACCCATTTCAAGAATATTCGAACCTAAATAATAATTGTGTCTATTTTAATCTTTCCAAATGAGACTAGGGATAAGAACGGAACCGCGCTAAGATGACGCAGTTCCTGTGAGTCGGACTTTTTTTTATAAGTATGTTGATGTTTTAAGGTAATTTATAAAAATAAATATGTTTTCTAAAATGTATTTTCATTAATTTATAACAGTTATTAAATATAATCACCGACAAACATTTTCCGAATTAGACCCTGAGGTATTTCCGGGGCGTTGGACTTATTTTATTATCTTAAATCGCTTGTAATACATTCCCTAAGAGTGTCAGCTAAGATTTCGATAATTACAGCCGAATTCCAGAAATAAATAGAAAATGCTTTAAGGAAAGAAAGGAAAGTGATACTCCCTAATGATCCTTTCTTTCTTCGGGAAAATCGGCCTTGGCCTTTAGGGGGCCTTTGTTAGGATCACAGGGAAAGGGGGAGCTTTTGTAGAGTATTAGCTTGTCGATACCAACTTACAATAGGCTTTCATTCATATTTTAGGCTATGTACGTCTCAAGGCCAATATATATATATATATATATATATATATATATATATATATATATATATATATATATATATACTCAATATATAACATAGTTATCATTATGTTAATATACATGGAATCTTATATTCTGTCACAGAGCTCACGGATGAAATGGTCACCGAATTCCTACGATCGAGACCGGAGTTCCTGGAGAGGTACGTCATGGAGGAACTGGAGTTGGAAACCCTGGAACGGTGGATAATAAGGAGAACCCAGAGAGATAAAAAGAGAGCAGGTAATATATTAAATCAATTTCTCCAGTTACTTTTGAAGTAGCAGTAGTGATTTTAACAGTGATTTAGCGCAAGCACATAACTCCTTTGCATTCATATTGGAGGATTCCGATGAGCAATTGTATTGGTTCTTGATGGGAGTAAAGTAATCTTCAACAGTGAAATAGCGTTTGTTTGTGAATAAGCTCAGCTTATGTTAGTGAGAAAAAATGGGTCTTTTACAATATGTTCCTGACAAGGAAAAAGCGATTGGTTTCATACTCGAAAAAATTAATGGAACTTTATTAATTTTAGCGAGTTGGATTGACTACCGTTTTGATGTATTTTTGAGTGAGCGAAGCGAGCGGAAACGCAAAGCACGTATGCCCATATATTTTTTTATTTATTTATTTTTTTTTCTTACGGCGCTTCGACATATAGGCCGTTAGCACCCATAATGCTAAATAGATAAAAAATATCCGAAAAGAGAGAGAGAGAGGAAAAAAAAGAAATAAAATATGTGTGTTTACAAATATCATTGTTTATGTCATCCTTCATAGCCTGCAAAACAGTTAACATTAATGCTTAATAACGTTTTAACAATTACTATTGATCTAATATGGTTTATAAACGTAGATAACGTGTCAAGTAGTTATAGATAACCAGAAAATAACCTGTAAGCTGGTTAGTTAGCTTATCAGCGAGTACGAGTAACTGTTAAAACTCACTACTGCTACTTCAAAAGTAACTGAATGTGGTCTTCGAGAAAAGACCCGATGCCTCTTTTAAGTATCCATTCTTCGAAATTGGTATATATGTATTAAATTTAATAATTTGTTCAAATACTCGAGAGCAGCTTAATCAGAACTTGAAGGAAGGCTAATCAACTGTTAGAGTCCGGCTAAGTAGAGTTTGCCAATGGATTTTTTATCATCCACCATTACGACGGTAGTTGATATAAAAGTTAGTACACGATTTACAGTAAAGCTACGATGCCAATAAAGAGAATAATAACATTTACAAATGAGCAAGAAGCATCGGTGGTTCAGTGGTAGAATGCTCGCCTGCCACGCGGGCGGCCCGGGTTCGATTCCCGGCCGATGCAAACTGTTTTTTCCAATGAAATATGTATATTATAACAAATTATTATTTTTATAATAATAACATAAATAATTATTATATATTACAATCAATTACACTGCGAAACACAGAAAAAAAATTCAGACCCAGAGAACAGACCATGTTCACTATATGTTTTTGGAGTCGTTAACCAAAATAAACGACTTTTTCCAGTGTACTGTCTTTCAGTGCTAAAAAATGCAAATGATTTGAGACCTTAACGAAGTTAATGAATGATCTACTTTACTAGCAAATATCATTAGGAAGCTGCAGTTAAAATGTTAAGTTGATTGGGTGAAAATTGAAGGAGCTAGCGTATCGCCCGATTTGAACAACAATGTTTTGAAATAAACTTTAAAGTTTAATGTACTGAAATGTTTATTTTTTATATGTATATATTTTTTTCATTATTCCTTGTAATAAAGATTTTTTTAAACAAAATTGATTTTAATATTTATATATATTGAAAGAGGACCGGTGGCAGTGAATGTAAAAGCATTTAAAAAATTTTTGACTCATAAACGACATTGGTTATTATTTTTAATTAGTTAAAGTAGCATTTATTTGTTTAAAAAAATTGGCGAAAAGAAAAATGATTCAAGGTTTTTACCATAATTCATTATGTTGTTATTACATAATGTTCGGTATAATTTACTGGTTATTTACTTCGAATTACAATCGAACAAAAGATAAATGCATCGGCCGGGAATCGAACCCGGGCCGCCCGCGTGGCAGGCGAGCATTCTACCACTGAACCACCGATGCTTCTGTGAAGAAGACTTCGGTAACTTTAATCTTTATAGTGAATCAAGCGTTTTGGTATTTTATTTAATTTTATGTGTTTTAAATAAATAATGGAATTCGTATTTTTCTAGTGAAGACAAATAATTATGTGCTACTTCAAAAAATTATGTGCTACTTGTATCGGATCTTTATTTTGCAGATTGTATGATAGAAATGAAGTGAAACGACTCCATGTCAATAATTCGCCTTAAGATAGGTGATTGAATACAATTAAAAATTTTAGTTATAAAAATACATTCAACAATTATTTAATTTTAGAATTACATGGTGTCGTTTATTTACTTTATTATGTATATTTTACTTTCGTAATTAGTAAAATGCGGAATCGCCTATTATCCCACCATTGCTCTTAAATGAATATAAATCCTCAACGGAACACTTGTTATATTTTCAATTTTATTTTTATTTTTTATCTTATTTCATGGTTGAGCATCGCAACATTGGCGACAAACTCATTTTATGTTTGTTACGTCAAGAAAAAAAAAGAAAAAGAAAAGGTAAATGAATAAATAAAGAACTTAAATGTTAATAAAACGTGAAAAAGAAGATAAAGTAAACAAAAAAAAAATAAATAAAATAAAAACAGAACAAATAGTAACACTAAAGTAATAATTAAATGTAAACATAAAATTTTGAAATAGTGGATGTGAAAGTTAAGTGAACTATTTACAGCTTGTTGTATAAATGTGTGTTTTTCAAATGTTTGAGGATTGTATGGATGTGTGGGCTACCCTCTGTCAGTAAGTCGTGTAAGTCGTGGGGCATATTTAAGTTAATGAGTTGTTTGCAGTTTGTAACTATATATTTTCAATTAAAAATTTGGGGTGGCATCGATTTTGGTGTTAGAATTTTTTGTAAATGTCTGTGGAGCGTATTGTTTCAATGTGGTGAGTCAAGTCAAACTGTATATCAAGGTCACTCCTTAAACGGTATATGTTTGATTGTGAGGTATTTATATTTTAAATCACCCTCTACCAGTAAGTTGTGAAGAAAATGAAAATCGCCAACCAGCGTTGCACAAAATTAATAATATTAATAACTAACGTTCATGATGCTCAGACTGACGCTATCACTGTTTGTACAGACTCCTTAAGTTCCTTAATGTCCGTACAGAACATTTACAGCACACATCCAGTTATCAAGAACATATTTACACACATTAACATTTTACAAAGTAAAAACAAACACATTACGTTGCTATGGGTACCAGGACACGAAGACATCGACGATACAGCTGTAGACCGGCAGGCAAAACTAGCAACGAACCGACCTATACCAGACATAAATACAATTACCTCATCCGATTTAAGCAAAACAATACGAACTAACACACTGTATGAATGGGAGAGAGATTGGTCAAAGAGTACATGCAAATTAAAAGAAATTAAGAACACGACAAGAACTTGGAAAACAGAACAATTTTCTCGTCAGGACGACGTACTTTTATCCAGGCTTCGGATAGGCCACACCCGACTTACCCACTCATACTTACTGGACAGAAAGGAAAGACCAACGTGCTGACAGTGTAACAGAACTCTAACTGTTAAACATATACTGACAGACTGTAGACAACGCAGCGACTTGACAATTCCATACAACTTACACGACTTACTTACTGAAGGTAGCCCGTATATCCATATACTCCTTTCACACTTAAAAGCAGCACACTTATATTCAAAGGTATAACTATATGTAATATTTTATTTTGGTTTTATTTAATAGCAACATCTTGTTCTTTCTCTTTTATTTATTTATGTTTTATTTTGTTTTATTGGACAAACTGACTAATATTTAACGAACCTTTCTTCTGTCGTCCCAATGAGCTCATCGCCACTGTTACGGAGCTCACATGGAATAAATAAATAAATAAATAATATTAATAATAATTGAGTAACCTGAGTTTTAAGAAATAATATATATAAGTAAACAAATCAACACCTTATTAATGTAATATAAAAAAAATACATATTTATGTAAGACATACTATATTCATTAAATATAAATTTCATCAAGAATAATTTCTGATAATATCACGGAAAGAAACATAATTTTACTTTTATTTATTTGTTGTTGTTTTTTTTCACTCTAAAATGCCCATTACATCATGAGTATATAATTGAAATGAAAGATTAAATTTTACATCTTTTGTGAGATTCGGCAGCCTGCAACATTTTTTTTTAAGAGTACTGATTTTCGAAAAGTTTTCGCTAACCAGAAGCTTACATTAATTTCTACTTTTTGAATTGATATTGCCATTCGAATGTGAACATTGAATGTGCATTAGACCTAAAGAAAATTTCCAAGGATGAAAAAATGGTCGAAAATTCCCACAAGTGTTTTATTGGCATAACGTTTTCAGGGACTAAGCCCCATTTTCAATGCCCTGTGACACAATACAATAATTAAAACAAGTTCAATTTAAAAACAGATTAAAATAACAATACAATTATAACAAAAAAACAATCATAAAACCCGAGACTACATTTTAATATAATATAAAACCCCATTTTGTCCAATTATTTAAAAGTCAAGTCAATAAAAAGTTAAAAACAACCATTCAAACAATAAATAATAAATACTTTCATTCTATCACACAAACACACATGCAGGAATAAATAAGTCTAAAAAACGATACAATGATATGAAAAGACCAGAGAGAAAGCTAAGTACCCACCATGCATTGGCTCTTATTCAGCCGAGCCTTGCTCCTAGACTGGCTTTGGAAAGCAGCGAGGGACTGTAGGGCTGCTGTTGAAACATGCTTCAACGTACCGCCGTCTCCTTTTAAGTTAACATTCTTCTCCGAGACAGCGTCAATTTTAATCCAAACCTTTTCTGCCATGTCCATCTTTCTTCCCTTCCTCAATGTCTCCAGTACTTCACAGTCGAGGAAATCTGTGTCATGGTTTTCTTTAAGTACATGTTTCCTCATCTCCGAATCCTTTCTGGTCAAATGCTATTTAATCCGTACTTTTAATTTTCTTCCACTTTGACCAACATACGAAGACCCCCCTCGCTGCTTTCCAAAGCCAGTCTAGGAGCAAGGCTCGGCTGAATAAGAGCCAATGCATGGTGGGTACTTAGCTTTCTCTCTGGTCTTTTCATATCATTGTATCCTATTTTAGACTTATTTATTCCTGCATGTGTGTTTGTGTGATAGAATGAAAGTATTTATTATTTATTGTTTGAATGGTTGTTTTTAACTTTTTATTGACTTGACTTTTAAATATATATATATATATATATATTTTTTTTTTACGGCGCATCTACATCTAGGTCATTAGCGCCGACATCCAGGGTGTAGCGAGGAATTTTACCAGCGAGCCGTGGGATGATAAAATTCCTGCCGGAGGTTGGGAATCGAACCCACCATCTCCCGCTTATGGATCCAAGGCGCTAGCCATTAGACCACGGGAGACCCCGGTGTTTTATATTATATTAAAATGTAGTCTCGGGTTTTATGATTGTTTTTTGTTATAATTGTATTGTTATTTTAATCTGTTTTTAAATTGAACTTGTTTTAATTATTGTATTGTGGCACAGGGCATTGAAAATGGGGCTTAGTCCCTGAAAACGTTATGCCAATAAAACACTTGTGGGAATTTTCGACCATTTTTTTTTCATCCTTGGAACATCAATTTTCCACCATCCAGCATTCTCCAACAATAAAGAAAATTTAATGCTAATTTCAAAAATGTAATGAAACGTTGAAACAAAACGTGTACAAGCGGAGAAAATTGGAGTTGTACTATAAAAATGCGGGTTTTTCTAAATAAGAATGACATATTTCATGAACGAAGTGAGATAGAAATTTGTGGTTGGTAGTGTTGAACTAAATTTGTTGTCTATTTTTATCCCCTTGAGTATTGTCATTATCTTGGGATACACCCTGTATATACTACATGGGTATAGAGTCCTCTAATATTTTTTGTCTATTTTTACCCCCTTGAGTATTGTCATTATCTTGGGATACACCCTGTATATACTACATGGGTATAGAGTCCTCTAATATTTTTTGTCTATTTTTACCCCCTTTATTGAGAATTCTTAGCAATACTAAATGGGGAGCTGACAGATGTACCATGCTAAAACTTTATAGAGCTTTCACCAGGCCTCTACTGGATTACGGTTCAATAGCATATTCATCTGCCAGTTCGACAACACTCAAAGCATTAGACACAATACACAACACAGGTATAAGACTTGCAACAGGAGCTTTCAGAACGAGTCCAATATGTAGCCTTCATTCAGAATCTGGAGAACCTTCATTGGATTATCGACGCCAGATGATTTGTCTTAAATTTATTGTAAGATCAAAAACTTTGAACACCCCATGTGTTAAGAGGTTCTTAAACAACCCTTATATAAACAAATACGTCCTCAAGCAACCGAAACAAAAACCTCTCCTAATCCGCTTCCTCGAAAATACAGATAATATAACATTTATAAATTCTGTTACATACCCTTATCAACATCTCACACATCCACCTTGGAGAGTAAACAACCTAAAAATCGACTTGACAATGACTAAATTTAAAAAATCTGACGTCTCATCTCAAAATTATTACAGAAGTACATTTAACAAATTAACAGGAAACAACAAAAATACACCAATAATATACACAGATGGGTCCAAAACAGAGAGCGGAGTAGGCGCAGCAGCTGTTTTAGGAGAAAAGGTATATCAGATCAGCCTTCCATTACACACAAGTATATATTCAGCAGAGCTGCAAGGTATACTTTTGGGCCTATCTAACGTACAGACTACAATACCACACATAATACTATGTACAGATTCATTAAGTTGTTTACTCTCCCTATACAATATCTACAACACCAACCCGATCATCATCAAAATTGTACAAGAACTACTGAGACTAAAGGACCAACACACAATGGTAACAATGATATGGGTTCCTGGTCATGAGAACATCGGACAGTCTACATTAGCGGATGAACATGCAAAACTTGCTACTACAAGCCAACCGAACGACCAGTACTTACTTACAGTTCAAGACCTACAAATAACAATAACAAGAGCAGTCCTGAATAGGTGGCACGCCACTTGGTATAGCACTCCAGATAACCACCTAAGGAAAATAAAGAGCAATATACGACCTTATACGTCAAACAAACTGAGAACAAGACGTGACGAAGTTGTACTAACAAGACTGAGAATCGGACATACACGCCTCACTCACTCACACCTATTTACGAAACAAGACAAGCCTAGATGCGATACGTGCAACGTTCCTTTAACAGTGAAACACCTACTAACAGACTGCATGAAAAGAGACAACCTACAGGCACCTCATGACCTTAGCGAGCTGTTAGCAGAAAAGAGCCCATATATTGATACCATACTGACATACTTAATGACCACGAATACATACAATAAAATATAGTAATATTACAAATGACCCACGATCTTAATTCCCTACAAAATTTCTGATCTTACAATAATTGTCAACCTATTCATTCCTTTATATCTTTTATTTATTGTCATTATTATTTTAATTTATGTTCCTTATTCCTTTATTTATTTTTATTTATTTTATTTATTTATTCTTGCTTTTCTTTTTATTATTTATTTTATTTTATTTTAATTTTTCGGCTGGACACCATATTATTAGACCAATTATTATTATAAACAAAGCCCTATGTTATCACCTATCATCGGATTCTATTTAATTTGAGATCATGACCAATTAATTCAAAACCAATTACTTCATTGTATTTATTATTATCATTTATCCCCCCTTTTTTTTTTTCATTTTTATTGTTTTTATTCTTTGTTATTCAATAGAGCAGATCACCCTTGTTGCGAAGCTCTCGAAATGAATGAATAAATGAATAAATAAATATTTTTACCCCCTTGAGTATTGTCATTATCTTGGGATACACCCTGTATATACTACATGGGTATAGAGTCCTCTAATATTTTTTGTCTATTTTTACCCCCTTGAGTATTGTCATTATCTTGGGATACACCCTGTATATACTACATGGGTATAGAGTCCTCTAATATTTTTTGTCTATTTTTACCCCCTTGAGTATTGTCATTATCTTGGGATACACCCTGTATATACTACATGGGTATAGAGTCCTCTAATATTTTATCTACACCTGTACCTAGCAGTGTGATTTTATAGATTAGCTTTTTGCATTGCCTTTTCTTAATTTATACAATTAGTATTAATGGCTTGACTTTTTTTTTTTTTAAATAACAAACGAATCTTGTAAAATAAATAATTTCTACAAAGAATTTTTATAAATTCCTTCTTCAAGGAAGAGAAGATTAAAATATTAATTAAAGAAATTCTTGTTAAAAGGTTTCCTTTAATTGAGCGAGGAGCTGAATAATTTAGTAAAAAGCTGTTATGAATAATACTATGAATGGTGAATAGATTCTGCGGTTGGTAGAGATAATTGGAGTATTCCTCGGCAAAAATAAAAATCCCAGAATAACCCCAACACTGGCTCTCCCTTGTTCGTAGAATATACAAGATCTACAGGACTTTTTACTTGAGAGATAATGAGAACAATGTCCGTTCATTATACTTAATTCAAACCTTTAATTGAGAATTATGATTTCCCCGGAGGTCATCAATTTTTTTTTATTCTTTCTCCTTTCTTCTCCGGTTTGATTATCTTTTTCATAACATCTCTTTTCATCTCATTTCATTACTTTTATACTCCGAGAAGTTCAAGGAAAATCTTCAACGTTCATTCTTGTTCTGAACATAATGTCAGACAAGATATTTCACAATTCTATTGGCGCAAAGAAAAATAAAATTTTCCGCCTGGGGAAACAGTTTTGTTGATTGTGTTAAAAATCATTGTATGCTGAAGATCAAATCCGCGCCAGGATGTCGTTGTTCCTGGGAGTTGGACTTTTATATATATATATATATATATATATATATATATATATATATATATATATATATATACGAACTTTCCAATTATTTCGAAATAATCTAGTTCATTTTTTCAATTGTGATTTATTTTTCCGTTTTTTTATTTACGGTTTTTATTTTGCGAATATCTTTTTTACTATTTTATTTTTTTTTATTTATTTACAGAAATATTACAATCTACATTATATGTATTATGTAATTTGACATAGGTATAGGTATAGCTTGACCACACCTCAGGTGCCACCAGTTGTAAACCGAATACCTTCCTTTAGGAAGGATTCTAGGTTTTACTATTTAATGTTTTTATCCATATGTTTCTCTCTTTTCATAAAACTGTGGCACAGTCAAAATTCTGTTTTCACATATGGCACTAGTATTTCTGAAGTGACACAACTCATAATAAAACTCAACTGAAAATGTGTCACTCTTGCCTATCTAGGGGGCATAGCATTGAGACAGAAATGGTGACCAAAGTCCCCTCTGGTGTACAATCTCTGTAGCTAGGTACATACAGTTTTGATGTTTGATAAAGAGATATTTACCATGTCTTTCATAGTCATAACTGAAAAGCACCGATTTTTGAGTTTTGACACTTTAGAAATACTTGTGCGAAAAATGTATTAATTCTTATTATATTCGGTGGATTTGTTGTAATGCCGTACGATTATTTTCCCAATAAAATTAAATTATTGATTCTCGAAAATCAATTTGTAAATTGTATTCAAAGAAATTAAAGGTTTATTTAATTCATTTTTATATTTCGTGGCGAAATTCAGCAGATTATTTTATATAAATATATTTATTTTTTCAGGCTTCAAATGACATTGTGAAAAGATATTAGGCCTCGTTCTTTTACATTTTGAGTTTTTAACATATTAAGTGTTGTTTACGTGAATGTTTTTATTTTATTATGAAATTAAGTTTCGATATAAAATAGCAACTTATTTGAATAGTAAGGCTTTCTTAATGACTCTAAGAATAAAAATTATACATAAAATACGCTAATGTGGCGAAGATCTTGGGAGACATTTTTAAGGCCAAAAAATGGCGGCTGCGTCCTATTACGGTGCTACGAGAATTTCGGCTGATCCAGGGTTAATGCAATGTCAGGAAAGACCCGTATGCCCACCGTGCAATGTCAGGAAAGACCCGTATGCCCACCGTGTAATGTCAGGGCAGACCCGTATGCCCACCGTGCAATGTCAGGACAGACCCGTATGCCCACCGTGCAATGTCAGGACAGACCCGTATGCCCACCGTGCAATGTCAGGAAAGACCCGTATGCCCACCGTGCAATGTCAGGAAAGACCCGTATGCCCACCGTGCAATGTCAGGACAGACCCGTATGCCCACCGTGCAATGTCAGGACAGACCCGTATGCCCACCGTGCAATGTCAGGACAGACCCGTATGCCCACCGTGCAATGTCAGGACAGACCCGTATGCCCACCGTGCAATGTCAGGAAAGACCCGTATGCCCACCGTGCAATGTCAGGACAGACCCGTATGCCCACCGTGCAATGTCAGGACAGACCCGTATGCCCACCGTGCAATGTCAGGACAGACCCGTATGCCCACCGTGCAATGTCAGGACAGACCCGTATGCCCACCGTGCAATGTCAGGACAGACCCGTATGCCCACCGTGCAATGTCAGGACAGACCCGGATGCCCACCGTGCAATGTCAGGACAGACCCGTATGGCCACCGTGCAATGTCAGGGCAGACCCGGATGCCCACCGTGCAATGTCAGGACAGACCCGTATGCCCACCGTGCAATGTCAGGACAGACCCGTATGCCCACCGTGCAATGTCAGGACAGACCCGTATGCCCACCGTGCAATGTCAGGAAAGACCCGTATGCCCACCGTGCAATGGTGCCCTCATGATAAAACTCATATTGAGAGACTGTAAAAGACAAGAGAATTTACTCAGGCCACAAGACTTACTCACTAAAGGTAGCCCTCGCATCTACACTATATGATGTGAGGGAGATAACCACCTAAGGGAAATAAAGCGTAATACACAACCATACACGTCAAACGAAAATAGAACAAGACGTGACGAAGTTGTACTAACAAGTCTGAGAATTGGACATACACGCCTCACTCACTCACACCTATTTACGAAACAAGACAAGCCAAGGTGCGAGGCATGTAACGTTCCTTCGACTGTGAAACACCTACTAACAGTCTGCATGAAAAGAGACAACCTACAGGCACCTCATGACCTTAGCGAGCTGTTATAAGATAAAAGCCCTTATATTGATAACATACTGACATTATTATTACATACAACGAAATATAGCTGTATTACAAGTAACTCACAATTACAATCAGAGCCAACATTTCTGATCTCAAAATAATTTTATAGCAATTTGTTAACTTTTTGTGTTTATACTTTTCTTTAGGTTAGATCTTACTTATTATTTTATAAATTTTTATTCTGATTTCAATTATAACATTATTTTATTACTTATTATTTGGTACTTATTTAGTTTTGTATATATTTTTATGAATATGAACAATTAATGTTAATTATGAATTTAATTTGAAAGTATTTCCTTATTATTTTTATTTTTTATTATTATTTTTCTTTGAGCAGATCACACTTGTTGCGGAGCTCTTCAAGCAAATAAAAAAAAAAAATTATTTAAAGAAAACTAATGTAGACACAAAAATCTTCCAAATCTTCCTTTAGCTTTTTGTGCTTTCATTTTTAATTGTTCATAGCTTATGAATCTAATTTTTTTACGCTAAAGTATTTTAATTTAATTTTAAAAATGAAAGGTTTATTTCCTAATCTGTATTAGGGCCGATCGCCTTAGATGAAAGCTCTTAAATAAAAAGCACGTCTTGAGAAACATTGAATAAAATGTCTCAAAGTTATATTGAAATGGCTTTTGTCGGGATAGACATAACAATAAAAAGCGTTGTCGGGAAAAAGGAAAAAGACAAGCCGATGTATTAGATTGGGTTACAGTCTGGATGTAGGTTGTTCCAATATCATCCACACATCCAACATCCATGGGTTCTAGACACAATCTCTTGGAGTGTCGTTCTGGGAAATATCCGGCTCTCTGATGGGATTTCTCAGCTGGGCAAACTTGAAGACAGCCTTCTCAAGCTGGCAGGTGGAAGTAGGTAGTGGTGGTACTAGAAATAGACGGAAAGTGATGGCGAATTCGAGGCGAAAAAAAGTCCAATTCGCAGGAACTACGTCATCATAGCGCGTGATCTCTAGTGTCATTTGAAAAACTTAGAGTAAACACAACGAATATTTTGTCTTAATCGTGAAAAATATGGAATAAAATCTCAAAGCCAAGCAAGATGTTAGGTGCCACAAAACGAAATTGACAGTATTTTAAGCAGAAATTACTTCCTTCATGGACCGACTTCCCCGATCAAAATTTTTTTTTCTTGTTTTTGTAACGGCCTGATAGGGCAAAAAATTGTTTTTAACATCATTTTATGCCATTTTAGTATTTAGCGCGCGATTCTCTCTCTTCATCTGAATAAATAAGTAAAAAACTAACTTAAAATAAAATACATGTTTATTTTAAATCATCAAACAACTCTCACTACATACAGTAGGCTCTCCCTAATCCGGCGTTGTCGGGGCCGGGGTACAGTCGGATTAGAGAAAAAGGCCAGATTAGAGAATTCAGTTAAAAGCTGTCACTTATGCATTTGGAAAACCTTATTATTTGAGGATATAATAATATTTACCACTTTTAATTTTTTTTCCTTCATATTTAAGTAAAATTTAGGTACCAAATTATAAAATAAATTCTAAATATGTAAATTCTTACTGGTGTACCTGTATATCAGGCCTTCCAGCCGCAGGTGCCTTAATAGAAAAATTTAGTTTCGCAGTATAAATAGTATTTTCTGCCTCTAAAACGGAATATATATGCCTTCCTTGCCTTCCATTCAATGAAATAACCCAAAATAAATAATTGGCTAGCTGGAAAGGGAAGATTTTCTAGGAATTCATCCCTCTCGAATACCGCCGTATTAGAGAGAGCAACGGATAAGAGAACACTGGATAAGGGGGAGTCTACTATATATATATATATATATATATATATATATATATATATATACATATATATACAAGTATAAATTTGAACTAATATTTTTTTCGTGATCTACGGGTTCTGAAATGTGAAATTGTTTACTCGAAACTTCCAGATTGTGTCATAAGCTCAGCCTCATAAGCGGGTTTCATAGCGGAGAAAACACGCTAAACGGAGTTTTTCTTTTAGGCCCGATACATTGTCAATGAGTGAGGATTTTCAAATATCTGAAACATTTGAGAATGACATTTTCCTATATCCAATAAACCCAGGCAAGTGAAAAAACGTCGACGTATTTTATATTTATCAAAATTAAATTGTAGAATTTTTCGTTACAATTAGAAAAATAAGAATAATTAAAACAAATAATCGACCTTTCTGTGAATAAATAAATTTAAAAGATAAATATACATTTTGTAGATTTTCCTATTATCCAATTTTATTTTAGTAATAATATGAACGATCATATGGAAGAATGATTTTTCCAAAATTTAAGGTACTCTATGCTGCATTATAAATATATTTCAGACAAACCTTACATTGAATTCACTTCAGGCAGGCAATTTAAATTAAATTCAAATATCTAGTAATATCCAATTCTTCCAAGTCCATTAGCATGATCGTCTTAAATAAAATTAGAACTTTGGGCAAGTTAAAAATAATGTAAATCTTCACAGAGGGATGACAAAGGCTGAACTAATTTCTTGTAATTTGTGGCTAACTTTCTCGTTCCGGGAATAAAGTTAGGCTATAAAAAGAAGGAACTCTCCTTCAAAAAGGACTTTCAGGAAGATTTGTTCCGCCTTTTGTCAATCTAAAGAATATCCCTGTATAAAAAGCTCAGCTGATGAATTTAATTATCCGATATATTACGTATGTCAATAACTAAGAAACCGAATAAAGTCAGGCCAAACATTGTATTATAGCCCTATGAAGGGAGGGAGGAACCGCACTAAAATACATTTAGTATGAACTATATGAAACGAACTGTAAATAGAAAGACAGATACATAAGAGATTTGTCAATTTATTTGTTCCGTATACAATATACAATACATATTCAGTTCGAGTACTCGAATAGATAAATTTAACTGTTCCAGATGTTTCATATTTATTCAGACTACGTTACTCAAATTTTGGTTTCTTTTGGAATCAAGGAAGTATAAGAAGATAATAATTCATTAAAAGTCAAGAGCAGTTTTGGAATTTTCTTAAGTTTGCTAAAATATTACAACACACGCTTGGTGAAAACAAATCATTAGAAAGCTTGCTAAATATTCTACAAAACAGCTCCATAGTATTTTTCGATGGGACCACCTCAGTCGGAGAAATAAGTTCTTAAAACTTCGAAAGTTTTGGTTTCGTTGCTTTTTTTGTGTTTATTTTTAAAACTAATAGAAACAAATATTTGTTTTCAGGAAGTGCAGGAAGAAAAACAAGTCTTTCTCGATGGAAGGTGAGTGAGTGAATTTATCTGTAAATATTATATTTTTATTAATATTATCTATAATTTTATTGATACCTGTGGGTATGCTCATCCAAAACGATAGGGACATTTTTCATTTTTTTTTGGTTTATATATAAGTGTCGTATATATATTTAATTTATTATATCAGTAATTTTTATTTAAGTATCTAACCTGTTATTTTTCGTTATATTTTTGTTACCTTTTGTTATTGTTAACTTTTAGTTGTTAGACGTAGTTTTTATCCGAATATTGATAATTTTTCGATGGTTTTTGGCTTTGCTTGCCGTGTGTGAATAATTTCCGCTACTGTAAATTTCCGTGTTCATTTCATCATAGTTACCATTTTGTGATGCTGTTGAGTCCCATGGAATGAAGATACCTATGGAGCTTTCAGTTACCTGTGTCTTCAGATTAAGAACAGTATCTGTCTACGAATAGCATGAATTGCTTCGCCGGCCACTTTGTGATACTGGAGCGCCGCTCCCTATATTTTCAGGCTCAACCCATCCATGGCGTAGTTTTGCCAGTACCGCTACTAACCCACAAAGGTGTTTTGGTGAGATGGCTCCTCAAAAGTGCTGAGGTTAGCCTAGTCATCTGCCTTCCCATTACTCAGCATGCCAGTGTGACTTGTACCCACACTACTATTTCGGTTAAACATTGCAGTTTATATTTCAACATTATACTCCTAATTCAAAATGTCCTGCAATCCATTTACAGTTTTTGCTTTACTTCAGTGCTAGTTTTGAGAGCGAAGGGGGGTGAGTAAAGTTCAACCCCTCCTCCCAAACAACAACAGCAACTCAGCTGGAAGCACTAAATCAGTTGTAGGAGAAAGTTTGTAGTTTTTGCCGTCCGTCGGCTGCACGAAAGAAGATACGATGATTTAGGACTTAGGAGCTAAAGGACATTTAATCAATTATTGAATGTTTTTCTTTTCATCCTCTTTTCTTTTCTTTTCCCTCTCTATATATTTTTTATGTACACCCCAGTAATTAGATCATTCAAAATTAACATAGTTAGTCAAGTTGTAGTATTGGTTCAATCAGTTGAGATTTTGAATAATAGATTTCTTCACTTGGCAAAATGGTTAACAATAGAGTTAATGTGATATTTCATCCATACTTATACACACACATATATATATATATATATATATATATATATATATATATATATATATACATCTTGTGCGTGGCAGAGTTTTGAACTCAGATTCTCCTGAACCGAAGATGAGAGCTGTACCATTGTACCAATTTCGCACACATTCAAATAAAGTCCGACTCACAGAAACTGCGTCATCTTAGCGCGGTTCTGTTCATATCTCTAGTGTTATTAGTAAAGGAATAGTAGCAGTTATTGGTGGTTGATCTTTCGTGAAAAATATAAAATAAAATCCCGAAGAGAAAAACGATTTAAGGCGCCACAACAGGAAACTAACAGTATCAGTCAGTGGGTGAATTAACCCACCTTCACAACGTTCGCTCTTGGACGCACTATATATACGTTTCCCATTTTCTTACCTTGTTTTAGTCAAATACTCGTTATGTTAAAACTTTAACAATAGCGAAGTTTTAGTCCTTATTTCTCCCATTGACATCGCCCCGCCGAAAAGTACTATGGGTCATTTTTTGTAGGGAATTTAGTTAGCTTTTAAATGGTTACCTACTACATACCACGATTTCCCAACCGTTTTCGAGATTTTTTGGAAAATATACGAAAATCCCAAAACTTTTCATGCCAGTTAATGAAATATTTTATTTCTAGTACTTCGTTAACTCTAAACGGAATCAAAATTTACCTATCACAGATTAGATGAATTTTTAAACTTCCGTAACAAGTTTCAACTAAATTAATCTTTTTTTAATAGACAAACTAAAAATTAGTATGGAAAAGTAGGTGTTTCAATGTTTCTCGAAAACGGTTACAGATATCGCTTTAAAGATGAATTTTATTCGTTTTTCTACGTTAAGAAACCTATAAAACGAGTACCAGCATGCATATAAACTTGAAAACGTAAGCGTTCCGATTTTTTTGCGCGGTTTTCGCTCCGAAAGCCATGTTCCGGTGGACGGATTCTGCTGGTTAACGAACTTGACCATATATGTACATACATGCAAAAAGAATATATATTAAAAAATAATTTATTGACATGCCAGATACAGAAAATGTTTTTGACATTTTGGATCATTATATATATTGAAAATTCTTTTTTCTTAAAAACAGCATCTCTCGTGATCTCCTTCTGATATTACTCGCATTAATGAATTCGAACAATTAATTAGCTCCTATTCAATGTCTGTGCCCCTGGATATGAAGGTTCTTAGACTCCATGAGATAATATATATATTCTTAAATATATATTAAGAGATCATCCCCTTTGGATAGGATTTAGTCGTTAAACTCTAACTTGTTGAAGGTCGTTTGTTAGTAACTCTACATCCATGAGACGGGGTCCTCCATCACCATATATGCATATTCATATGGCAAATATTGGTATAATCCCGGCAAGGTCCTTCAAGGTGTCCTGGAGTTCGGTTTTCACCTAATTCCCTTTTCTGCAAAATATTTAGAAAGTGCCATATATTCTGAATCATTTTGTTGTTGTTGTTTTGTTTTTTTTTTGGGGGGGAGGGTTGTTGAAAACAAAGTTCGCATTAAACAATTTTATTTTCCTTGGCGGTATGGTAAATCATGTCACTTATGCACATTTGTTGTACTTCAGTTACCTGTCTTAAAAAATATTGAAGCTTTTAAACTCTTGCAAGCTCTTCATACGGCTACTTGAACTGTTGTAGAATTTCAATTGCTACAAAACTTCTGGATGTACTAATAAGTTACGCAACCTGTGGAGGTAAAGTAAATAATTTCAGTAGTGAAATGAGCTTGTGAATACATTTAGGCAAATTAAATGAGAAACTGATGAAAAGGCCCACCAACGTCTGGACCATTAGGGCAGACATCCATGATGCAGTGGAGAATTTTCTCAACAAGCTGAGAGATGAGAAAATTCCTGCTGCAGATGGGAATCGAACCTCCATCTCCCAGCACGAGAATCAAAGGCGTTAGCCATTAGACCACGGGAAGATCACGCAATACGGAAGTGTCGAAAAAAATAATTAACGTTTCAGAACACATAAATCACGAAAATAACAGGAGTTCAAATATCGCAGTCTGTTTAGTCGGGGGCATTAGGTACCTTAAAAAGAGGTAATATTAGTATAGTGTTGTGAAATTGGTACAAGCCTATACGGGCTTATAAATGCTTATATAATTGTCTGAGGGCGAACAGACAAATATATTAGGTATTTATTTGTCTGTTAGCACTCTTTAGGCAAAATTCAACCCTTTGGTATCAGTTAAGGGGTAATACTATCTTGTGAGATAAAAATCAAAGTCATGTTTTCCAATTTATGAATAAAAGAATAAAATAATAATAATAAAACTTAAAAAAAAAGAAAAAAGAAATCAGTCCCGTAACAGGCCACGTGGGCCCTGAGGGGCAGATACTATAGAGGTATCTGATTCATGACCATACGGCACACTATGGAGATAGTGTGGTCAGTACTGTGCTCCGGCGGCCTGATTTCCCCTTGGCTGCTTCGACTGCTAGTCATTAGCACCCAAGATACCCATTGATAAATTTATTAAAGGCTGGGTTGGCCTAGGGACGGTCAGGGAGGCCGAATTTAACCCATGAACGAAGACACTAGAAGAAAAAATCTTTAGTGCTTGCTCCGGATTTGAACTCAGGACCTCCAACTTAATAGTCCAGTGCTCTACCACTGAGCTGCCCTCGCCCCCTATAAAGTTCAATATTTTTCAATTCTTTATAGCATAAGTTTTATATTGGATGTAAAAGTACCCCAAAATAATAGGTTCGAATTCTTCGAAAACAAAATAGCGGAGATGTGTCTGAAGAACCGCTCTTTTTTCACGGACAATAGACTGCAGGAGGCAATTTTTAATGTAGAAAAAAACTAAAATTATTTTGAAAAAAGATAGCAAAACCAAATAAAGTACGTAGGCTTTTAAGACATATTTTTTTCAAAAATGGTGAAATATTCTTCATTTTCTATTAGAACATCCGTCGGAAATCGTTATAATTCAACGAATAGAAAAAATTCTGCGTACTTTATTAGCAAATATCATTCGGAATCTGTAATAAAAATTTAAAGTTCATCGGGTGAAAATTGATGGCGCCAGCTTATCCCCCGATTTGTAAAACATTGTTTCAGTCCAGTCAACGAACAGTTATAGATGGAAATTTTTGGAACAAAATTTTTGACTTCGTAACTTTGTTTGGGCTGGGTAGGAGGTGAACATATCAAAATTCCTCGCCCGTAGCCTTTGTGCCGGGGGGAGGGGGATTTAGAAGGTCCCATTTTTCGGGTTTTTACTTATATCTCGGAAACCCTGCGTCCTAGCGACATGATTATTCTATAACAAATGAAAGCTGATTAAATTTCCTACAAGTTCGATTTAATAAAGATTTTCGAGATATCTTACGTTTTCGAAATATCCGCTCTTGAAAGTCTGTCATTTTGGAGAAAAACACTTTTGCGGCATATTTTTCCCCCGTTTTGACGGGATAACTCTTCAAGGATGTACCAAAAAAATGAATAACGGTTATAGGGTTGTAGAGTAATGCATTCCCTTCAATAATATATATTCCTTTGCTATTTTATGTATTTCCCTTCAAACGTAAAAATAATTTCAGTATTCTTCGTGAAATCAGAAATTTAGCGACTAATAGTCCAGGAAACTAAGAGTTATAGATGGAAATGGTTGGAACACAAGTTTTAACTTCATAAATTTTTTTCGGCTAGTTTGGAGGTCAACATATCAAAAGTCCTCGCCCGTAGCCTTTGTCCCTGGGGGAGGGGGGTTTAGAAGGTCCCATTTTTCGGGGTTTCATTTATATCTCGGAAACCCATCGTCCTAGCGACATGACTATTTTATAACACATGAAAGCTGGTAAAATTTCCTACAAGTTCTATTGTATAAAGTTTTTCGAGATATCTTTAGTTTTCGAAATATCCGCTCTTGGAAGTCTGTAATTTTGGGAAAACCACACTTTTTTCTATTCTCGACCGGATATCTCATCAACGATGAACCCAAAAAATAAATGTCGGTTATAGGGTTGTAGAGCATTCCATTTGCTTCAAGAATATATAGAACTTTACTATTTTATGTATTTTCTTTCAAACGTTATATACGCACTCACATGGTCTTAGCGAAACCATTGCCAATATAATGGACAAGATCTTATCTAATTGAGTGTGAACAACTAGTCAGTGGGCCCAAAATTATATATTTTGTGCTATTTATACGTCCAGTACTCACTATATTTACTTAATGAAGTATATTTTGGACAATACATTGACTGGAAATGGTGAGAATTTGAAAGGTTCATTGGTCGACAGTTGTCGCCAGATATCACGATGAACATTAAAACTGTTTTCACGTTTGAAGGAGAATACATAAAATAGTAAAGTTCTATATATTCTTGAAGCGAATGGAATGCTCTACAACCCTGTAACCGACATTTATTTTTTGGTTCATTGTTGAAGAGATATCCGGTCGAGAAGAACAAAGTGTGTTTTTTCCCAAAATGAAAGACTTTCAAGGGCAGATATTTCGAAAGCTAAAGATATCTCGAAAGACTTTATAGAATAAAACTTGTAGGAAATTTCATCAGATTTCATTTGTTATAGAATAGTCATGTCGCTAGGACGCAGGGTTTCCGAGATATAAGTGAAAACCCGAAACATGGGTCCTTTTAAACCCCCCTCCCCCCCCCCGGCACAAAGGCTACGGGCGAGGACTTTTGATATGTTCTCCTCCAATCCAGCCCAAATAAAGTTACGAGGTCAAAAATTGTGTTCCAAAAATTTCTACCTATAGCTGTTTTTAAGCATTCGTTTCCTGGACTGTTTTGAGAAAACCTACTTTAAAGTTTAATGTACTGAAATATTCATTTTTTTTCTCATAATTTCTTGTAATAAAGGTACAAAGAAATGGTTTTTAGTTCTGAAAGGTATCGATATTTTAATTGAGTAATCACATAAACACTCTGGGGTATTATTTTTGATTAGTTACGGCCGTATTTAAGCATATAAAAAGTCCGTCACGCAGGAGCTGCATAACTAAGCACTTTCCTCAGAATTTGGGTTGTATAGACTGCTTTCCAGAACAATTTGCTTAAAATATCCTACATAAATAAAATAAAAACGTGAATAGTTCTCATTTTGTAATGAGTAACTGATCAATTATTAATTTGCTTCCAGAGTTATGTTTACACATGGTACCTACTACACTACGTAATAAATACAAAAATCCTCATATTATCGTATTTTGATCTAACGCAGGAACAGGATACAGTCCCTCTAGTGGTAGAAAGCGCTCCTTGCGGCGGCTTTGTGAACCTACGTCTGCCGGCTTTTCTATTCAAATATATTACAAATTAAACCCCCGCTTTCCGATTGACCGATTCAGCTCATTTTTACAACACTTCTTTCTCATGAGTTACCCACGACGTATACCGCGTTTCGTTACAGTACAGCAGAAATTACGACCGGTATGAGTATATTAGGAATTTGGGTCCGGAGTAAACCCCCCACCCCTTCTAATGAACCGATTTAGTTTATTTTTACAACACATATTTACCTGTAGATTACCACTACGAATACCGAGTTTCGTCGAAATGTACTAAAAATCACGGCTGGTAGTGGCGAATTGGTATTGTGGGTCCGGAGTAAACCCCCCCCCCCCCTCCTAATGAACCGATTTCATTTATTTTTACAACACATATTTACCTGTGGATTAGCACTACGAATACCGAGTTTCGTCGAAATATACCAAAAATCACGGCTGGTAGTGGCGAATTGGTATTGTGGGTCCGGAGTAAACCCCCCCTTCTAATGAACCGATTTAGTTCATTTTTATATGTCACTTTTCTCTCGATATTAACACTACGAATACCAAGTTTCGTTGAAATATAACAAATATTACGGCTGACATAGTCAAATAAGTGTTTTGGGTTCGGGGTAAACCCCCCCTTCCGGTTGACCGACTTTGGTGGTTAACGAACTCGTTCATCGTTTGCTAATTGAATGCTATATAGCAAGTTTCGTGACGAAAAAACAAAAACTCTGGCCGCTATCGTGTTAACAGACACATATATATATATGCATATATATATATATATATATATATATATATATATATATATATAAATTTTAGCGGGGGTCATTTTCGGTGTCTACTAGGTAGGATCGATAAAGATTTGAAGAAATTTTTCAAAAATTCCGTCATGAGTCCAACCTCAATAGCTACTTTCCTTCGGAGGAAAGTGCTAAAAAGATGATGATAAGAAAATAAGTTACACGGTAGCATTCCCCTTAAATGAAAATATCCTAGGAGTATAGGTTTGTATTTCACCACACTGTACTAATATGTCCCCATTTTACCCTATATTGCCCAAATAGGCTTTTATTTTGGTAGTTACATGTAACTGGTAGTTACATGTTTTAAATGGCAACGTGAGTTTGTAAATTTATGTTTCCTGAAAAAAATAGCATTACATTTCAATGATAATATTAATATTTTCTATTTCAAGCTGTCCTAATGACACTATAGATAAGTATTTTATCTAAACTAGTTGTTTTTCGTAAAAGTTGGATTTTCCTTATTCCAAAGAATGGACGAGCATGAAGGATCACTGTCCAGAGAAGTTAGTACTTTACTTCTTGTTCTTGAGAAACTTCAACTGGGAAAAAAACCTTGCAGGATTATTGAACATTTAATTTGATATATACTTCAAACCTTGTTATACATTCTTCGGTCTTTTTAGACAATCTTTGGGCATTGTTTACTACTTTATAACAAACCAAAAACATCATTGATTACATTATTGAGGAAATACTGCAAGATAGTAGAGTTTATGAATGAGCAAAACAGTATTTATTCCCATGAAATACAAAGTGCACTTCGATCGTGTACTAGAGAAATGATTCATGTGAATTTAAAATGCTCACATTACAATAAAAGTTACACTTATAGACTATTTAGACGTATTGACTTAAAAACCCCACAGAACATCTTTGAAATTCTAGCTGAATATGATCCATCCAGAGGCTGCATAACTCAGCACATCCCTAAAGTAAAATAAATAATTACCTATACATATAACTGTATACAGTACTGAAAAAAAAAAAATCAGTCCCGTAGCAGGCCAAGAGGGGCAGATACTATAGAGGTGTCTTCTTGACAATACGGCACACTAGGGAGGTAGTGTGGTTAGTGCTATGCTCCGGCCGCCTAATTTCCCCCTTTACTGCTTCGAGTCCTAGGGTCGTTAGAACCAATGTGCTCATTTATAAATTAACTAAAGGCTGGGTTGGCCTCGGGACGATCAGGGCTGCCGAATCAAACTAGTGTTGTAAAAGAGCGCGCCTTTAAGGCTAGAAGGCGCGGCTCCTAAAGGCTCGAGCTCTCAGAGCTTGGACAGGGCTCGATAGAAGGCGCGAGCCTTGAAGGCTCGGCTTAGTAGAAGGCGCGAGCCTTGAAGGCTCGCCTCGGGAGAAGGCGCATGCTTTGAAGCCTTTTACTTTTCATTTCAAAATGGCGGAAGGCGGGCAAACAGCTGTTTCATGGAATATACTTTAGTAGATTCCTCCTAAATTCTTTCCGTCACGTTGAAATTATTCGCTGGCTATTAAATTTACCATTTCATTGATAAACTAATTTTATGGATCACTAATTGGGTAAAAATAGTAACTTTTCCTAAAAAATAAACTCTTCTGTAAGGCAGTGATGGCAACACTGTCGTACTTGTTCACAATTGCCATTTCAACATTCAAAATATTACCGTTTGTACGTAGTGTGAAAAAATAGTATTACATTAAAATAAAAAGTCATCATAATACATACATAAATTGTCTCTGAAAAATCCAGTAGTATCTACACACACCAACAAAATTAAAACCAACATGTTTTATATCTCCTCTAAATAATACATGCCCATCCAATTTTTCATGAAGATTTGAATCCATAAGAATATAGAATTTAAGAAATCAACTGAATGAGTCACTTTATTTAGCTTAATCATTAATTTAATAAACTGAACTTTGTCGAATTTTAATAAACTACAACTGAAGCAAAATAAGAATTATCAGAGATTTATCACAGCTAAATTACCTCCCTTTGTAAATAAAGATGCCGCTAAAAATTTATGTGTATTATTGTGAAATAAATGGTGAGAAATGTCACAAAAAAAATCGAAATGAATAAAATGTAATGATTATAGAGTAAGTAATTATTGTATAGAGATAATCTAGTAAAGCACTAGAAAGGGTTTGACTAAAACCGTGCTTGCCGAAGCTCTACCTTCCCAGGGCTCCAAGGCCGAGCCTTCAACGCTCGAGAGAGAACCTTGCCGAACCTTCAGGGCTTGATAAGGTTAGGATGGAGCCTCACTCCGGAGCTTTCATCGAGCCCTCAGAGCTCGGGCTGTAGAGGCTAGGTTCAAGGTTCAGGCCTGAAGCCTCTAGTCAGGGCTCGCTTTTAACAACTCTAAATCAAACACATGAACGAAGACACTAGAAGATAAAAATCTTTTGTTCTTTTAAAAGTCCAGTACTCTTCTACTGAGCTAACCTCACCCACATATTTGTACTGTTCAGTTCATTGAATTATTATTTGCGGAATGTTACGAATGTGAGATACTACACTATTTAATAAACACATAAATACTTCGCATTTTTATTTACTGATCGTTTTAAGTGAAAAAAAAATACCCAAATGTACAAAGAACAACCTATAATCCTACAATAAGGCATAATAACCATAACGGGCAAAGATGTTCCGGAGAGCATCGCCTTTGATGCCAGCCTTAACAACAAACACCCTGTTTTAGCGGCTAAATTTAAACATATTTAGAATTAATAATTTTTAACCTGTGTTTTATATTGATTGGGATCAAATCTATCGAGTCCAAGAAAGTAAAAATAACGGCTGTTTTGGCATCCCCATTCCTAAAGTACTTATTTAGTTTTTCTTTGGAACACATCTTTCTCTTTAGATACCACGAATTAAAACGATTTTTGCTGCACTGAACCCAAATGTACGTCTGGCAAAGACAAATTTATAATTTTTGTCTGTAGTAAACCACCCGTCCCCAAGCTAGACCGTTTTTGTTGGTTAACGAACTCGTTCAACCGTATGCTTTGGGAATCATATATACGTTTCGTTGCGTAGAAACAAATGCTGTGGCCACTATCATGTTAATAGTCACACACATATACATATTTATGTTTCAATATTCGTTGTTTGAGGCTTAGGTTCGGAAAAGTACCAATTCTTTGTATTACACCACTTTATTTTGCATGTCCTACATGTTTCGAGCTTTATTTCATTCGCACCCCATCAGGGGCACTTCTACAACAAAATACATTTTTGTACCACCCAATATTAAATATTTTTAAAATATAACAATATTTTATACGTCATAATATTAAAATAACCTTAAAACCTTTCTTAAGTCCTACCTTGTTAAGAAGTCCTCCCGTCCCATGTACCTTCTACGGAGGCAGGGGTAATACTAGCCATGCCCTAAGCCTACCACTATGGCCACGTCTTTATCTATATGTGGTCTCTTAGAAGAGGTGCGAATGAAATAAAGCATGGAACATGTAGGGCATGCAAAATAAAGAGGTGTAATACCAAGGATTGCTACTTTTCGACCCTAAGCCTCAAAGCTCAAAAAAGTATTAAGACATATTTTGGGTCATCTACAAGAATATATATATATATATATATATATATATATATATATATATATATATATTAACTGGGGTAATTTTCGGTATCTACCGGGTAGGATCGATGAATATATACATTCGAACCCTTATGCAGGTCCATCGAGGTGCAAAACAAAGAGCAATTCCCCTGACCACATCAATACTGCAGGGGAAGGGGGAGGGGAATCCCAACCAATTTGGCTTGATGTGAGAATCAAAGGCTACCATATAGCCTTTACTGTTCGGATTGTAAAAGGCAGACAGTTTTGTTTAATCTATTGAAATTTACTGTTAAACTTCCAATTTCGATAACACTCGTCTACAAAATTTAACTTTTTGTATGCCTCTTAACTGTATTTTTTTACTGCTTTGAGGTTAATGAATATGAAAACACGAATATAATTTTTGTAATTAGCTCTTATTTAAAAAAAAATCCGTCACGCAGGAGCTGCATAACTACTCACATTTCTCAGAATTTGCTTTAAATAACCTAAATAAAATAAAAACATGAATATTTCTTCTGTTTTACTTTTGTAATGAGCAACTGTTCAATGTAATTTGCTTTCAGAGTTATGTTTATACATGGTACTACACTACTTAATAATTAGACAAAAACTTCATATTTTCTTATTTTGATGTGACACAGGAACAGGGTACAGTTCACCTAGTGGTAGAAAGCGCTCCTAGCGGCAGCTTTGCCAACCTTCGTCTGGCGGGCTAATTCTATTGAAACAAAGTAAAAAGTATACCCCTCTTTCCGATAGACAGATTTAGTTCATTTTTACAACACTTCTTTCTCGTGAGATACCCACGACGTATACTGCATTTCGGTAATTTGGGTCAGGAGTAAACCTCCCCTCCTAATGAACTGATTTAGTTTTTTTTTTTTTTTACAATCCATATTTCTCTGTAGATTACCACTACAGATACCGAGTTTTATTGAAATAAAACAAAAATTACGGCTGGTAGTAGCAAATTGGTAATGTGGGTCCGTAGTAGACCCCCCCCCCCTCCTAATGAACTCATTTAGTTTTTTTTTTTTTTTACAATCCATATTTCTCTGTATATTACCACTACAGATACCGAGTTTTATTGAAATAAAACAAAAATTACGGCTGGTAGTAGCAAATTGGTAATGTGGGTCCGTAGTAGACCCCCCCCCTCCTAATGAACTCATTTAGTTTTTTTTTTTTTACAATCCATATCTCTCTGTAGATTACCACTACAGATACCGAGTTTTATTGAAATAAAACAAAAATTACGGCTGGTAGTAGCAAATTGGTAATGTGGGTCCGTAGTAGACCCCCCCCCCCCCCACCTAATCAACTCATTTACTTTTTTTTTTTTTTTACAATCCATATTTCTCTGTAGATTACCACTACAGATACCGAGTTTTATTGAAATAAAACAAAAATTACGGCTGGTAGTAGCAAATTGGTAATGTGGGTCCGTAGTAGACCCCCCCCCCCCCTCCTAATGAACTCATTTAGTTTTTTTTTTTTTTTACAATCCATATTTCTCTGTAGATTACCACTACAGATACCGAGTTTTATTGAAATAAAACAAAAATTACGGCTGGTAGTAGCAAATTGGTAATGTGGGTCCGTAGTAGACCCCCCCCCCTCCTAATGAACTCATTTAGTTTTTTTTTTTTACAATCCTTATCTCTCTGTAGATTACCACTACAGATACCGAGTTTTATTGAAATAAAACAAAAATTACGGCTGGTAGTAGCAAATTAGTAATGTGGGTCCGTAGTAGACCCCCCCTCCTAATTAACCGATTTAGTTTATTTTTCGGTACAACGTATTTCTTTCTTTAGATGGCCACTACAAATACCGAGTTTCGTTTAAATAATGGGTTGGCAAATAAGTCCTTTCGGTTTTTTTAAGTTGAAAGAAAACTATTGTATATTTTGAACATAATTTTTATTTTAATCTACAATGTAATGTCCATTATTTTCTATTACTTTACCCCATCTCTCCATCAGCTGAATAATCCCATGCTCATAGAATGTCTGTGGTTTATTAGCGAAAAAAATGATCAAGGTGCTCCCTGACACCCTGTTCGTTTTCAAACCGTTTTCCACCTAAGGAATTTTGTAGAGACCGGAATAAGTGGTAGTCACTAGGAGCAAGGTCCGGTGAATAGGGAGGGTGGGGCAAAAGATCCCATCCAAGGGCTAACAATTTGTTGCGGGTGACTAACGAAGTGTGGGGCCTGGCATTATCATGATGGAAGACGACACCCTTTCGATTTGCCAGTTCTGGGAGTTTTCGTCGAATTAATTCATCTAGGGCCTCAGCAATGTCTCGCACTGATTGGGAAGGATTTTGATCGACTATAGCCTTAACATCAATGCTTTCAATTTCTTTTGGACGACCAGGTCGTGGTGCGTCGTTTATGTCAAAATTCCTTGCCCTAAACTTGGCAAACCAATTTTGGCACGTGCGCTCTGTTAAGGCTTTATCCCCATAGACCCCGCATATTTTTTTATGAGCCTCTGCAGCTCGCTTTCCTTTTTTGAAATAATACAGCAAAATATGCCTATAATGCAATAAATTACCGTCCATCTTCTGAGCTGGATCACAAACGCAATACTGACCTAATCTTAACAAGTGTCGACAGACATAACTGTTTACATATTACAAATAGGATAAACAATCCTCTGTTGGGATTAATTGCATCAGATAAATGTGACATATTGTAAGCAAAACATGAATACAAAAACCGAAAGGACTTATTTGCCAACCGTGTGTAACAAATAATAAGGCTGGCATGGTCAAATTAGTGTTTTGGGTTTCGGGGTAAACCCCTCCTTCCTGGTGGACCGATTTTGGTGGTTAACCAACTCGTTTAATCGTTTGCTAAAGGAATCCTATGTACCAAGTTACGTGATGAAAAAACGAAAGCTCTTGCGTCTATCGTGTTAACACACACACACACACACACACACACACATATATATATATATATATGTATATATATATATGTATATATATATATATATATATTAACGGTGGTCATTTTCGGTGTCTACTAGGTAGACACCTGGTTCGATAAAGAATTGAAGAAATGTTTCTGAAATTCCGTCATGAGTGAAACCTCAATAGCTACTTTCCTTCGGAGGATTATTTCAACCAATTTATTAAGGAATGCTGAGTACACTACTACTTTTCTGAAGAATGTGCTTACTAATGTAGCTCCTACGTGACGGACTTATTTATCTTTGTCTGCTGTATTATAATGTCGATGATATATAATGAAATTTAAATAGAGGAAAAATATTAAATTTTGATAAGTCTTGAATAAGGACGAGGAAACGCCCGGAAGAAAGTAGAAGAAAGAGACTTATGAGTCTGCTTCTTCACCCCGACTTTGCTTCTAATAAAGTCAGGAATATATATTACACCACTTTATTCTGCAATAAAGTGGTGAATTGAACCAAACCTCAAGGTTTTTTCCGGAGAAAGAATAAAATTAAGCATTTGAAAAATGTCTTAAGGCCTAATACTAACTTGTGGAGTCAAAATCAGTCATTTTGTCTAATTTATGAATAAAGAATAATGTTTTTCAATTTTTTATGTCATAAGGTTTATATGTGATGTTAAAATAACCAAAAAAATTAAGTTATAATTCTTCGAAAACAAAATTAACTGTGTCTGACGAACCCTCTTTTTTTCACGAGCGATAGTAAGAGGCGGCAATATTTAATCTAGAATAAAAAATTTAACTTATTTCTTTATTCATTACTGACCTACCCAAAAGGTACATTTTAGTAAAATTTCAATGTGCATAAAATCCTTCATGAAACACGCTCATGGACCATTTGAAAACCAATTTGTACAGTAACGAGTGTTGTATGGAGGGACTATTTGATTTTTATTTTCTATTATGAAGAATATAGGCCATCAAAAACCAGGAAAAAACAGTAACAAACTTTTTATTGTTCAATTTTAATCTATCTTATAAGAAAAAATACAAAGAAAATGTGCAAAAGTTCACAGCCAGTAAAGTACATATTAAAACATTTTACTTTTTTTGTACTCTGGAAAATGAGAAAAATTAAAAGTAAAAAAATGTGTATTTTTATACAATAAAAGTAATTAGGACATTACAATGCAAAAAGCTAATTAATGTAATTAACTATAAACACATTTACCAAAATCGACTAAACTAAATCATTCTATATAAGTTTAAAGCGATCTCCTCTCTGATTAAATTACAGAAAAATAATAAAAATAAAAATCTCTTGGGCGGATATTTCGAATTCTAAGATATTTGATATTACTGCCGCTGTGGAATATTTGTCAGGATATTAATTCCTCAAATTCAAAAGCGATTTCCTTTTTCATTGGAAACAACTGTTGTTCCAGGGGAGGAAATACAATCCGTATTCATTCGTTTTAATATAAAATCCGGACGGAATAATCCAGCTTTTGATTTCACTTGTAAAATGTTCGCCTGCAAAACGGATAAAGCCCCTGTAACGATAAACCCAGAATGAATAAAGACTTTTAGGGCTTATAACCGGGTTTAAATGGAATCAAACCCATGTCCTTTATACCAGTTTAATGCTTTATTCCTTTATCATTTATTCAAATAAATCCTCATGAGCTCTAGCAAATATATTAACCCAGATATACATTAATAATTATAATTATTATTAATTCAGGCAATAGCGGAATGGTCCGGCATTAAGGAAAATACGGTACCGTTGAACCGCTTCGCCTTGCTCAGAGTTAAAGAAAATGATACATTTAAAATCTACTGGGACGAAGCTTCGATTACAATTCATAATAGGTAAATAAAAAGTACAGGGTGTCACAAAAATAATGGTCATCCGTTGGCCAGATGATTTTCGAATGCGTGATCGGAAAAAATAACCCCCATATTAACCCCCGCAAAATTGACCTTGAAATGTTATTCAAGGTCAATTTTTTTTTATTGCATATTTTGAATCTTCGAGTCATGAGGAAGAAAAAAGTCAACGGCACCATTGGTCAGAAGTGACTCATTATGGTCAAAATGACCATTAACAGCGTATACGAGGGACATTCCATTCCAATCGACAAATAGTGGCGTATTTTGATAATTTTGGTTTTGCATTTTTTACTAACATTGCCTTACACAAAAATACCTTTTTTGATTTGTTTAAAATTGCATCTTCAAGCATAAAAAATGATAAGTATATTGAAAAACGAGTCTTTCAGTGGCATTCATTGGAGGACCACGACTTATATTTTACAATTGACAGGAATGCCTTCTGATTATTTTTGTGACACCCTGTATATGTTATTGTCTAATGTTACTATTACATTTTCTATTATAAGACAGTGACCCTATTTTTCCAATATATTCATCTGTGGCAGAAGGTCAATTTTATAAAAACACACTTTCTTTCTTCTGTACTCTTTTATTTGGCTCTACATGTTTCACGTCGCTGTGACGCCTCTTCAGGAGCACTTAATCTAAATAAAATAAAATATAACTGATACAAAAAAACAGATATTAAATACCTGGATAAAATATTTTTTAATTTAATAAACAAGATGACTTAAAACATTTTATAAAATGACAAAAACTTCATTGGAAAATCGACATTTACCCTAAAACTATCGATTTTAAACAGCTGATACCCAGTAGACATGATTAATCTTATCAGTCCAGACGTGGCCCTACCTGCGGAAGGTTCTCTAAGGAATAGGCTGTAACCATATTTTATTTTATTTAGATTAAGTGCTCCTGAAGAGGCGTCACAGCGACGTGAAACATGTAGAGCCAAATAAAAGAGTACAGAAGAAAGAAAGTGTGTTTTTATAAAATTGACCTTCTGCCACAGATGAATATATTACATTTTCTTATTTCTGCAATAAAAGTATCTGTTATTACTTGTTCGTTAACAAATCTTCATTATTCATTGAATTCAAGAATGAAAAAATAAGAAATCAATTTAACCAAATAGAAAACTAGCAACATAAAGCCAAAAAGAAAAGAAAAAAAAAAGAAAAAGGAAACCGTTCTTCATACTTTTGGAAGAGTTCCCTTGTGCGTTCGTGCTTGAGCAATATGTCATCAAATTTATTCTAGAATGGAAAGGAGATTGCACAGAACGTTCAACTTCCCGAGCAGTCAAACTTTCGCGAACTGTAGGCAGGTCAAGTTGAACGAAGGAAGTTGTGTATACAATACGAACAAAGCCGTCAACAGTCTACTCTCTACATGGCAAACTATAACAAGTTTCTCTCTGAAGCATCAGTCTCCATGTTTACCCTGGGAAATAGCAATGGACAAAACATTAGCATCGTTCGCCTCAGGAAATATTAAATGAAACAAAAATTGTTTACTCTTATTCCCTTTTCAGCTAGCAATAATTGAAAATCATTCCAAATCATGAATGCACCTGAAGACAGGCGAACCAAGCATCTTGCAGGAAAAGAGATAAAGAATAAGGAATTTCATGTTGTGTGTACTAAATCCGGCTACCAACCGCAGAATTGTTTCTCAACCCCACCAGCGAAAATAGAAGCAACAGTCAAATAGCTAGCTAGTGTCGGGTTCCTGTGCCTGAATATTGTCAAGAGTTTTCTTCCCTAATGAACAACATAACATTCAACTTGGGAGGCGAAAGAAGTTATGAATTTTGATAATGTCTGAGTAATTAAATATTCCTGAATAGTTTTGTGGTCTTAAAAAGTCTTGCAGTAAAAGTCTGTCGTGTAATTTCGCAGTTGTAATTACGTTTTCGCGTATTAGTCGAGTTTGCCCACTTCTTCGCGTTTCTTTTCTCGGCAAATAAATGGAAATTCCTCCATTTCAATTTTTTCGAAGGTTATCGTCAGTTAGTTTTGCCCAAGGATAGTTCCAATGTTGTAAAATCACGTTTGTAGTTCTTCAGTATTTGTTAATATAACAATATGCTTAGGAGATTCATACCTAAACTAAATAAATTAAAATGAGGTGTGGATAGTTACCTGTCGAGGTGTTAAGCAGTAAGGGAATAGTTTGGATTCGGCTGGGAAAACATCAATACGATTTTTGTAAAAATCTGTATGTTTCCACTACTCTTTGGTAGCCTTCGTCAGCTAAAGGACCATACACAAATGCAGAATTAACAAACAGAATAATAAAAGAAATAAAAAATATGCTAGATGATATTTGTATCTTAATTGTATTTGCAGATCTACCATATTTCTTTATTTGTTTAACTAATCTGTTTGGTAATTCTGCAATTGTGTTTTCCCTGACGAAGGTACCGCAGAATAGTCGAAACGCCCTTAGAAGAGATTTTTACAAAAATCGTAATGATGTTTTCCCAGCCAAATCCCTACTATTCCGACAGCTTAATTTATATATATTGTTTTTTAATTTCTTTTTTTTATGGTTTAACAGCGTATCAACAATTGGTCTATTAACGCCGGGCTATCTAAAGGTTACCGCCCTTTTCTAATGCCAACAGTACGTGGTCGGTCACCCATTCAGGTTCTGACCACGCCCGACGTTGCTTAACTTCGGTGATCAACAGGAACTGGTGCACTCAACGTGGCTATGGCCGTTGGCTACAGCTAAAATAAATTAAATGTTGACAGTACTGGGCTTAAGGGAATCAGACTTCTGTATTTTTTTTTTTTTTTTTTTTTTTACGGCGCATCGACAAATCATGGCCATTAGCGCCGACATCCAGGGTGCAGCCAGGAATTTTCTCAGCGAGCCTTGAGATGAGAAAATTTCTGCCGCCGCACAGTGTAACGAAGTAGTGGAGATAATGGACAAAAATCATTAACCACTAGTTATTTTCAAATAAATATTTTTATTAATTGAAATCAACTCAAAACAAGGTAAAAATAATATAATAATGCATACTATACGGCTATAATAATATTAATTGTAATATTAATAGAAATAATATAGCAGGTAATAATATTATTAATAACAATATTATAAAATATAATACAACTGTAACATATAATGTAGTAATAAACTCTCCTTTATGTCTGCCACTAAGGTAGCCAGAAAGGCCATCAGGGCGTGAATATCTTTTTTCACGATAAAAATCAATAACCATTTCTTTTAAGTTGATATATTCTTTCAACCAGTATTTATATAAGAGTGTTTTCCTCTGCGGTGAAGACATTCCCACATTTTTTACAATTAAACTGGCAGTCTTTCTAATATTGCTTAATATTTCTTTAGAAGCATCCTGCAGATCAAACAGAATCATTTGCCCGAGGTTTGATACCGTTTTCTTGGATTTATCCACATTTTTTCATATTTGGAAGAAAAAATAAATTGATGGATATAAAAAAAAATCGTTGGAATCGGCAAATTTCGGCAAACTAAATTGCTGCCAGTACATTATACTTGAGGTAAACTTTAAGCTCTAAAAAACTTGGGATGTTTGCAGATGAAGTTTTTTTGCTATCAAAATTTTGTAGATGAGAAAAATGTCAAAAATTAATGAAGAATAATTCAGGATAAATAATAAGGGAGTAATTACCCATAATCAATTATATCAGATGAAAAAGGAATAGTTTTGACGTAATTTCCTTCGGATGAGTTAATAAAAACACTGTCCTATCTTCAACGATAGAGGTTCAAACTAATTGTTGGTATAAAGCAGATTTTGAAGACTTTGCCTTGTTTATAATGCTGCTAAAGTGTTTGTTGACCTAAATAAAGCTAATAATTATTAGTTTTATGAGATTTTAATTCCTTGAATAGTTTCTAAACTTAGCTAGAGGATTAAAAATTAAATATGGGGATCGAACCCACCATCTCCCGCTTAAGAATCTAGCGCGCTAGCCACTAGACCACGGCAGACCCCCACTTCTGTAATTGAATAACAATTGAAATTTCTAATGAATTATCATATTTTATGATTCCTATCTGTGTATATTATTTATTTTAAAGCATGAGTTAGATTCTACCCAGAGGTCTAAATATTTTTCGGAAAATCAGCCTTTAAAAGGGATCTCACGAGCAGGTTGTTAAAGGGACGTGACGGAATTTAAATTGTATACTAAAAGGAGACGGGACTCCACGTGGGTGATTTAAATTGATTTATCAGAAAAATATACACTGAAACTTGTTAACTTCCCTTGAAACTTGCTGACTTTTCTCGAAGCAGCTCTTTGAAATAAACATCCTTTAGTTCATTCCTCCGGGAATGATTCTATTCAGCAGTATTATAAGACACAACACAAGTAATTAGTCTGTAATATTTTAATAACAGAAATGAGTAGTTTTGGGAATATTGTATATTTTTTTTATAAATATCTTCCTGCGATCGTGGTAAGTGGACAGTAACGAATAAAGGCTTACTAAATTTCCTACAAAGTAATTTTTGACAAGGCGATCTCTTTCTGGGAAATGGGCACTTATTTTTCTAAAATGTCGGTTGAATGACCTTCTTCACTTAGTCTGTAATGATTTTTTTTAATGCATTTGACTATATAAATGTGTATTTCAGTAAAAAAAAATTAGGATAGTGAAAAAATATTCAGAAGAAGAAGGCAGAGGGAGTAATTTTCGCTTAGGATACAATCATTTTCCTGTTTTGATTCACTTCTCAAGTTTTATTTCCCTTGTTTAAAATTTCCGTGAAAGACTATTCTGTTCTTATTTTAAGCTTTCCAAATGACACTAAGGATAAGAACGAATGTGACGCAGCTCTTGCTAGTCAGATGACACATGAATGCAAATTTTAGCGATGGATCTCGTGCTGCAAATTTTTGTATCATGTCTGCAAATTCATTCCCCTCGTTTCTTGAATGGGCTTTGATTCATTCTATGTGAATTTTAAAATTCTTATCAAGCATACTAATATTTTCTGCGCGGTATGACAACTTATATTTATTATAACTGTTGGCTTGCCGAGTACACTTCGCTTTACAAACTTTTACTTTACACTGACACTATCCGGGAGTTTTGCAGCACACTAAAAGAAAGGATCGGCACAAGATTGTAAAAGTAGCCTTGGAGTAATTCAGTGTCCCCTAACTTACAAGGAGTTAATTGCTCCGAAGATAAAAGGACTCCTGCAAATACCAGCCACCACATCAAAGGGCGAATACCGCCTTTACCGCTCTTTCTGTTGGAGAAGCAGGACCAACTTACAGGCTATCCAATATGTCCGTCCAGCTTTATTATGTTTGCATAAGTCTGAGGGTGGATTCAATATCACTCCTTCAGGATTGCGTTATTGTGGCTTTTGATATACTAGAAAGTAATTTAATAAAACGGTATTCCTTTCTATTGTAAAAACCACAGGAAATAAGTGAATGCTATGCTTCATACAAACATTTTATTCTGTGGAAACTTTAAGTTTCTCAAAGAAGCGCAACACTTCCTAAATTTTAAAAAATTAATTCTCCGATCTGTCTATTCATTTGTGTCGGAAATTTTAGTCCAAAGAAAAACATGGAGGTCTGGTACAATATCTCTTGTATGTTGAGTAGTTCTTTAGTAACATTCGTTGGCAAAAAAATATTACAAACCACTAAATAATAAAAGTGGTACAGAAAAGAAAATTAATATATTAAGATGCATAACTAATGATACTGTTCGGTAATTCTGATCGATTTTCGTTTTTTGTTAAAATTATAAAAATGTACTTTTTTGGCCGTATATGGTATGTTTTCGCCAGAACTATAGGCTGTTCAGATAGATAGAATAGTTAATGTACGCATGTGTTAAATTTATGGGCAATATTCCCGACGGTTCCGCCATTTGCAAGAAACAAGACGAGAAACAAAAACTGATTCGAGACTAAGGAGGTGATACAATAGAGATCACGAATACTTTTATATTTGTAAACCTGATAAAATTATTAATTTAATATTTAATTACGTTTCTTAATAATTAGGCGCGATAAATATTGATTATACACAATTACAAAAATCTGCGGTGTAAAAACCGAAACTCGATATTTTTTTTATTTTTTTTTTTTTCAGTTCAACAGCTACGGTAATTGTTGCCTACGTATATGTGTGCAACTGAAAATACATTGACGTAAAATAACGTATTATTGGAATCATATATTTAAATTAATCATGTAATTAATGTTTAATCAATCATATATTTGAGTGGCTTAATATCAAAGACGGACACCTGTCATTTTCTATATGTTGAGAAAATCACCTTTTATGTTCGCAATTTTTTTGAAAATATTTATTTTATAATTACGCTTATATGTTTGAAATTGATAATGTTCTGTTTCTGATATCAATACCACTCAAACAATTAGTGAAAATTACCTTTGAACCCATTGGGTGATTGGTAGGTGTTAGGTTATGAAAAAAACCTCCACAGCAGGAGTCCGTTTTTGAAACAAAGCATCTACTTTGAAGCCAGAAATTACATGTATACGCCCGTTTTTTACACAAACTAATTTCATCATTGAAAAGAGCAGACAAAAAAATCCACTCCTAACTCAATTTCGATTTTTTTACAGATGTCCGTCTTTGATATTAAGCCACTCATTTAGTCAATGAATATATTTTTATTTAGTTATCTTTAATAGACAGGATAAAAGAAAGGTAAACAAAGGAATAAAAATATGCTGTAAATGTATACATGCTGAATGATATTGTCATCACGTCTATCCATGCTGAAGAAAAAAAATACTCAAAAACTTCCGCCACGTATAGTTTTTTTTTTTAGCAAAACTGTTTTGGTGTTTGGTGGTTTCTGTCAGGTTGTCAACCTTATTGACTTCATAGGTTATTTAACTTTCATATTTCACCTCAGGAGATGATAAAGAGAGAGAAGGGGTGGGATAACATTGAAGACGAAGGGATGTAATGACAGCCAAAATCATTCCACAACAAGACGCAAACGATTTTTTAAGTATTTCGTATTGACTTTAAAACAATGACTTTTCTTTTTTAGATTGTACCTCATATAAATGATGGTGTTTTTTCTACATGTTTGTGTACTTTTGAGGGCGAGGTTAGCTCAGTGGTAGAGCACCGGACTCATATGCTGGAGGACCTGAGTTCAAATCCCGAGCAAGCGCTAAAGATTTTTTCTTCTAGTGTCTTCGCTCATGGGTTGAATTCGGCCTCCCTGACCGTCCCTAGGCCAACCGAGCCTTTAATTAATTTATTAATGGGTACCTTGGAGCTAATGACTCTAGCAGTTGAAGCAGAAAGGGGAAAATCAGGCGGCCGGAGCATAGTATTGACCACACTATCTCCCAAGTGTGCCGAATGGTCAAGAATCAAGTACCTCTACAGTATCTGCCCCTTAGGGCCCTCGTGGCCTGTTACGGGACTATTTTTTTTTTTTTTTTTTTTTTTTTGTGTACTTTTATTTTGCAAGAAAACTGTACATGGTAGCGTTACTTTTTGGATTCATCTTTCCAAAAAACATAACATTCAGCTAAAAGATTCCATGCATCTATTAAAATTTTTGTTTGAAAACCTGTGTTTTAACTAATTTTAGACGTAAAGTTGATTTACAAAGTATGCTTCATTAAATTTCCATTGTTTCAGTTCTGCGTCCACGCTGACAAGCGTCAGATGCTCCAAGACCTCACCAACTCACTGCAAGTCCGTCCATCGATGGCTCACGTCCTGTCAGAACTAGCTGTCTGCATATCCTCTGCTGTATCAGCCGACGGCCATCGTCTCTACCTCCCGGACACCGGTGACCAAGGAACCCTCTGTCTCTATCTAGGCAATGGGACCGAGTAGGTAGTCCACAAATTTCAACAGATTTTATTTAGTAATTTATTTGAGGAGCTTCGCACACAGACGATTCACTCCATGAAATCACAAGAAAATAAATATATGATATAAATATGCTTATCAAATCACACAAATGAAATTAATTTTAATAAACTAACACTAAAAATATAAACAGCGAGATTTAATGAATTTATTTCAAAACACTTTGAAGATTCAATGCTATTTTGAAGAACAGCTCTACTCATTATAAAAACCCATACAAAAATCTGGAAAAAACGGATGCGTATGTTTTTGAGGTCCCTGAGACCGAACCCGTAGTTCGTTTGACTCTCAATTGAATCTGATGTGATGAAGGTCTTATAATCCGCTTATCGTGTTCAGCGACCCCTAAACCCCGTAATGACCATACCACTCCGAGTATTTTTTTATTTTATTTTATCAAATTTTGACCAATGTAATTTGGCAAAGTTCTTTCTAGTCGGCATTATATTTTACCCTTTAGTATCGTTTGAAATAAAACATTTTGGGAATACCTGTAATATTTACATACGGGAGCTTAATATTAATACAGAATTAAAGTAAAGGAAAATTGAATGTAGCTAGTCAATATAATATTCCCTTTTACACTCCAAGTTGTAAATATTTAAAACCAAAATTAATATACTATTCCGTTTCAAGGAGAGCATTTTATGATCTGGCGGGGAATGAAATTCTAAAATAAAGCAGAATAAGAAATAACCCCAAAAGGATTTTTTTTAAATAATAAATTCACTTTTAGAAAGTTAATATTTAATTGGTTGTTTTATTACAAGAGAATTTAATAACTACATAGCAGTTGTTAAACAAATTTATGTGGGGCGAAAATCATTTTAACGAAAAAAAAAAATTCAAGGACAAATAACTTGTATGTTGGACAAGATCCTTGACAAATGTAACATAGGAGAATATAAACAAATACATACATGACTGGCAGAAGGTCTATAAAATAAAAATACAAAATTGCAGGAACTGCTTTAGCTTTGAGAGGATTTGATGAATAAAACACAATAACCATAAAAAAACGCAAATATTGAAATAGGAAACATTTTAATTGACTTTAGTTGTATTTACTTCAATTTCGTTAACTCTCACTTTTCCTAGATTTATTTATTTTTAGTTTTCACTCTATTTGCAGTAACTTATGTTGTATTACTTTCAACAAATTTCAATAGGCAACAATGACCAGCGAGGTTGAATTGCCTTAAAAGTTGAAAACGTACAATACTTTTCTATAATAAACTGCGTATATAATATATTATTATAATATAATATGATAAATTTTGTGCCTTCTTTGAATCTATATAGAAGATTATAAACTGAGGTACTATTATTTTGTTGCAGAGGTATTGAATGGCAGGCAGTGGGTAAGACAACTATCGCCAACCTGGTAGCCAGGACTAAGGAACCAATCAGGCTGTCCAGGGGAGAATCAGGCTTTCCAAACAAGGTAATCTCTATCTACAATTTGTACGTATATTCTTTAACCGAGGTGCATATAGTCAGCCGTCGGATTCGGCTCAAGGAAAAAAGAGATTACTTGAACAATTTATTTTGAACTATTGTTTCCATAAGGGCGAACTAAACTACTGTATACACAAAAACATTTGTTCGTTGTGGGACGTCTGATTGTTTGTTTATTCAAATATTTAGAAACAAATTATATAATAATTGACTAGAAATTAATGAGAAATTGATGTTGAATTCGCCCTGCGTATGCGCAACACCTCAATAGTAGGAGCCGGCGGAAAATTGTGCCAAGCGAAAGAAAAATAAATTTAATTGGAAATTATACTCTTTTATTTGATGAAAGTGTTGTATATAATTAATTATGTAGTTCATTTTCATGGTAGATTCATTCCGTGCCGTAAAAAGCGAGTATATGTTAAACCCGCAACACAGTTCAACTGTGCAGCGTATAATATATTCACAATTTATTAGGCGTTTCTGGTAACTTTTTTCGCATCATCCGTTACAGAGAGATAGCTGTCAAAAAACATTTTGATTGTCCTAGATGAATAACACCTATAGTGTATATATATATATATATATATATATATATATATATATATATATATATACGCGTTACAGGCCTTTTATCAAGCCTACATGACTACTTGTTTCTTGTGTCCGCTGGATTCACCTGTGCTTTATATATACCTATGTATTTGTGTGTGTGTGTGTGTGTGTGTGCGGATTGACGTGTTTGATGTCATCAATGCTATAAGTTTTAAAACCCTGACTATCTACTGGTTGTTCATAAATATTATGTGATTCACAACGTGCGGCAGAACTCGGTTCCTAAGTATTTCGAACTTGATTTCCGTTAATGTAAGTACTTGTCATAATATAGAGATGTATATCGAAAAACCAAATGACTTATTTATGATTTTTAAAATTGCATTACCTTTTTAATGTTGCACTTTTTTTTATAAACGAGAGGTAAAAAAATATTTTGAATAAGTATAGTTATATTGAGGCTTAGCCGCACAGTATGGTGGAGTATTTGCTTTTATTTGAGTGGAATATTGCTTTGGTATGCGGAAAAGGCACTAACGATCTTCCGATGGCTGAATTAGGGATAAACTGAACTCCAAACTAGGAGATCCAAATAAGCAAAACTCCGAGTGATAATTTAAGAACAATTGTTTCGAAGGTCGACCTTCCACCTTACAAAAATCTTATTACACAGTAATTAATTATGAAATGACAATTTTTTTATCAAATTTAGTGAGTTTTAACAATAGACGGGAAGTCATTAACACTTTACTATACGTTATTTCACTTCTCTACTTGTTTTGTGCCTTTTTCGTACCTCCTTATGGGATTATGTTTAAATAACACAGCATCAGCTTCATCCTAAGGAGAAAATTCTTTCACTAGACATCTAGACGTGGCCCTGCCAGCGGAAGGTTCTCCTCCTCAAGGTGAGGCTGAAGTTGTGTTTTAAAGTATATTCCCCTGAAGAGGTGCCACAATGGTGCGAAGCATGTAGGGAAGTTAAAATAAAAAGTGTGAAAGTGCGTGGTATAGTGTTAGTAACCTTCCGCCTTTTCGATAATTCTATAAACATTTTATGTTTCCAAGATGTTCCATTTGGAAACACCCATTATATTTGCAAGCATTACTTAGTGTTCTGACTGGGTATGCCGATGGGTGAGGAGGCTGTGCGAGGGTTCGGGATATTATTACTTTGAAGGTATAGCGTAAACTCGATGAGGAGTAAAATCACAGACTATTTCTAGTAATTCAAGGTCTAAGTTTAAATGAAGCTCAAATAGAAATAGTATGAAGAAATAAATACATTACAGTAACAGCTGACCTGTTACCGTCCTAGCAACGCCTAGGCGTGCCTACTCTCTAACCAACTAAAAATTCAAACAATAATACTTAAAAATTGGAATATCAAAAACTCCTTTCTTAGCGAAAGGACACGCTAAAGGATGTGTCCATGCAAAATGTCAGTTTTTTCTGTCAAGTGGTTTGGGCTGGGCAATGATAGGTCAGCGAGTGAGTCGAGTGGGTATTTTACAAATATATAATAGATCTTTCATGACATGCTCAGTTACCAGCCTGGAAATTGCCGCACTAGTAGAAGGTTCTCCTGGCAAAGTTAAAGCTGAAGCGGTAGTATTTCAAAATAATCCCCTGAAAAGGCTCCAAAAGGGAGCGAAACATATTGGGTAGCGATATAAATATTGTGAATCCGCCTATTTCGATACTCAACTTACACCCGATTTTTTTTTTTATGAAAAGATGTCACAGACCAATATGCAATACATGTAACGCACAACTTATTGAACATTTACTGACAGAATATCAGAGACAAAGCAATTACAACATCCCGAATGAGAGCCAGTACATCAACACTATACTTGCTAACCTCCAGAACACAGGACTATACAACCTTATTAAATGACGTCTGCAATGTTGGCTTATAAGATATTATATTTCCGTCGATATTAAGCATTATTTATAAGTCAACCTTTCGTCCAGTAAATTACATAATTACATACACTTATATATAAGAACAATAACCATGCTGATTTCCTGGAAACACAATTTAACGATGTTTCATAAAGAGATAATTCTGCCTCCCACCCAAATTTTCGTATGTATCCAGTTTGTCAGCTTCGAAAGACTGCTAACTGCGTACGAGTCGAAAAAACTTGAAAATGTCCGCCGTTGTTTTGCTTTTTGCCTATAACTTCTAAACCGTGCGTTCTACAACAATTTTTATTGTTTGCTTTTTCTTGTACATAAAATTTACAAACTTTTGGCGCTAAAATGAACTCTGTAGGTTTAATAAAATCCAAGAAAATCGGACCGCTTACGAGTGTCCCTTCTGAAGGACACTCCTCTATTACTTTTCCCTTTAGAATCAAAAGGCTCATAAATGGAGGCGATTCACTTTTACAGCTCCAGGTAAAGACAGTTGCCTTCAGTATTGATTGGGCATTCTAACAGTGTTTTCTGTTTTCAAATCGGCTGACTGGAAGATTCATTATGAAAAAAAATTGTCTAATAAAGCTCGTCAAAAGTTAGCTACTTTTCCCAAAAAGTGCAAAATTTAACTTTCAGGTGTGTTTGGAGGGATATGCAGGCCGAAATATTCTTTTTACAAGGAACTCGTGAGAAAGAAAGTTATAGTAAAATAGATCGTTCTTGTCTTAATTGCTTATAAAATATTTTTCACGAAAAGTTATACAATGGGATTTCCTTGAAATCACCCTTTCATAATGTCTGTTGTAATAATATCTATAATTTCTGTTTAAAATAACAGAAGTCCGTATTTACAGCGGATTCTCTTGGTTAATGAATGAACAGATTTTTGGTGAGGTATTACAGTCAAATATTTCATCAGTACCCTATACCCTATAGTAACCGGGGGAAGAGGGGATTAACACTGTAAAATTTCCTTAGGGAAGAGAGCCGCTTTTATCAGAATACTAATTTTCACTTTCGTTAGCTGAAAATCGGATCGTGGATAATGCTGAAGCAAGAAGGCTCCCTTCCATGAGCTATTAGAGCGAGATTCTCCTCAGCAAACCTTCCTAAGGGCTGAGAACAGCTGAACGGTCCTCTAAGCAACTTGAGCTATAGAGCTATGGAGCACTTGATGATCCGCTTCCTAGAGCAGATAAATACGGATCAACTACCACTATGAGGGCTTCGTTTGATATGCTCTATAGGCTAAAGGGTAAATATAGATCGTCAAAGCAATAGTATACAGTAACTTATATAATGTTATCTGGACAGAGTAAACAGGATTTATTTGATGAAACGCACTTGTAGACCAACTAGAAAAAAAGTCCGATAGAATAGCAATAGAAACAGTTATTGGTTGTTTTGATTTTTCATGAATGGGTGGCTGGGTGTTACAGCCATTTCCAGGTAACACAACAGAGAATAGAGAAAGGTTGATTGACCCCTCCCGTATGTCTAGGCTAGTCCTTTAAGGGACTAAAAATTTAAAAATGGTATCATTCGTTTTGCTAGGAGAAGAAACCTATAAAACGAGTACTTGCAGGCATATGATGTAAATATAAGGAAATTTTCGCACGAATTTCGCTCTAAAAACCATGTTCCGGTGTACAGATTCTGCTGGTTAACGAACATGACCTTTCAAATTAGAGGAAAGGTTTTTGTACCAAATTTCATCAAATCGGACCATTATTCACTGAGCTAGAGCGCGAACAGACAAATATATATATATATATATATATATATATATATATATAAATTTGAACCACCGTTATTTTCGTTCTCTAGGGGTTCTGATACGTAAACTTTTCTAGACGGCACTCCCTTATTGCGTCAAGAAGTCAACCTCTTAAGCGGGGTCCCTCCTTATGGAAAGAGGGAGGAACCGCACTAAAACAGATCAGTTGGAAGTAAGGCGTTTCTTGAAGCTTTCAGTACATTTTGGTATGTAGCTTTTGAGGTTGTAATAATATTTGAAAAACTTCATCAACTCTTCTTCCGTGTTCTACATACTAGGTGCCAAATATAAGGCCCAAAAGTTGGTACGAGCAACCTTTGACATCTAGTGGGTTAAACGCTAAAGTGCAAATACCAATACTAGTTCGTGGGCCGCGTAGATGCTTCAAAATAATATAACATTGGATTTTAACACTTTCGCTGCGGGCGTCATTACGGAAGGACACTAGCGATCCTACCCACTTACGAGTGTCCCTTCTGAAGGACACTCCTCTATTACTTTTCCCTTTAGATTCAAAAGGCTCGTAAATGGAGGGGATTCACTTTTACAGCTCCAGGTAAAGACAGTTGCCTGCAGTATTGATTGGGCATTCTAACAGTGTTTTCCGTTTTCAAATCGGCTGACTGGAAGATTTATTATGAAAAAAAAATTGTCTACATGAAAAATTCAAACAAAAAATGGACCCGATACCGAGGTATTCCTGAGTGAGTAGTTTTCTTAATTTTTAGCTATAGATATCAGACATGAGATAATACGACAATGTTATTATAATACTATTTATTAAAATAACAAACTGAAATGAAAAAAATAGGTACAACATTATAATTAAATCGTGAAATTTGGAACTATTACAAATAACGGGAATTAAATAGCGACAAGAAACCAATGAGATACTCGAGTTGCTCACTTGATTCTGCTGGAAAAGCACGAACCCCATCTCACTCAATCTTCCTCATTTGGAGTGAGTAAGTAGTGTAATATATATTTTTTTAACTGGGTTTTTTAAAATGTCTCGCGGGCTGGGTCAAATCTTATTGAGGGCCGGTTATGTCCCACATGAGCCCTAGAGGTACTGTATCTGATTCTTGAAAATATATTATTTTTGGTGAAAAATCAACTTAAATTTTTCTTCTTTTAGTTTACAGATATTTTTCATATTATCGAGTATTCAAATGGACTTATTTAGGTTGATTAGTAGTAGTGATGAGCGATTCTTGAATGGGAATTGAATCGAAATGAAATACAGTTTTATCAGGTAATTGTAAGTAATCGAACGTACCACATGCCATAAATGAATTGTTGACGGATGGTAGTCCACACATAGACACTATCCTACAGTTTCTACGAAATAAACATCTATATGTATGTATATAATGGAAGCCATGATTATAAACACCATGATTTATTCATTTTTAGTTTTATAAGGGCGAACGAAGGAGAAAGCAATTATTTTTATTTTTTTATTTTCAATTATACTTTATAGTTGTTCTTATTATTTATTTTCAATTTTACTAATTTTATAGAGTGCATTGTTTTGATCTTTTAATTGCACTTTATGCTGCAATTTGTTCATAGCAAAGAATTTAGTTTGTGCCTGTACTGTTTATGTTCAGATTTAGTTGATGCTTGAAGTAGATTTGTGTAATGTTATCCTCAAAGATAGATATACATATCTGCTTTTCAGATTTACCTATATAAATAATGTTAGGTAGATAAGTAAATGGATGATCTTTTTATGTAACTTATTGTCACAGTTTGTTAAATATCTTTGTATTTTTTAAATATGTGTATATCTTGTCTATATACTGGCTTCCATCTGAGAGTAGTTGAGTCATGTTGTCCGGTAAGTCATAGTTTTCTCTCAACCGACATTCAGTCAAGATGTGTTTTATTGTCAGTGGAGTGTTACATAATTCACACATCGGTCTGTCCTGTCTCGTCATGAGGTGTACGTGCGTCAGCAGTGAATGGCCTATTCTTAAGCGGCATAAGACAACTTCTTCTCTTGTATTCTGCCTTATGCTGGATGTCCATTTACCGACTGTTTGTATAATTGACCTTCCGCCTATATGAATAATTACCTACTTCGGAAGTAAATAACTGGAGATTTATTTGCAAATAGAAATATTTTAATTTAGGGTTCCCTGTGGTAATGCGCTTGTGTTTAATTGTTAAGACAATATTGTTTTTGGTAAATTAATTTTAAACATATAACAGATCGTCGATTATCTCTCTATTTTTCACCTATTTTCTTTCTTTTTTTTAATATTTAACTGTTTATTTGATATCAAAAACAAAACATGGTATATACATTGTGTACCTACAGAACACAACATTAAATTTACAATTAGAAACTAATTAACTATAATGTCAATGACAATTAGTTAGTTCTTTTTCTTTTCCTTGCTCTATTACATTATGAAAGTAAATATAAAATTCATTAATTGGAAGAAAAACAGTTAATAATAAGAAGTACGTAATATATATATATATATATATATATATATATATATATATATATATATATATATGTATGTATATATATATATATACATATATATATATGTATATATATATATATATATATATATATATATATATGTATATATATATATATATATATATATATATATACAGTTAGGGATTAATGAGTAAATGTTTGCTCTACAAGTAGAGGGTTGGGGCTATGATTTTGTATTTGTAACATGTTCCACTGAGTAGACACTAAATGTGTGCAGAGGAGAAATAAAGTTTTTGAAGTATTTTCATTTCGATTCGAATCTATTCAAAATATCGATTCCTATTCTAAAATCACCCACCACTACAATGAACAACACTATAATTGAGGTTATACTGTTTCAGTGCCTGGAATCGGTAGAGCACCTTCTCCTCGTCCCCGTAGTCCAGCCGGACGGCCAGCTGGCTGCAGTCCTGGAGATGTGGAGAGGAAGGGATGGCCCGATGTTCCACGAGGAAGACGAAGAGATAGCCTCTTCATATTTAGTGTGGGGTGGCATAGCGCTGCACTACGCCAGGCTCTATGTCAGCATGTCTAAGCAGAGGAAGCTCTCAGACTTTCTACTGGCTGTAGTCAAGTAAGATAGTCAAGAATTGTCAAGATAGTCAAAAAATTTTTTTCATTAGGTATTTTTTATTTCAGTTAAATAAAGTATAGAATCGAAAGTACACATTCCCAGGCAATAAAATAAAATAACGAAATTTTATTCTAGTTTGACTTATACAGGGTGGTCCCGAAGGAAATCGCCATACTTGAGGGGTGTGTACACTAACTTAAGTGTAGTTCAATGACACCTAGAAGTATTTACTTGCATTATTTCCCTAGAGATAGGCGTTTCCAAGTTTTTTGTCTAAACGCAAGTTTTTGATCATTTATCGCTCTTTGTCGTCCAAGCCATAGGGGAAATTTAATTCTGATGACATTTTCAAAATTTGCATTAAATTTCCTATAAGATTTCATGTAATTACTATAACCCTTCTCAAACCTAATTCACAACAACCACCCAAAAAAATAACTTATCACGAAATAAAGGTTTTTCTTTTTTAATGTTCCGCGCACGGCACGAACATTTTCATCTCAAGTGTGTTTTTTATGATTTATGAAGTAGTAATTTGGTTTTCATAAGGCAACTATGATATGGCAATATATAACATATTACACATTCCTCGGAAACCACAAGGAAGAAAATAAAATACAATATGTAATCTTGACTCCTATTTGTAGAATACCAAGTTATTTTATTATATTAGAAAAAAAAACTATATTTTTGGTAATTGTGAAGTTTAAAGACCTCCTTACAGATTTTTTTTTAAATGTTGCACTATAACGTACTTTGACGCACTAAACACGAATCAGTTAAAAAAAAAAATCGCTCTCAACTAACAAAAAAGTTATCCAACTAAAGTTCACTGTTATCCAGATGAGAAAAGCTAGGATAAACAACAATATTTGTCAACATGCGCATGCGCAGGGATATAGAAGTCCGTAATAAGGAAGTCTAATTTAAATTTACCATCAATTACTTAGTCAGAAATATTTTTTTAAATGAAACATTTTCTAAATTTTTTGTTTCGCTGTAAAAAATTATTGCCATAATAATTACCTAATGCCTTCATAATTACCGCGCTCGGATATGTTATATTATCAGCGGAAAGTACTAAGTCTTCATAAATCTGTGTAGACACATTTTTTCAGTGTGTGCTTAAATCCTCTTCACTCAATTGATGACGTGAAATATAAATTGGGCCACCAAAAAATAAGTCTAATATTTTTTAGAACCTTTGGCGTCAAGATGAATCAATATGAAAAAAAAAAAAAAAAAACTGTACATGACCTGTTTGTAAGTGTTCTGATTCTTCTATCTGTTTGTGCTTGCAAAATGCTTGTTAGCACTTCAGCTAAAAGTTTTTGTTAATACCATAATAACATTAAAAGATCTGGAATAGGATATAAAAACACCTCGTATTTTCCTTAAAAATATCTTTATTTGATCGATTTCAATTATACAGTAAAATTCAATCGTCACTCTTATGCAGATAAATTACTACAAAAATATATCTGCCGTTCATTAATTTTGATTTTCTTTTCTGTCAATCATAATCAAACAACATTTCTGAATCGATGAACAGCCTAACAACTAATTGGCAAGAAAATTTACTTAGAAATAACTACAACGTTTATCAAATTGTTAAAATATGTTTAAGAGATTAGGAAATAACCTGAATTCTATGAGATCTTAACGCTATGGTATAACTTTCTTTGGACGGCGTTCTTCAGAATATCAGTTCGTTGATCAGAGAATTCAATACTGAATCTGAGCCTGATTAATCAGTGGCTTTATCACTTCAATCCGTACTCTTATGACAATAAATCAGTAAAATAAAGATACAACAATTAAATAAATACTTATCAAAACTACAAAATAAGAAAATGTTGGTAAAGAAGAAACCAACTATTCTGAAATTGGCAATGTGCCTATAGGATTGGCCTATTAGGCGGTTCCAGGACAATTTTGGTCAAAATCGATTCCATAACGATAGTGAGTAGTTCAATCAGGGCGGCGCTATGACGTTGAGAGGTATCTTGCCGAAGACGGTGTTTGCAACCTCTTTGATATTGGCGCCAAAACTCTTTGAAATGGCGGGTTTCATGTCGTCAAGGATCTCCTTCCAGTTGTCATTTAGGAACTTGTTCAGAATGTTACCTGAAAAAGATTTAAAAAAAAATACATTAGAGCAGACAGTTAAACTGTAAACATTTATATTATAATACTATATACTATATATTTATTTATATTATAATACTATATACTATATATTTATATTATAATATAACTATATATTTATATTATATTTATATTATAATATAATATATTATATTATAATAAAATAATTATTATATATTATATTATAATACTATATAGTTATATTATAATACGGAGCAAAAAAACATGCTATATACACAAAACAAAACATTCCCGTAACAGGCCATGAGGGCCCCAAGGTGCAGATACTCCAGAGGCAGTGTTGGGCATTATTCAAATAAATTATTATTCGAATGATCATTCAAATAGATTTTTAGTGAATTATGCATAATTCACTAAATTATCTTATTCAAACTGTACACCATGAATTATTCACAGAATTAACCTCGTTATTCATCATTCATCATTCGTTATTCTTTATGTCCAGTTGGTTTACTGAATAAATCCACCTCAAACATATATATATATATATATATATATATATATATATATATACCTATACATATTTCCGGCTATCGACATAATAATATATCTTTCATTATTCAATAAAATATGATTATTCTGATTGATTATTCGAATAATTTGTAAATAAAATATAAATTTCATTCACAGAATAATGAATAATGAATAAAAGTAATTATTCTTCATTCGTTAATAAAATAATTCATAATTCATTATTCTTTATTCATTATTATGAATAATTTTTGCCCAACACTGTCCAGAGGTATCTAATTCTTGACCATACGGCACTCTAGGAAGATATTGTGGACAGTACTCTGCTCCGCCCGCCTGATTTTCTCTTTTGCAGTTTCCCATTAATAAATGAAATGAAGATAAATTCTTTAGTAGGCTAGAATTTTGAAGTCAGTTCCTCCAGAATTTTATTCAAGTGCTCAACCGCCGAGCTAACCTATCCGCGTACACAAAAATATGCTTCACAATATTTAATACTAGACTTCAATCTCTTGATTATTGTACCGATATATCATGTTCATTCTGATAACACTATCTAGCTGACAATGTTATCGATTTAACAATGAAATAAAGTGCTATCATTTACCCTAAATCTTGTGGTTTCATCCTATCCATTAATATAAAGGCGAAATAGGGATCAAGCAATCTCAAATGATCTTGTATCTTTACATATATATTTACCAACATAAATGAGAATATATAAAAAAAAAATAAAGAAGAATAAATAAATTAAGATTATTTATAACATAGAAAATATATATATTTAACCAAAATATGAAGAGGTAATAATGTATTATTTTAAGTGCTTTTTATTACATTAATATTTATTATACAGGCTAGTTTTCAGTAAATGTTTACCTTGTCACTATTATCTTTAACCAATACAAAGACGGCATTCGTGTAACCAGTTCCCCATTTACAGGACATTAAATATTTTAAAAACAAATATTTGAAAAAATAAACCTCGGCTAGTGACAATGTTGTAGTTTTTTGCACTAAATTTTATACAACATAAAAAAAAGCATAATGTACAGATAGAATGCAATGTATGGTCAGCAAAATCGCCTAAACTAAGAAACTATACTGTCTAGCATAATTTACTCAATTCATATTAGAAACATTCGCTTAATTAAAAGTACTTTCTAATAACAAATATATTAAAAGTATTTTTCGGTAAATGTGAAGGAGCGCGGTCTCCACACCGATCCTTTTGAAATGTTGCACTATAACGTATTTTGATGCACTAAACACGAATCCGTTAAAAAAAAAAGCTCGCTTTTCACTAGGAAAGAAGTTATTAAGCACTAAAGTTCACTGTTATGGAGGTTATAAAAGACGGGGTAACAGCGTATTTGTAAACACGCGCAGGCGCAATAGTCCTTAATGACGAAGTGTAATTGAAATTTAGACTCACCTTGTGGTAGCTGACTTGGTCGTAAATTGTCGCTTATGGGCATACGTGCTATGCGTTTCCGCTCGCTCAAGAAGATATCAAAACCCCTAGCCAATCCAACTCGCTAAAATTATTAGAATTCTATTAATTTTAGCGAGTTGGATTGACTAGAGTTTTGATATCTTCTTAAAATTTAAAAAAAAATTAAAGAATGGTTTATTATTTTAAAAAAAATATTTTTGAATAACTAACTGGAGATAAATTGATAAATAATTGATGGTAAATTTCAATTAGACATCCTTATTACGAAGTTTTCCATACCCGCGCATGCGCATGTTGACAAACATAGTAGGTTACATTACCTTTCAGAACCCGCACAACAGTGAACTTTAGTGTTTCATAACTTCTTTCCTAGAAAAAAGCGAGCTTTTTTTCTTAACGGATTCATGTTTAGTGCATCAAAATACGTTATAGTGCAACATTTCAAAAGGATCGGTGTGGAGACCGCGCTCCTTCACATTTACCTATTTTTCTTTTTAGAGAAATTATTTTCATGAAAAATTTCAATAATATCGTTTTTTTTTTTTTTTTTGTTAAAGATAAATCTTTAGAAGTCACTAACTACTATAAATCATAATTATTCAAGTAAGTGTAATATGTCATAGTAAATTGAGAAAATATCTTTATTGCGGGCCTGTAAACCCAATAAAATAAAATAAAAAATTGTATATGGAATTCAATAGATGTGATTCTAGGATATTATTAGCTGTAGATCCCGTGCGGTTTAGTCCGGTTTAATCGGCAGCAAAAAGATACTCAAAATGTAATGTTTTATTTAAATAAGATTTATTTTTTATACAAATATTTGAGAATTCATTCATCATACCTCATTGTAGAACACCTCATTAAAATTAAACCCTTCAAAAGGAAGGTAGAAAGAGAAGTCATGTTCCAGTAGTAAGATTCTTAAGATGTAAAGAATTCTGGCAGTCGACACTTTAAATTATTTCATGTTATTTTTTCCGAGGGCACAATGGGTTAATTGTATTTGAAAATATAATTAAAATTAATTAGTGAGTTAATTAGTTTTAGTCCCAAATACAAACAACCATTGGACGCAAACCCAATATTGGTCTAGTAATTTCTTCTCATTCCATGGTATATTTATTTCGTCGAAGATCTTTTATGCAATTTTAAGATAAAACGTCGTTTTAAGCCCTCGATACCAAAATTATATATATTTTTTTTAATAAAAAAAAAAAAAAAAAAAAAAAAAAAAAAAAAAAAAAAAAAAAAAAAAAAAAATGGCACTAGCCCTATCCTGGCTAAAAGGGTGGTAACCTATAGATAAACCATCCCCTGAAATTCTGAGTTAATTATAAATGGACGTTAAAATTTAAATTCACTAGATTACCAAGAACAAAATATATGTAAAATGTTTACTTCTATAAATAAACAAACAGTTAAACAGACAAAAATTCTAAAAATCATTGTTTTGGGTACTATTGCGTTGATAATGGAATTTTATTATATATATATATATATATATATATATATATATATATATATATATAATAAAATTCTAACGGATCGCTGTCTGTGCATGAAAGATTAATGGAAAAAAATACTATGGGGGGCCATTATCAACGCAATAGTACCCAAAACAATGATTTTTAGAAATCATATATATATATATATATATTTATATATGTGTGTGTGTGTGTGTATATATATAACCAAATTTCGATGATAATTTGAAACACTAATTATTTATCAGACCAAAATATAAATTAGCAACTAGTTATAGATTAAAAATTTATATTTTAAAGAATTTAGTCAAATGGTTACAATAAAGAACAATTAAATTTCTCATATCGATTGTAGGGGCTGCCCTACATTGGAACGTGATCGGTATACGTAAACTTTTTCCGGGGTAGAGAATTTTCTTGGGCCTACGTTCTAGGCACGAAGCAGCCCCCAAAGGGGTGACTTCGTTTATTCTCCAGTATTCCACAATGTCCAGTACTTTATATGCATGCGAAGTACACGCTTCAGGAAAACATGTAACTTGTACATCCGTAAACCCCGAAGCGAAACAGGTGGGAGTAATAAATTATTTTAGCGCTATTCCTCGCTCCTCCATAGGGAGTAGCTCCTTATATATATATATATATATATATATATATATATATATATATATATATATATATATATTTGTCAGTTTGCTCTCTCACAGACTCAAAAATGGACAGATTTTGGATACATTTGGTACAAAAATACTTTGTCTAATTTCAAAGGTCAAGTTCGTTAACCAGCAGAATCCGCTTACTGGAACATACAGGCGAAATTCGTGCGAAAAGAATTGTCACGCTTATGGATTTGCATTTGCAAGTGTAACCTAGTGACCCGAATGAAACCATTTTCAAGGCGGTATATCTAACTATTTTTGAGAAAAGTGGTTGAAAATAGTTTTTTTCGAACTAATTTTAGTTTCGGTATTCAGAAATGATTGATTTTGTTCAAAATTGTTCCAGACGTTTGATATTCATATGAACGATGACATTAAAAGTTTGGTTGCATTTGAGTTGGAAGTAGTAGAAAAAAAAAATGATATTAAAACTCAAGAAAAGTTTTAGGATCTTCGTATATTTTCTTTAATATCTCGAAATTTATTGTTTTCTCCGTAAGAAATCGTTTTATGTGGAACGTGGCCATTCCAAGGCTTACTAAATTCCCTATAAAAAATTTTTTAAAATGATTTTTGATGGAATGATGTCCATCCAAGAAAAAAGTGCCGAAAACTGTCGGTTTCGTTTTATTTAACGCTTTGTTGTTGATACTGCTGGCTGTTGTTTTAAATTGGCTGTTTTTTTTTTCTTTAATTTTATATAACAGTAAAATCAATATTTTAGTAAAAGAAGGCAAGAAAATGATAAACGTATTTGTAATACTTTTTTTTTTCCTAGAGTGAGACGCAGAGAGTAATTCCCGCTTAGAATACTGTCGTCACTTTCCTGGCACGAGATTTAATTTTACATTTCTCATTTAATTTTTTTTATTTTTTTTTCTATTAATTTATTTATTTAAAATCTGTACAAATCATTATGAGTACAATAATCAATTTAGTTATATATGCTAAGTATAAATTGAACAAAACGTAAAAAGTAAAATAAAAACCATACGAAATTTGGAAGAAATCAACCATTGTCATGAAAAATTAAAAGTGTTTCTATTCTCGCGTTTCCAAATGATACTAGGGGATAAGAACGGAAACTGGCTAAGATGACGCATGCTTTAATCTGTTCACCTCCCGTCTGATAAATGTATTTAATAGGGTTGCTTTTCAATAATGATTATAGTTTTCTATTTGTAGTTTTTTTTTGTTAGAAGTAGTATCGCATAGGCTTCCAATTAATTATAATAAATATCATTCCTAATTATATATTCAAATTAATCTATAAAAAAAACTATTCATTAATCATCAAACATTCCAACAAGAAACTGATAAGAAAAAGTATATATATATATATATATATATATATATATATATATATATATCAATATACCAATTACAAGAGAAGAGAATAGAAGGCAATAATGGCTGGACGGAGCCTGTTTGATTTATGTAAGTCGAGAATGAGCGGTCAGGAGAGGAATCGATAAGTGTCCTCCAGCGAGGTATGTAGGTGAACATGTCCAGCGAGATTTATTCCTCTTTTTATAAGCTACATGTTCATCTCCTGTCAGACACATCTACTGGTCACAACAAATTATTGAACTCTAGAATTGGAAATGTATGAAAGATGTTTTTAGTGATTCTTTTTTTGATTTCTGGAACACCTTCATATTTGTTTATCTTTCCTTTCGGATTAAGTCAAACACAATATTATTTTGTCTAGCACTTTATTAAACAAGGAACTACATATTTCGTGGCCTCATTGCCATACATCATGTCTGTTGCGAGCACATGAATGCAAAACCATAAAAACTGTATATATAAATTTGAATGGAGCGGCTTCTTTCTCCAGCGATTTTTCTTCTCCTTTACTCCTTCCTAAGATATTTCGATGAATTTCTCATCATCTTCGTCAGGCTATTGAATTTTCGTACTCGGTCAGGGGATGAAAATTGAACAGCCTGACAAACATGAAGAGGAATTCATCGAAATATCGCAGGAAAAAGTAGGAGAGAAGAACAACCGCCATATATGTATGTGTATATATATATATATATATATATATAGGCCCTTAAAAGGCTACGTGTCCCAGAGGAGCATTTGCTTATGAGTAAACAGATTCTTCACCAAAAGGCGCACTAGGGAGATAGAGTGGTCAGAACATAACTCAGGCCACTTGCTTTTTCTGCATTACAGATACCCCTTAAATTAATTAGGTTGTATGGTCTGAGACCCCAAAAAGAGCGCCCTCGAGTTTTGATCTCAGGTCCTTCACCATATTAGTCCAGTGCAAACCCACATCTACACATACATATAAACACACTGACCTATTTTTGACGACATTTCTTATCAGCGCTTCCGGATAGATTCATTGGATAGACGGATGTAGTGGTTTTTTCTTCTTATAGGAGGGAGGAACACGCTAATGTAAATGTGTGTTTACAATTGAAACCACTAAAGCTTCTTTGCTTCACGAACTGCGCACAAGATTTAATGAGAAAAGCAAATTATAAACAAGGCATAAAAATATGCTAAAAGCCGAGTCAGTTGACCTTGAAATATACTCTGCTCCATGGCACAATGTTTCATTGTGTACTATTTAGTTTGCAATATTCTTTTTAGTAAACTGTTCCTGTGTACCTTCTCCGTATTTAGCTAGTTTTTTGTAGGAAAAAAGTCCGACTCTATACAGAAAACTTTGAATAAATACTCTTAAAAGTTTCTTTTCACAATATTCGCTACATGTATATTTGATGAAAACATTAATTCAAAATTCATTTTACTGTTAAAAACTGCTGAGATGAGATCTGTTAGAAAATCAGATTTTTGACGATGAAATTACCCCTTTAGACGAAAAGTGATTTTGTCAATTTGAGGCTGAATAATTAATTTCTTGTGTCGACTTCAACTAATTCTTTGAGGAACAAATTTAAAAAAAAAACAATTTTTATGATAATTTATATTGAAAACCCCGCAATTTTCCCACTGTTTTCTAGAGATTTAACAAGCTACACAAAAATTTCGAAATTAATCACATCTGTTGATATCATGTATTTTTTTAATACTTCCTCTATTGCAAAATAACCATAGTTTTATTTATCTCAGTTTTCATGAATATGGATTTTGTGAAAAAGTGTATACGTTGGTTTTGAGCGCCTTAATATGAATACCAGCTTTTATTTTATTTTTATTTTTTTATGATTAAAGGGAGTCTTTTGGTTTAGAAAAATTATTTCATATCGAAGAAGGTAACTTCATCTTATTATGGAGGGAAAATAGGTCCCGCCAGTCCAAAAGAAACAAATCAAGAAATTTAGTTTTACAATTTTGGTTTCAAACTCATTTCTTATCTCAGTGTGGACTCAACAACTAAGTGAAAAAGGAGATCCCCAAAAAAAACATAAATGTGAAATAGAGGCCAAGTTCCTTCCTCCACAAAGAAACACTCCCTTCCCCAAAAATATCCCCTCCTAACCCCCCCCCCCCCCAAAACGCCTTACCATCCTACACTCCAAAAAAGTAGTATGAGTTAGTGTATTAAGTGCACCATATTTTGAACCAAAAATATTTGCCAATACAAGAGATGATACAAGAAAGAAATGTCCAAGTTCATTACTTGGAAGACCTCGTAGTTACTTACTAAGAACAGTAAAGACACTTCAACTGACCTTTAAAAACAACAATAAAATACTTATATCCAGTTACTAAAATATCACTTTCCTCAACCAGGTATATTCTTAAACTTGGCAATGTTTAGTTTTCTCTCTAAAGATAATTTCGGCACAAATATCTCAGATATTATAACTTTTTATTTTGGTTATTTTTTTGGAAATAGTTTTTTTTTTTTTTTGTTTGTATTGTTCCTCTTATGCAATAAAGGCTTTATTTATTTATTTATTTATTATATCTCAGAAACTATTCGATGTAGAATTATGAAAATTTCCAGTTTTACTCACATCTAGTAGCATAATACCTCTGTAAAATTTCATAACTTTATCTTTACCTGGTTGAAAGTTATGAGAGGGTCAAAAACCGGCTCTAAGACCGCCTGTAATATACACACAGTATGCTTAGGCCGGAACTTGGCCTGGCGCACTACCGTGCGCCTAGATAATGTAAAATCTAAATTATATAGATAACTAAAATAAAAATTAAAGTAGAAATATGAATTTAAAGTAGTTGATTTGAAAATGAAGTGAGCTGTATAAAGTTTAGGGTTTATAGTACATGTGCATATCAAATGGGCGTATTTAAGTTTATGAGTTGTGCGCAGTTTCTAAGTTTGCCTGCCTGAGTCTCATTGCTATATACATAAGTTCGTTTGCCTTTTCTTTCTAATGAAGAAGTGTAAGTAAAATTATTAAAATAATTGCTGATAAAGTGTTTATACAAGTTCGATTTTTTTTAATACAAAATAGGGTCATTTTAATAATATTGTATCCACGATTGAAGTTACAGTACTACAGATTTGTATTGAAATGCAGGAGACAATTCTTTTTCGCGCCCAAATAAGAACCAATCCAATTTGTCGGTATTTTTGCTAACTGGAAAATCTGCGATGTTAGGGCTGGTTCTTTTTTGAAACCCAACATTTATGTACGATCCAGGTATCAAATTGTAACTTTCGTTAGACGCAGTGAAAGTCGCAAAAAACTGTCAGAATAAATTATTCTCGTTTGAAAAATTACATAATTTTACAAAACAATATTATATGATTAATATATACAAAATGAATGCTGAATTATTGATGCCTTATGTTCCTGACAATATAATTTAGGGCTGAAGAATCATTGTATGCTGGAGGCCGACAAACCATTGAAGGGTCGAACATAGAGCGATATTGCTAACAACCCCTGCAGCTTTACACAGTATGTTACACAGGGCTAATCTCGCATAGGCAGGCAACCTTACACAACTTGCACAGAGCATAACGAGCTGTATCAACTACCGTGTTTTCTCTCTCCCTATAGGGAACATACGTGGACGCCCCGATGTGTCGGATACATCAGAGCTTTACGATTCGGTTGTGTTGGTCTTGTGTCGTATATTCCATCCATAAGTTGTCGACTTCATATCTGATAGCAGGTAACGGCTGATAATACAATGGCCTATTCCCAGCCTTTTTTCCTCTTCCGATTGGTCTACATTTATTTCAAAGCGAATTTTCGGGGCCAATGCTGTGTTTAAAGAAGCTTTACGGTTTATTAAAACAATTCCGGGACTTCGATTCCAACTTTTTGTAACTCTTCAAACACTTCAAAGCCAGCTTTCCATCGCTACAGTTCTACTAAAACACTTTATACATGTTACAATATCGTTTCCACGTGAAGCTACTATCGGTCAAAAGTATTGAAAGGTTAAGGCGCGTTCACACCAGGCTGTTCAGTAGCCGCTACTAACCAGCTATTGGTAATATTGCCAGCAAGCAGCCTAGTCAGATCCAGAACCATCCATTGGTAATATTGCCAGCAAACAGTGTAATCTGACCCAGAACCAGCTACTGGTAATACTGCCAGCAAGCAGCCTAGTCTGATCCAGAACCAGCTGCTGGTGAATGCCAGTGGGCTAGTGTTTACTGGCCGCAACTAGAAGTTGAACCAGTTTAACTTCTTAGCGTTGCCTACCATCCGCTGTCCGTCACGAACCCTGAAATTTAGTTTTGAGGACCTCTAAACTTAATTTAAATGTCTAATAATGTTTCTAAAAAAATAAAATTAATTAATTTTTAGAATTGTTTTACTTGAAGCCGCCTGGCGAACTCGTTGTTTTTTTTTTGTTTTTTTTTTAATAAGTGGTGTCACTAACCCCAATAACTCTTTAAATTTAACATGGCTGGTTATTGACTAAACATCCTAGTGTGTCCGCTGCTTTATAGTTAGCAGTTCATGGCGTGGTCTTCATTTTTTATCGTTTTGTTTGGAAATTAGTTGACCATGAGTTAGAATAGAAAGGCCAATTCGGAGGCAAGTTGAAACCACCTGTTCTCCCCGATCACCTCATATGTTTGATGACATTTGTACTACTGTTCGTTTAATTTGTTTTGTTTTATAGAATTTAAAGAGTTATAACTAGAGTGCATACCTCTTATGATTTTTAAACCGGATCACCTTGTTTCTACTGAAGCAACATATTGCGATTATAGCCAGTTCTCAAACTCAGTGGAAGGTGAACTAGTAAATACTGAACGAGCATGAAGAACTGATTAATTAATCGGAAGTGGAAATTATCGAAGGCAATCAGAAGGAGAATGACCTGTTGATTGTGGTGAACCTGTCAGGGACATCCAGTTCCTCGCTAACCTTGCAGTTTCTACTTCCTGTACCGCACAGAACTGGAAGTACGGAAGTGAAGAGGACACCATGTTGTGGTTCCACTAGCTTTCTTTTCTACCTTGTCAATAATATAAATATATTTTACGCAGGTTATTATTTTGTTCATTTAGCGCAGTTCTTCCCTCCCTCCATAGGCAAGAAACCCGCTTATGAGCTTATATATATTTTGTGAAAAATTAAAAGACTTACTTCTCCAAATTAATTTTATATAAGTTTGAGTATTCAGAAACGATTATTTCAGTTGGAATTTGTTCCAGACGTTTGATATTCATCTAATCTATGATGGGTAAATTTTGATTACATTTGGAGTTAAGGAAGTACTAAAAATAAAATATTTAAGTTTCCCCTGTTAAAGCATTTTTACAAGGAGAGCAGTGCAGCGGTGTCGCGGCGGTCCTGGGCTGGGACGGTGCCCTTTCCGCGGTGTGGGCTGGAGGCTTATAGATTTATTTTTGTTTTTTCTTCTTGAATTCAATTATTTATTTCCCATATAATAAAATTTAAACAATGTAATTAAGATTTATTTAAAAGGTTCCTTCCTTTCGTTGGGTGCCCATGACCTCCCGCGGTTGAATACAACCTTCAGAACGATAAAAAAAAAAAACATTTCATTAACATTCATGAAGAGAATTTCGTATATTTTCTAAAATATCTCGAAAACTTTTGGGAAATCGTGATTAGTGGATACTGACCATTCGAAAGCTTACTAAATTCCCTACAAAAAGGTTCTATTGTAATTTTCGATGGGGCGATGTCAATCGGAGAAATAAGGACTAAATTTGTATGTGATTCCTTAAAGCTTTAACTGGTTGTTTCCCATTTTAATTGCATTTATCAGTAAAACGAGTATTTGACTAAAACAAGGTAAGTCAATGTGAAACATTGTTATAGTGTGTCCAAGAGCGAACGTTGAGAAGGTGGGGGAAGTCGCCATGATAGTGTCAGTTTCATCTTGTGGCGCCTTAAATCTATTTTCTCTTCGAGATTTTATTTTATATTTTTTACGAACGATCAAACCCCACCAATAACTGCTACTATGACTTTACTAATAGCACTAGAGATATGATCGGAACCGCGCTAAGATGACGCAGTTCCTGCGAGTTGGAATTTTTTTTTCTCAGGAGGGCTACGTGAAAAACTTCACACCTTTATTAATTCATAAATTGTGTAAAGCCCCAAGGTTCTCTTTCTCAATGGCTAAATTGGATCATAGAATATGCAATCGTTAATTGGGTTTAATTGTACTTCGATTGCGCATTCAATCAATATGTCGCAATTTAACGCTTCAGAAGTAACCCATTGAAGCATGAATAGCAGTCGATATTAAACAAAACTCGCATAAATAATCTGTCAATAACAGCTATGCTGTTAGTACAAAATGGAACATTAATCGACCCGTTAATAAATCGATAAGTATGAACAAGGAGAGGTCAGAAGTCTCGGAATGTACACCAAAAGTGGCCATTATTTCCGAGCAGACATTAACTTCTCGTTACCCTGAGTGGAACTAGCTCCTCGCACGCAAGGCAGTAAAGCGTCAATAACCACTTAACACGCCATTACAATTACACTAAAATCGAACCTTAACGGGTAATACTACCTTGTAACTTTTTTTTATGTGCTAAAATTCTTCCTTAACTAATCAAAACTGATATGCAAGAGTGTTTATGTGAAGACATTTTTTTTATGGGCTAAAATTCTTCCTTAAAAAATCAAAAGTGATATTCAAGAGTGTTTATGTGAAGACATTTTTTTTTATGGGCTAAAATTCTTCCTTAACTAATCAAAGCTGATATTCAAGAGTGTTTATGTGAAGACATTTTTTTTATGTGCTAAAATTCTTCCTTAACTAATCAAATCTGATATCCAAGAGTGTTTATGTGAAGACATTTTTTTTATGGGCTAAAATTCTTCCTTAACTAATCAAAGCTGATATTCAAGAGTGTTTATGTGAAGACATTTTTTTTATGGGCTAAAATTCTTCCTTAACTAATCAAAGCTGATATTCAAGAGTGTTTATGTGAAGACATTTTTTTTATGTGCTAAAATTCTTCCTTAACTAATCAAAACTGATATCCAAGAGTGTTTATGTGAAGACATTTTTTTTATGGGCTAAAATTCTTCCTTAACTAATCAAAACTGATATCCAAGAGTGTTTATGTGAAGACATTTTTTTTATGTGCTAAAATTCTTCCTTAACTAATCAAAACTGATATCCAAGAGTGTTTATGTGAAGACATTTTTTTTATGGGCTAAAATTCTTCCTTAACTAATCAAAACTGATATTCAAGAGTGTTTATGTGAAGACATTTTTTTTTAAATGGGCGAAAAATACGATTTTCCGAGTGAAATCCCAATGCCAAGTTAACGCGGTGCTGATTTGAAGATACTTTTTTGAGCGAGCTTTGATTGGTCCCTTTTTAATTGTTTTAAGTTTTTTTTTTTTGGTAATACATTTCAAAATTAAATCCCAGTTTTTAGCACTTTCCTCCGAAGGAAAGTAGCTATTGAGGTTGCACTCATGACGGAATTTTTGAAAAATTTCTTCGAATCTTTATCGATCCTACCTAGTAGAGACCGAAAATGATCCCAGTTAAAATTTATATGTATATCTATATCTATATACATATATATATATATATATATATATATATGTATATATATATATATATATATATATATATATATATATATAGTTATATATGTGTCCGTTAACACGATACAGGCCAGAGTTTTTTGTTTTTTCACCACGAAACTTGGTATGTAGTATTCCCCCATCAAACGATTGAACGAGTTCGTTAACGAACAAAATCGGTCCATCCGGAGGGGGGGGGGGTTTACTCTGGAGCCAGAGTAGTTATTTGTCAATACCAGCCATAATTTTTGTTTATATTTCAACGAAACTCGGTATTTGTTGTGGTCAACTGACGAGAAAAATGTGTAAAAATAAACTAAATCGGTTGACTAGAAGGGGGAGTTTACTCCGGACAGAAATTACTAATTTGCTCATACCGGTCGTAATTTCTGATGTTTCTAATAAGGAAGGAGGGTTGTAAAAATGAACTAAATCGGTCTATCAGAAGGGGGGGATTTACTTTGTACTATGTTTGGATTGAATTGAACCAGGTGTTATTTATGTTTTATTTTATTTATCTATATTGGTTATTTTAAGCAAATTATTCAGGAGGTCACTCGACACTACCCAATTCTGAGGAAAGTGCTTAGTTATGCAGCTCCTGCGTGACGGACTTTTTAACTTTATTAGAAGAAAATATGAAAATAAAATTAAATAGAAAAGAAATGAACATTTCAGAACATTAAACTTTAAAGTAGTTTTGTCAAAACTATGTTTTTCAAATCTGGCGTCTTCAATTTTAGCCCGATCAACTTCAAATTTTAACTGCAGCTTCCTCATGATATTTTTTAGTAAAGTACTTAGTTTTTTCGATTTATTGAATTATAACGATTTTATGACCGATTTCCGACGGTTTTTTTAATACAAAATGAATAATTGTTCACTATTTCCGAAAACATTAATATTTCTTAACGTACTTTATTAGATTTTGCCATCTTTTTAGCACTTTCCTCCGAAAGAAAGTAGCAATTGAGGTTGCACTTATGACGGAATTTTTGAAAACTTTCTTCGAATCTTTATCGATCCTACCTAGTAGACACCAAAAATGACCCCAGTTAAAATTTATATATATATATATATATATATATATATATATATATATATATATATATATTTATGTATATATTGGTTGACTAGAAGGGGGAGTTTACCCCGGACAGAAATTACTAATTTGCTCATACCGGTCGTAATTTCTGCTGTATTGTAACGAAACGCGGTATACGTCCTGGGTATCTAATAAGGAAGAAGTGTTGTAAAAATGAACTAAATCGGTCTATCGGAAGGGGGGATTTACTTTGTACTATGTTTGAATTGAATTGAAACAGGTGTTATTTATGTTTTTATTTTATTTATCTATATAGGTTATTTTAAGCAAATTATTCAGGAATGCACTCGACACTACCCAATTGTGAGGAAAGTGCATAGTTATGAAGCTCCTGCGTGACAGGGTTTTTTTTAAAATAATTTTAGTATTTCGTTCTAGGTTAAAAATATGTCTACTTAATCAGAAATATGTCAGTTTATTAGAATCTAACTTAGTATCTAATTATTCTGATCGAGGATTATAATCCTAGTGCACAGAATCCTCATAAAACATCATATTACCAGATAGATTCATATGAAGAAATTAATAATAACGAAAAAAAATTCTTATTTATAATTAATAACATTATACAAACTTCTTACAACAATAACATTATACTACGACTCAATACCTTCCATTTCTCCAACTAGGAAGTATTAAAATAAAAATAAGATTTTCATGAGCGCTCTTAATTTGTATAACCATTTTTCTATTTTTTTTGTATTTGATACAAATATATATGTAATAATACCCATATATTTCAATATGTTGTAAGAGTAGTAGGTTCATTATATATTATTTGTGATAAAAAATAGTATGAAATTTTTCTATTTTTATATTACAGGTATATTTTTCATATTATCAAGTATTTAAATCGACTTATTTAGATCGATTCGTAGTAATGACGGACGATTCTCGAAATGAAATACGAATTTTGCAGGTAATTGTAAGAAATCGTGAAACCTATCCATATCTAAGATCGATCCTTATCCGTATCCTAGATAGATCTTCTGAGTCTGGAAGATCGATCTTTAGTATCGATCTGCACTTGCCGATCTTTTAGTGGATCGATTTTTTCATTTTGATTTGAATCGATTCAAAAGATCGATCCTTATCGAAAATCGATCCGTATCCTAGATAGATCTTCTGTGTCTAGAAGATCGATCTTTAGTATCGATCTGCACTTGCCGATCTTTTAGTGGATCGATTTTTTCATTTCGATTTGAAACGATTCAAAAGATCGATCCTTATCGAAAATCGATTTATATTGTAGATAGATCTTCTGAGCCTGGAAGATCGATCTTTAGAATCGATCTCCACTTGCCGATCTTTTTGTGGATCGAGTCGAATCGATTCAAAAGATCGATCCTTATCGAAAATCGATCTGTATCGTAGATAGATCTTCTGAGACTCGAATATCGATGTGCATCGATTTTTTTCATTTCGATTCGAATCGATTCAAAAGATTGATTCATGTTCGAGAATCACCCATCACGAACCTGAAGGTTTGACTCCGGAAGGAATGAGTAATCTTAGCATTATAAAAGTTCTATAGTGATCATACTCACTGATCGCATCCTGATTGGTCCTCCTGAAGTTCAAATACAGCCTGGTTGTATCGATTATTATATCGACCTTCTCGATCAGGATGTGGGAATTCCCTTCTTTCTGCTGCTCCCGCCCTCTCAGGCTTATCCTTCCTCTGAAGTTCTCTGAAAAGGTGAAATTATTTATTTGTCTGTTGTAGAAGTGCTTTAATGGCGATCACACAAGGAACAATATCCCCCCCCCCCCCCCAACTTATGTAATTCTAGAAAATCAGAACCTTTTTTTTTTTTATATATATATAATCACAATTATACATATTTCCAGTAATTTTGCTGTTTTTTTTTACAATTACTATGTGAGGCATAATGTGGAAGTATGTACAATTACATAACCCGCCAGACTAATACATTTTGTGCACAGCAGATGGAATATTAAAACAATGTGTCTCTAGGCCAAAAACCTACAGGCTCAAAATCTATACCGATTTCAATGCATTTTTTTTTCTTTTTTTGTCTAGTCAGATTTTTGTTTTTTGTTCATTCATGAAGATTTACAATACTTATATAGGTATTCTTTGTAATGAATGGAAGCACATTCCGATAATTTATCTAACTTAATTTATAATAATTATTCTTTATATAGAATATTATTTCAATTTACCTAGGAATTAGGATAAATTTACTTTTTATGAAGATGTGTCAATCAGATTTTTTCCTAATCTAATTTGAATGTTTAGTTTCAACGATATCAGTGCTGATATTAACCCTAAATTACTGGCGTGCTTTTTCTTCCATTATTAATGGTGTCCCCAGCAGAGTTGGGCATCAATCAATTAATTTTTCAATCGTATGACCAAACAATGAACTTTTTAATCGCGATTTATTTTTTAATCGCCAAAATACAATTAATTTAATCGCGATTAATTCCTTTAATTGCCATTTGCGATTAATTTCATCGCGATTAAACATTTTAATTGCAATTGATTTAATTGTAATTGTGCAATTGATATAATTGTAATTGTGCAATTGATTTAATCGCGATTCATTAATTTCAATTGATTTAATCGCGATTGATTTAATTGCAATTAAATTCATTTTGATTTTTTGTAAAACAGTATTTTGATAAATATTATCGCGGAATTTCAACAAAAATACCACTCCAAAGTTCTATTCCGGTCCACAATTGATCCTCCTCCGGTCCTATTTTAGTCGATCCCGGCTACTTCCGGTCAACTCTGGCCATTTCCAGTACATCCCAAACTACGTATGATCTACTCTGGTCCACTTCCGGTCGGCTCTGGGCACCCCTGCCCACTCCTGATCCACTTCCGTTTTAGCACTTTCCTCCGAAGGAAAGTAGCTATTGAGGTTGGACTCATGACGGAATTTTTGAAAAATTTCTTCAAATCTTTATCGATCCTACCTAGTAGACACCGAAAATGACCCCCGTTAAAATTTATATATATCTATATATATATATATATATATATATATATATATATATATATATATATATATATATATATATATATATATATATATATATATATATATATATATATATATATATATATGTCTGTTAACACGATAGCGGCCAGAGTTTTTGTTTTTTCGTCACGAAACTTGGTATATAGCATTCAATTAGCAAACGATTGAACGAGTTCGTCAACCACCAAAGTCGGTCCACCGGAAGGGGGGGTTTACCCCGAACCCAAAACACTAATTTGACTATGTCAGCCGTAATATTTGTTATATTTCAACGAAACTTGGTATTCGTAGTGGTAATATAGAGAGAAAAGTGAGATATAAAAATGAACTAAATCGGTTCATTAGAAAGGGGGGTTTACTCCGGACCCACAATACCAATTCGCCACTACCAGCCGTGATTTTTGGTATATTTCGATGAAACTCGGTATTCGTAGTGGTAATCCACAGGTAAATAAATGTTGTAAAAATAAACTAAATCGGTTCATTAGAAGGGGGGGGGGTTTACTCTTGACCCAAATTCTTAATATACTCATACCGGTCGTAATTTCTGCTGTATTGTAACGAAACGCGGTATACGTCGTGGGTAACTCATAAAAATGAGCTGAATCGGTCAATCGGAAAGCGGGGGTTTAATTTGTAATATATTTCAATAGAAAAGCCCGTCAGACGTAGGTTCACAAAGCCGCCGCAAGGAGCGCTTTCTACCACTAGAGTGACTGTATCCTGTTCCTGCATTAGATCAAAATACGATAATATGAGGTTTTTTGTATTTATTACGTAGTGTAATAGGTACCATGTGTAAACATAACTCTGGAAGCAAATTATTAATTGATCAGTTACTCATTACAAATTTAAAAGAGAACTATTCTTGTTTTTATTTTATTTATGTAGCATATTTTAAGCAAATTGTTCTGGAAAGCAATCTACACTACCCAAATTCTGAGGAAAGTGCTTAGTTATGCAGCTCCTGCGTGACGGACTTTTACTTAGGTAAAACTGCAGTTTAGTATCCTCATAACCGATTTCTTTCAAATTTTGTAAAATAACGTATTTTGATGCACTAAATACGAATCACGGTTGTGAGGACACTTAACTGCAGTTTTACCTGATTTTAAGTATGCGAACTTTTTTTTTAACGGATTCGTATTTAGTGCATCAAAATACGTTATTGTACAAAATTTGAAAGAAATCGGTTATGAGGACACTAAACTGCAGTTTTACCTAACTTTAAGTATGCGAACTTTTTTTTTAACGGATTCGTATTTAGTGCATCAAAATACGTTATTGTACAAAATTTGAAAGAAATCGGTTATGAGGACACTAAACTGCAGTTTTACCTAACTTTAAGTATGCGAACTTTTTTTTTAACGGATTCGTATTTAGTGCATAAAAATACGTTATTGTACAAAATTTGAAAGAAATCGGTTATGAGGACACTAAACTGCAGTTTTACCTAACTTTAAGTATGCGAACTTTTTTTTTAACGGATTCGTATTTAGTGCATAAAAATACGTTATTGTACAAAATTTGAAAGAAATCGGTTATGAGGACACTAAACTGCAGTTTTACCTAACTTTAAGTATGCGAACTTTTTTTTTAACGGATTCGTATTTAGTGCATCAAAATACGTTATTGTACAAAATTTGAAAGAAATCGGTTATGAGGACACTAAACTGCAGTTTTACCTAACTTTAAGTATGCGAAAATTTTTTTTAACGGATTCGTATTTAGTGCATCAAAATACGTTATTGTACAAAATTTGAAAGAAATCGGTTATGAGGACACTAAACTGCAGTTTTACCTAACTTTAAGTATGCGAACTTTTTTTTTAACGGATTCGTATTTAGTGCATCAAAATACGTTATTGTACAAAATTTGAAAGAAATCGGTTAGGAGGACGCTAAACTGCAGTTTTACCTAACTTTAAGTATGCGAACTTTTTTTTTAACGGATTCGTATTTAGTGCATCAAAATACGTTATTGTACAAAATTTGAAAGAAATCGGTTATGAGGACACTAAACTGCAGTTTTACCTAACTTTAAGTATGCGAACTTTTTTTTTAACGGATTCGTATTTAGTGCATAAAAATACGTTATTGTACAAAATTTGAAAGAAATCGGTTATGAGGACACTAAACTGCAGTTTTACCTAACTTTAAGTATGCGAACTTTTTTTTTTAACGGATTCGTATTTAGTGCATCAAAATACGTTATTGTACAAAATTTGAAAGAAATCGGTTATGAGGACACTAAACTGCAGTTTTACCTAACTTTAAGTATGCGAACTTTTTTTTTAACGGATTCGTATTTAGTGCATCAAAATACGTTATTGTACAAAATTTGAAAGAAATCGGTTATGAGGACACTAAACTGCAGTTTTACCTAACTTTAAGTATGCGAAATTTTTTTTTAACGGATTCGTATTTAGTGCATCAAAATACGTTATTGTACAAAATTTGAAAGAAATCGGTTATGAGGACACTAAACTGCAGTTTTACCTAACTTTAAGTATGCGAACTTTTTTTTTAACGGATTCGTATTTAGTGCATCAAAATACGTTATTGTACAAAATTTGAAAGAAATCGGTTAGGAGGACGCTAAACTGCAGTTTTACCTAACTTTAAGTATGCGAACTTTTTTTTTAACGGATTCGTATTTAGTGCATCAAAATACGTTATTGTACAAAATTTGAAAGAAATCGGTTATGAGGACACTAAACTGCAGTTTTACCTAACTTTAAGTATGCGAACTTTTTTTTTAACGGATTCGTATTTAGTGCATAAAAATACGTTATTGTACAAAATTTGAAAGAAATCGGTTATGAGGACACTAAACTGCAGTTTTACCTAACTTTAAGTATGCGAACTTTTTTTTTTAACGGATTCGTATTTAGTGCATCAAAATACGTTATTGTACAAAATTTGAAAGAAATCGGTTATGAGGACACTAAACTGCAGTTTTACCTAACTTAAAGTATGCGAACTTTTTTTTTAACGGATTCGTATTTAGTGCATCAAAATACGTTATTGTACAAAATTTGAAAGAAATCGGTTATGAGGACACTAAACTGCAGTTTTACCTAACTTTAAGTATGCGAACTTTTTTTTTAACGGATTCGTATTTAGTGCATCAAAATACGTTATTGTACAAAATTTGAAAGAAATCGGTTAGGAGGACGCTAAACTGCAGTTTTACCTAACTTTAAGTATGGCTAAACATCAGCCGCACTTGACATTTTAATTGCAGAATAAATTGTTAATTGCGAACTGCGCAATTACCATTGATTAATCGTTAATTGCGAAATCCGTGATTAACAATTGATTAATCGTAGTTGCGGATTCACACAGTAACGATTGAATAATTGTAATCGCGAAATCCACTATTACGATTAATCAATTGTTAATCGCGAACTCCGCGATTAACAATTGATTAATCGTAATTGCGAGTTGATGCGATTGAATTTTTAATTGTCAATCGTCAATCGCCTCTGCGATTAACGTTTGCCCAACTCTGGTCCCCAGTGACACAAACTTTAAATTGATTTTTTGGGGTAAAGTAATTTAAATAAATAATAATTAACAATAATATTTATTGAAATACAAAGATTTCAAAGAGCAAAGGTCGAATAAACAAATACCTTCGGGTCAATATGACCCGACGCCACTAATTAAGGGTTAAGTTAGATAAAAAATAAAATTTAACACGCAATTTAATAAACAAGGGAACAAACAAGAAAACGACTATACAACGTTTTTCTCAATTTTAATAGCATTGAAAAAAAGTCATTGATATCGGTTAAGATTTAAAGGCTGTAGCCTTTATTGAATCACGAAATATCATTTGGCCCATTTTGTGGATTATGAAACGAGGATAGAGAGTTTATCAAAGGATTTGGATGGCCAGGGAGATTGGAATGGAACTTCTGATAGACTGATTTGGCCAGGGATTGGATAAAGGGGGGATAGTGAAGTCATTATGAAGGGTTTGGTTCGAGACATAGTAAGGAGTATTGGATATTTTTCGAAGGATTTTGGTTTCTATTGTTTTTATTCTTTCGGAATTGGAAGTTTCAGTGTGCACCCCAGAGTTCTAGTCCATAAGTCCATGTTTTTTTTTGTTGTTTTTTTTTACGGCGCATCTACATCTAGGTCATTAGCGCCGACATCCAGGGTGCAGCGAGGAATTTTACCAGCGAGCCGTGGGATGATAAAATTCCTGCCGGAGGTTGGGAATCGAACCCACCATCTCCCGCTTATGAATCCAAGGCGCTAGCCATTAGACCACGGGAGACCCCCATAAGTCCATGTTGTTCGAAGTATGGTATTGTATCTATCTCGAAGGGCTACGATTTTTTTGCGTGACTATCGTCGTGTGAACAACAGTGTTCCGGAGAGCGGATTCTGCTCGCTAACGAACTTGCTGTTTCGTTTTGGACGAAACATTTTGGTATCAAAGTTCATGAAGAGAGAGAGAAAATATATTGAGATGAATGCGTGAGATGAACCATAAACACAAACTTTTAATGGATCCAGGCTAACGAGAAACATGCGTAGAGCATATATGGAGAAGAATAGTTCCACCGTCAACCGCAACCACACACACACACAAAACAGGAACTCTGACCGCTCATTAAACTGTACTTTCCCTCGCGTTTCTGAATATATAATGTACGTCAAATTATTTACGTTTATCAAACCATTATCTGTATATATTGACGAGTAGTCAGTGTATGCTTCCCCCCCCCCCCACATCCTTATTAAATTTATGATATTTTATTTCAATTATTATTACATTTAATTATTTCAATTTATATTCGACAAGAAAAATAAAACTGTTTTTGAATCAGTAAACGAATAATACTCATTAAAAAAAGAAAAACTTGATGTTGATGTGTATCTTTAATATTTGAGGAAAAGAGGATGAAATCATCATTTTATTAATTAATTTCTTGGCGTCAACTATTATTTTATTTGGTTTTGGTTTATTAAAATAAATCTAAAATTACTTGCCAAACTCAGTTTGCTCCTACGAAAATTTAACGTCAACGATATCGTGTAAATACCACAGAAATGACTATAAAATATTGTTTTATTATTATTTCCAACAATTCGGCGTTAATGGCCTAGATATCGAAGCGCCGAAAAAAAAATTTTTTGAACAATACACTATCTCCATTCTAAATATATTTTCTAAAAACTAGAACCCCCGCTTACCGATTGACCGATTCAGCTCATTTTTACAACACTTCTTTCTCATGAGTTACCCACGACGTATACCGCGTTTCGTTACAATACAGCAGAAATTACGACCGGTATGAGTATATTAGGAATTTGGGTCCGGAGTAAACCCCCCCTTCTAATGAACCGATTTAGTTTATTTTTACAACACATATTTACCTGTAGATTAGCACTATGAATACCGAGTTTCGTCGAAATATACCAAAAATCACGGCTGGTAGTGGCGAATTGGTATTGTGGGACCGGAGTAAACCCCCCCTTCTAATGAACCGATTTAGTTCATTTTTATATCTCAATTTTCTCTCTATATTACCACTAAGAATACCAAGTTTCGTTGAAATATAACAAATATTACGGCTGACATAGTCAAATAAGTGTTTTGGGTTCGGGGTAAACCCCCCCTTCCGGTGGACCGACTTTGGTAGTTAACGAACTCGTTCAATCGTTTGCTAATTGAATGCTATATACCAAGTTTCGTGACGAAAAAACAAAAACTCTGGCCGCTATCGTGTTAACAGACACATATATATATATATATATATATATATATATATATATATATATATATATGCATATATATATATATATATATATATATATATACATATATATATATATAGATATATATAAATTTTAACGGGGGTCATTTTCGGTGTCTACTAGGTAGGATCGATAAAGATTTGAGGAAATTTTTCAAAAATTCCGTCATGAGTCCAACCTCAATAGCTACTTTCCTTCGGAGGAAAGTGCTAAAAAAAGGTTCGGATTTGTAAAAACAAAGTCTGTATTTGACAGACTGAATTACTTAAATTAAGCAATCCTCAAAGTAGAAAGCTTTTAAATGGATCAAGCGCAAATCTCCCAAACCATTTTTCTTTTGTGATTTTTCCCCCCTAAAGCTTTTCCTGAGTGGTAAAGTACTTTGGATGTATTATCTCTGGAAAATATTTGGGTCTTTCTTCTACTAATATTAAATTTACATTTTCTACAAAAATATTTCTCTTTGTAAACCCGAAATGTGGGTTTCTGAAGGTTGTTTTTATTTTGTTTTTGTTTTGCTTTTATAAATTAAAATATTATCTTTTAGTTAGTTTCTTCTGACAATTGGGAGAACAAATCTTTATAATACTACTACCAAGTGATCCTAACGAAAAATGTAGACGTTTCATTGTCCAAAAATACCTACTGTAAGTATAAGATAGTTTTTCTTTTGAAGACATAACCCAATAAATAAATTAAGCAATGAATGTTTTCAAGTCTAAAGGCTACTTCCTCTAACCCTGTGTGTTTAGCATCAAACTAACATAGAACTTAAAAGTTGCATGTGTTTGGAGATGTTCAAACGCCTAGCGTGACGAAAAAGTGCAACGGACGTTTTCGTCATCGGCCAAGTGACAAAATGTTTTTGGCAGTTCTTGATTTGTTTGGAATTGATTTTTAAGCACATTTTTTATTGCGGATTAGCAACAATGGTTGCATTTTCTTACGTTAGCACCTTAATTTTATCTTTTTTAAAGATGTCATATAAAAGAAAATGGTGGTGATTAAGGTTTGGGAATATACCTATAAAAGGACCCCGCCCTTTCCTAATGGAAAATGGTGGTGATTAAGGTTTGGGAATATACCTATATTTGAAGCAAGGTTTTAATAATTGTAATTATCATAGAAATAGTATAATTGATAATAATAATAATATAAAATGTTCAGTTTTTATGAAAGAAATTGCCAGGTTGACAAGGCCTAAGCTTAAAAGGTTAAAAAAAGAGACTGCTAGAAATAAGATATTTAAAATGGCCTGAAGGCCGAAACGTTGTAAAATAAATATATAAATAAAGGAGGAATGGATCAAACCAATTGTGCTCCTTAATTTTAGTTTTTTAGTAAATAGTCAGTATTTGTACAATTTGTACCATAATGTCATCAAATGAACGCGTAAGACAACTTCGCAAACTAACAATATTGCGAAGTAACGTAAATTGATGATTAAATTAAATAAATTTATAATTTATCACGATAAACGAATAACTAATTTTCCCCAATCACAATGAGTTCCCTTCATTTAATTAAATATACTATTACATGACAAAAAGGATTATTATTTTTTAGTTAAAATTTCTCCCTTTTTAACTAATATATGAAAAATATGGGAACTGAAATCATAAATTGCAGTAGAATTTAACATTAGATTATTGTTATCAGGTCTGCTGTTAAATGTCCAGCTCCTAGATTGTCGTAAGTATCCATCTGTAAACCGGTTTGAATTTATTATTACTAACAAATATTTTAAAGTTAGCAAAACATTTTCGCTTATTTTGCAATTTATTTTTCCACGTTAATAAATTTAAGTGTGATTTTATTAATTTTTATTGCTATCGACTTCAAATTAGGAGTAGTTCTTTTTTTTTATTTTTTTTTTCAATAATGCACGTAGTAGCTCAGTCTTTTTCACTGCTATAATGTATAAAATTAAGCAAATTCTTTACAAAGCTACGTTTATTAATATATATTTAAATAAATGGTTTGTCAACAGATTGTACCCTGAATCCGTTCCAATGAAACTTTTCGTTCATTCATTCTAGACACCAAATCCACCCGTAAAAATATCCTCTGTCTCCTGTACCTTTATAAACTCTATTTGTATCCTTAATCACGCAAAATTACTAATGTTACAGTTTTTTTACCAAAAGAACAACAATATTTCAGTACGCGAGTAACAGCCATAGAAACAGGTTCGCTTAGAATATCGAAGTTAAGGAATCTATAAGATAGCGAAATTGTGCAATCGCTAATAGCCCATAAGCAATAAATATTACTTCATTAAAATGTTTATTATGTATGCACAATTATAAGACCTTTTATAACCTTGCTGTCGTAATATTGACGCTACTGTTACACACTTCAAAAATGTAAGCATATATTACAAAACATGAAAACATCCACAACTCTCCTATTCAAAATTAAATGAACTTCTTGTTAATTTATACAACATTTAATTTGTTTTATTTGCTTTGTTTACTTTGTATTCTTTTGGGTAATTTGCCACTATTTTTTTTTTAATTAATTCATTTCATTTTTTTTTTAATTTTATTCATTTACTCTATTTCATCCTATTTTAATTTTATTTATTTACTCTATTTTATCCTATTTTTAATTTTATTTATTTACTCTATTTTATCCTATTTTAATTTTATTTATTTACTCTATTTTATCCTATTTTTAATTTTATTTATTTACTCTATTTTATCCTATTTTTAATTTTATTTATTTACTCTATTTTATCCTATTTTTAATTTTATTTATTTACTCTATTTTATCCTATTTTTAATTTTATTTATTTACTCTATTTTATCCTATTTTTAATTTTATTTATTTACTCTATTTTATCCTATTTTTAATTTTATTTATTTACTCTATTTTATCCTATTTTTAATTTTATTTATTTACTCTATTTTATCCTATTTTTAATTTTATTTATTTACTCTATTTTATCCTATTTTTAATTTTATTTACTTCTTTTTAATTTATATTATATATTACTTTCATTAGTTTTATATTTTACTCACAGTGTAGTTTAAACAAACAACGCTTAACGTCAGACTAATAATTCGATACCATTCACCAAAGATGTGGAGCATAGTAAAATAAATAATAACAATAATAATTATTATAAAATTAAAAGTAAAAAAAAAAAAAAAAAATCACGACGGAAATACGAGTAATACTGCCCCAATTGGAAGAAGTCTGTAAGGCTGTGAATAATTCAAATTGACGAGTCCCAGAGGAAATTTATTCGGGGGAGTCGAGAACTACCCGGAGGCAGCGGGAGACAGCTTGGTTCCGGGGGTTTCCAGTACAGGAGGTGCTTACATTCCAAGCATTTATTTTATATTGTCCAATCTATCTTCCCGGAAGGGAAATTTGGACGAGATTAAATTTATCCAGCATATTTAAGGTTTTTAGTGCTTTAAGTAAGAAATAACTTAGGATAGTGTTTTTTTTTTTACTACGTAAGATATTCGTCGCAAAACAAGAACTCTGTAAAAGATATATTGTTCTGTTACAATAATTCAGTATATCGCTCATGGGCAAGAAAAGAGACACAACTCAAAAACATAATATTTTACAGGAGGGTCAAAAGAAGTTTTAGAAATTTTTGTATAGCCGACAACATGGAAGTAGTTACGTATTTTAGAGAATCGATAAACCGCAATACAAAGTATAGGAACCCTCAGAAACATCAAAAACATTATTAAAACTAATTCTTCCACTGTTCCTGCTTCATCGTTCGCAGTTTGAGCTATGGAAAAATGATACAACTAAATCTTAGGGCCACCCGTTGAGAGACCTTACTGTTGCAAGACAAACCGCAAGCGATCATATTTCAGAAATAATATGCAAAATGAAATTTTTTTTTTTAGGTGTGTCACTTTTCTTGCCCATACGCGGTATCAATTAAGCAAACGAACGTAGTTAGTTCGAAGTAATAAGGAAATAGAAAAATACGCCTACATACATACATAAAAAAAAGTCCACGGTGCGAAGTGTTCCCAGAATTCCTGAATAATTTGTTTAAATGCAAAATAAACATAAATAGTTTTGACCTTTTATATTTTTAATGGGGGCGAGATTAATATGCTGGAGGACGTGAGTTCAAATCCCGAACATGCACTAAGTAATTTTATCTTCTAGTGTCTTGGTTTGTATGTTTGATTCGGCCTCCCTGGGCTAACCCAGTCTTTAATTAATTTATTAATGGGTACCGCCAACGGCCATAGCCACGTTGAATACATCGGTTCCCGTAGATCACCGAAGTTAAGCAACGTCGGGCGTGGTCAGTACCTGAATGGGTGACCGACCGCGTGCTGTTGGTATTATAAAAGGGTGGCAACCTATAGATAGCCCGGCGCTAATGGCCAAGTTGTAGATGCGCCGTAAAAAAAAAAGAAAAAAAAATTAATGGGTACCTGCAAAGGGGCCCGGACTATTGGTCAGTAGACTACACTATCTACAGATAGACACTGTAGCATACAATAGCGCATCTGGTGGTGTCCATAACAACCTTGGCCTATGTTTGGTGGTTTAATTCGATTTAAACATAACCCTAACTGAACCGATTTTTTTTTTTTTATTTATTTATTTATTTTTTTTTTTTTTTTACACAAAAGGTGGGAAGACCTTTTCTACTGAGTTTCGTTGCAAGGAAGTACAAATAACTGCCCGTACGGACAAATTAATAATTTTGTTCCGGAGTAAACTCCTACCTTCTAATGAAAAGATTTAATATACTTTTACTACCCATCTTTCTCTTTATATACTTTCTCCTTGTCCCTCTACTTTTACAAATTTCGTATTTCACTTTTTCTTTACTCCCGTTTCTTCAATCATACTCCCTTCAATTGCCGGTTGGTAGAATAAGGCGTTTTCTCCAACGACTCCAGGACCCGATTCGTCGGGACTGGTGTTCTTTCTTTGTTTGGTTATTTTCGTGGGGGGTTTGAAGAAAAAAAATCCCCTAGGTTTGCCGTGTCTACAAGAATGTAAGGTCTCTATATAACGTCACCAGTAATTTGAGTGAAGATCTGTGTGACGACTCGACAAAGATTAAAAATTTATTTCATTCTTTAAAATCCACGGAAGTAATGAATAAACTATAATATATAAGTCTAAAACTTCAACATAAAATACTATATCGGTTTGAAAAATTAAAATTAAAGAAAATTTTACATCACATTAAAGTTTAGTAACAGTTATTTACAATAGTACATTTATAAAATGAAATTCCTAAATCAATAATCTGTAGCGTTAATAATCTTGAAGGTTTATACACCTAAAATAAAATAAAAAAAAATTATTCCTTTTTTATTCCATTTTTTTCTTTTCTTTTTTTTCTCCTTTTTCTATTTTTTGTCTTGTATTAATAGTATTATTTTTTATTTTTTTATTTTATTTTATTTTTTAGTTAATCGGAGTCAATGGAATCATTTTTATTATTTGTTTATATATTATCTATTTTTATATTTTAATGTGTCCACTTACTTTTATTTTTTATGTATGAACATACTTAAATGCTCAAATAGGTAGAATGAGTATATTGTGTTAATATGATATAAAGGCATACATTACCGCATGTATGTGCGAATATTTGCACACATAAGTGACAAAAGTCACTGAAATTAACTTATTTTGGTTGTTCTTTTCTTCGTTTTGTTATATATATATATATATATATATATATTTTTTTTTTTTTTTTTTTGACTGGATAGAGATTTTGCTGATCATGAGCTTATCGCTAAAGTTTCGAAGCTCACATTGAAATAAATGAAGAAATAAAAAAAAAACAAATTGTCAAAACTGCGTTTTATATTTATATTTTTTTTTTTTTGTCCTATCGAGCACATAAATCATTGTAGTAATATGCTTTAAAAAAAAGTAATAAAAGGCTATAGTAATTAACAAAATTAATTAAATACAAAACAAAATTAAAATTCCAGTAAGGAAAGGACCTTTTTATGAAGCTGACCTATCCCTTACAAACTTGGAAATGAAAATACACAGATGAAATTTCCTCAAGAAAAAGGAATTCATAAAATTAAATTAAAATGACTGAAAATCTATTTTTACTAAATAAATTAAGAGAGACAGATGAAAAAAACATACAGGACCAATGAACAGTAAAAACCATTTTCAAAATTTACTTTCCCTGATTACTTCAACCGAAAATTAAGGAAAATTCTGTTAGTATTCTAGAGAGTGCTACATGAGGGTGCCCCCTCCCTGATCCGCTAATGAGAAATGACTTTTAATTTGGAGCAGTGGCAGTTAGATGATTGCTAATGAGGGCAACACTGGAATTCGCTGTTAATTCATTTAGCTCTTATTAAGTTGGTAGCACTGCTCCTTTTCCCGTTTCCGCACTTCTTGAGGATCCATTCCTGTCTTTGGTGAAGTTCAGTCTCATCATAGAATATTCTTCTCTGCAATCTTCTATGCTTATTAATTGTTAATTATTATCTTTTCTTATGGATAAATGTAGAGATAAAATTTAATTTTTCAATTTAGAAAACTTTTACTGCGTAGATAAGACGAATGAATTTGTGGAAATAATGGAGTAGGCTGCGCCAATTATTCACAAGAAATTGGAAAGATTCAAATTCGCATTGCAAAATCATGTGTAGCAACTATACAGCGGAATTATTGACAATCCTTAAGGCTCTTAATGTTATAACTCCGATTTATGGTAATATCATTATATTTAGAGACACCCTTTCAGCACTAATATCTATGAGTAACTCATTTTCCCAACACCCACTGATTGTAGGAGAAGCTATTGAGCAATTGAACCAGCAGAAGCAGGTAGTAATGTTTGTTTGAATTCCCAGTCACAGCGGGATACCAGGTAATGGAGCTGTAAAAGAGCTCATCAAAAAGCGATATGCGAAGGGATAGAATATAGCATAATACCTCAGAGTGATCTAGAAAAATAGCATTTCGGACTCACAAGAATAACCCATTCATTCCTGATGACCCGAGACGACCCACCACTTTGCATCAAATACTATGAAAGAATTTCCCTACACCATTTGCTAGTTGACTGCAGAATCAACGAAAAACAATGAATAGAACCCCACCCATCTAATACAATTAACGAAATTCTAGCGGATCATCCCAACCAAATCCTTATGATGAAGATTAGATAGTTAGCCGTCGAGGTGATAAGTAAAGATGGAATGGTTGGGATTCGGCTAGAGAAACCTCAATACGATTTTTCTACAAAAATCTATATTTAGTACGTTTCGGCTACTCATTGGCAGCCTTCGTCAGCTAAAATGACAAGAAAAAAAGAAATTAATACAGAAAAAAAGTTTATGATTGAGATAAGTAACAGAAATATAAATACAATTAACTTATTATAAAAGAACAATTTGGTCTTAAATTCTTAGAATGAGTTCTTAGAATGAGTAGAATGAAAATCAATAGAAACATAACAAAAAAAGAAGAAGAAAGGGCTATTTTATTGAAGTGTATTGGCTATTTTTTGTTCTTTTTTTTTTTTTTTTTTTGTTATGTTTCTATTGATTTTCATTCTACTCATTCTAATAACTCATTCTAAGAATTTAAGACCAAATTGTTCTTTTATAATAAGTTAATTGTATTTATAGTTCTGTTACTTATCTCAATCATAAACTTTTTTTCTGTATTAATTTCTGTTTTTCTTGTCATTTTAGCTGACGAAGGTTACCAATGAGTAACCGAAACGTACTAAATATAGATTTTTGGAACAAAAATCGTATTGAGGTTTCTTTAGCCGAATCCCAAATCCTTATGCTTTTTGAATCTCTAAGCTCTAAAGAACTAATAAATAAAATTTAAAACTATCTAGCTTTAAAATTCAAATCCAAAAACAGCCGTAGTAAAATTAATTCTAAATTAATCAAAAAAATAAAAATATCTAAAACCAAAAAACTATAAATAGGCTATTAAATAACTACTCCATTATTCAAAAATCTTAAAATTAAAAACTCCAGCGCATTACAACAGATCAAATGGCCCTTTGATCATTGTTTAATGGCCGCTTCGCAATTGACAAAACAAAAACAAAAAAAAAAAAAAAGAATTAATTTGTAGTATTAATTCGTAATTACGAAATCACGGAATGGTTGGAATTCGGCTAAGAGAATACCCCACATTTTCAAAAGAATCTATCTTTTAAACGTTTCGACATGCTCTTTGGCGGCTTTCTTTAAAGAAAAAATAAATACACACAATTAAAATAAGAATAATCTGAACTGTAAACAGTAATCTGAATCATGACAATGAGTGTAAAAATAGTAGAACCATGATTATTCTACCATTTTTATTCGTTTTTCAATTCGCTTTCAATAATAAATGGACGTTAAAACTTAAATTTGTTGATCTTTTACTTGATCTATAATAGGTATATTGAATAGGGACATTGTTCAATAATTATAAATTTAACTGTTGAAAATTTATGTTATTTGTTACACAATTCTGTCTTTTGCTGTTGTTTTAATTTTTGATATCTGAGGCATACAGTAGACTGTAGATGGAATTATTTCTCTGGAAGTACTTTTCAATAAACGAATAAAAAATTGTGGAGTTTATGACTTTTTCATCGCATTTTGAAGAATAAACGCCTGCCCAGCCATGAAAACATGTCTAGATGTTTCTTAAGGCTAATATACAAGAAGTCGAATTTAAAATCTAAATTCTACTTGCAGATAAACACAGTAAGCCTGATAAACAAAGATACTTCCGATAAGCCTTTACATAAGGCTGTTCGGTCCTATCCGCAGATCTCTACAGCGAAACCAGGCCAAACTCAATCTATATGGTAAACATTCCAATCAACTGACATACAAATTTTCATTTATGTCTCTATGTATGTAGATTTTAAGGGGCTGCTAGAGAACACAACAACTAAATATAATTCACCACATTGGAAATTTTCTGGGAAACGAATGGTCTTGTATGCTGAGCAAGTATACGGGATGCTTAGAAAACGAACATTGACTTAAAAAAAACGGTCCGTTGACAAAAATGTTTCGCTTAAAGGTGGATGATTAGAAATGGTGGAAAATTATAGATCGTCTGTTGCTGAAGGCCTTGATTTTAATGTGCCGTAAAAAAAAAAAAAAATAATAATAAACAAAACTTAGACATTGAAAAAATAACTGTACAGGACTTGGTTGACACATTAGGCGCACACGTATTAAATGACTGGTTGCGTTACTGGTTACAAACAGTAAATTATTACAAATTAAGAATACAGTAAGACCATGGACTAAAGTAGTACTGATCAGACTTCGCATTAGACAAATGCGCATGCTCGACCTTTTGATGGAAATTTCCCTTTCATTTGCAAAGCTGAATGAACTGTAAGTGCTTGTAACTTTTTTTTTTTTTTTGTCATAGCTTTTAGTTGACTAACTATTCCAATTTCTAGGTTCTTAGTATTACATACCCCCCAAGTCCCTCTATGCTCCCAGCCCCCCCCCTCCCGAAATTAATTCTCATATACGCCCCTAATTGTTCTGATGATATTTGGTGCACTGCATCTATGATTCGGTCTCTTAGTTGCTCTCTTGAGTTCACTCCAAAATATCTGAGTAATTGATGTCTGGAAGACTTGATTTAGGAATCATTGAAGAAAGCAAAAATGTAAACAAACGAAAGAATGTAAAGGATAATATCAAGAGTTTACATATCTCACTGTCTAGCGTCCGAAGAGCAAAAGCTGCATTAAGAATATCTCGGCACGCAATATGATTGATTACCTTTGAAATGTGATAATCACTACCCATACCTTCTTCAAAAAGTGGAGAATTTATTACTTCAAGATGATGTCAAGAGATTAAATTTTAGTAATTGGTTTCTTGAAACAATTCGCAATGACAATTTATTTCCATTAAATATTTAAATAAATAAGTATAAAAAAGAAAAGTTGTTGTTTCTTTTTTTTGTGATTTTCTCGAAAACGAAACAAAAACGAGCAAAGGACCTTTTGCCTTAGGTTTTTAGTCCCCTACACACTCCTCAAGTTTTATTGTGTAAATTCGGGACACCCTCACGTTATCACGTTGTTAGATAATAGAGCGCAAATTCCAGAAGGCATTGCTCTCCCAAGAAAGTCCGGGTACCCTAAATTTCGCTGACTGAGCAGAAGTAGAGGGTGCGAATATTTAGGGGGTTGTGCTTTCTGAAGGGTGGAAAACTAAGGGATCTCCCCCGTCCCGTATAAAATTCTGTAGGCTCAGCAAGACTTCTTAGGTTCTGCTGAGCATAACATAAATAGGAAATAATGTCGAAGAGTCCGAGAGAATTGGAGTTGGTTTCCGCAACTATTCTGTGCATATTTGCGCCTTTTGCTCTAGAATTTGTTAATTTTAGTGCCTTTTCTACGAGTGGGAGGTTACATTTTATCACAACATATTAAGTGTATGTATTCCGAGCTTCCAAATAGGGATGACGCAGCTCTTGCGAGTGGGACGTTTTATGATGTGGCTCTCAGACACCCTGGCAAAACTATACGTTTACTGCACTATTGTTTTACACTATCATAGTGGGACAATTTTCGAATATGCATATTCTTTCTTCAATACCTCCCCAATATTATAGAATGATTTGACTTGCGAACGAATATGTAAAATAGTTTGTTTCCTTACCGAATGTTAGATTGCACTTCCCTACTCCACTAATAGGTATGACGAGGACTCTTCCGGAGGAAACGTAGTCGCCTTGTAGTCTGACGGGGCCTTCAGCGTGAAAGTCAATGTCATACTCGAACTTACTGTAGTCAACTCTGGAAATTGAAAACTATTTAGTATTTTATTGTTGTGTCACAATTTTAGTTCATTTATTTAACTCAACAACATTATGATGATATCTCAAGTAATAGAGAAAAACTTGAAAGTACATATTCATATCTAGCATCGGGGGGTCACAAGTTAATATATTAGGTTGTTGAATTGTTAAAAAATATAGATTTTAAAATGTCTGTTGTATGCATGAAAGCTATTTATTATTTAGCTTATCTATTTCAGCATTTACAAAGCTAAGTTACATATAATCATGTTTGTCAAAATGGTTACAGAGTGAAGCTTAGAGAGTGAGCAAAGGCGGCTAGCGAAAAACGTTAAAATTGTTTCTATGCTCTCTGCTTTGCCTACTGTGTGATTATTTCTTGCTATGGTCTTTGTTTTTCCTCTTTACTCTCTCTAAGCACCACTCTGTAAACACTCGAAGTTATCAAATGGGTGAGATCTTCGCACTTATCATTGAAATGATTAACGATAAATAACATATAAATACTTACGTTGGATTGTCGGCGGTGACAATAGATAAACCGCATATTGTAAGGCATATCTGAAGTGATCGGGGCAAAATAGTGCCAAGCAACATTTTTAACAAAACTTAACTGTAACTTCTATGTTGGATATTATGTGAGACTATCAGTCTGTGATGCAAATGCTACTAAAATATCCCTACAGTATGCTACTTGATCTTGATGCCATTAACCATTTCAATTGATAGTACTACATAATATCCAACATATAGCAGCTATAGTTAAATTTTGTTAACAATGTTGCTTGGCACTATTTTGCACCGACCCCTTCAATTTACATTAAGTTGGATATATATCTACCTACTGAAATAACTAATAAACATGCGGAACTAATTTATGATAAATAACATAGAACTGAATATACACACCTTGCCTTGTCGACCACTGCCTTAGATAACCCATGAATGTTGAGATTAGTAAACTTAAGACGGACTCCAACTGGACCAGCTCCTTGATCGACAACAATGGAGTCGAAATGCATCGGTTCTATTGGTGGAACTCCCAACTTAGCATTACCTGCAACACAAAACCTTGTTACATAAATACCATTTGGCAGGAGGAAACAAAATAAACAAAAACTATAAGCAAATTATTATTCATTTTAGTCAATATAACTCAAATGCCGCGAGCTAGTCAGGTTAAGTCCAATGCTGCAAATACTATTTGTAAGTCAAGTTGAAGTGATATTTTTGGACAGTAAAATTCTTTTAACATTAACTTTCCCCTTTACTTTGAAAAATATGTTATAACCTATTTTCATGATTTAACATTTTAATTACTGTTTTGATTATTCTCTTTTTGTATTTATCATTTATTCTCTTTTTTTAATTATTCTCTGTTTTTAATTTTGTATATTTATTATTCAACTGAAGAAGGCTGGTATAGAGCTTGCTGAAACGTTAGAAATTTAGATTTTTTCCGAACAACTGACATTTTCTCTTAGCCGAATCTGAACCACTCCTTGACTTCTTATCATGGGCGGATATAAGGCCCTCAAAATATGTCATAAAAACCTTTAAAATAAATTAAATATCACTTAGTTCAGAAAAAATCATTTATTTTGGTTGAAATAGCATTTTAATTGGCCAATTTTTTTTTATTTTATTTTTTTTTTTTTTTTTTTATTTTTTTTTTTTACGGTGCATCTACATCTAGGTCATTAGCGCCGACATCCAGGGTGCAGTGAGGAATTTTACCAGCGAGCCGTGGGATGATAAAATTCCTGCCAGAGGTTGGGAATCGAACCCACCATCTCCCGCTTATGAATCCAAGGCGCTCTCCATTAGACCACGGGAGACCCCAATTGGCCAATTATTCCAAGTTTTGGATTCTTAGTATTATTTTCCTTCCAAATACTCTCAGCCCCCCCCCCCCAAATCGGTAAAAATGTGCCTTAAAAATAAATTAAATAAGATCACTTAATACAGAAAAAATAATTTATTTTGGGTGTAATAGCGTTTTAATTGGCTAACTATTCCAAGTTTTAGACTGTTAGTATTACATACCCCCAAATGCTCTCAGCCCCCTCCCCGATATTATTTTCTATATACGCCCATGCAACGGATAACTTTATGCATCGCAATTATGAGATTTATAATCAGGACTCTGGAACGCATCATCGGATTGACTTTATAAGTGGGTTTTGCCAAAACTTGGATAGAGGAAAGACGTTTGAAATTACAACAACGAAAAACGCAAATCTCCTGATCCCTTCAATTTTACATAGCATCAATAAATTATATACTAGTAGCTGTTACCCAGTGTGCCATGCTACACCTAATTTTTGTCTATGACTCTCCCCGTATCAAGATCTGATTGATACCTAGTTGTCTATAACCAGTTACGAAAATCGGTCAAACAGTGTGAATTTGTTTTAGTTCATAATGATACCGGCAGAGGCCAGCACAACAGCACTTCATCTAACAGCCGACAGAGGCCAGTAGTCGATTCAAAATGGCCGTCAGTTATTCGTCAGTAGCCAATCTTTCTTGAACAAAACTTTTGAACTTTTGGCCAAAATTTATATAAGGAACTTATTTGTATAAAGAACAAAAAATAAACAAAGAAACAGACAGACAGACACGTGATTTATATATATATATATAGATAATAGTATAAAACACCCCTCTTAAACAATATTGTACATGTATACATCAGGGATTATACGTTAGGATGTGACGATTCAATTCCAGAGCAAGCCTCGGTATCTAGGTCATATCGAGAATACATTTCACAGTTAATTCCTTTTCGATATTCTATTTCATTGAGAAGAAAGAGCCTCTTCGTGACATCCATCTCTCTAGATCTACCTTTCAATAAATCAATTTTCCGGGTCGCTGTTTACGGAGTCCGATATCATTTAGAGCAAGACCGGTAAAAGGAAAATTGTTTCATGGTCTTCTTTCGTTTCGAATAATAAGACAATAATACATTCCGTTCCAGAGGAGCTGAACGAATTCTTAAACGAGGCAACATTTATTGCAATGTAAAGCTTTGCTCCTAAAAGAAGGTAGCTCCAATTTTTCTAGGTTTCAGGAAATCGAAAAAATTTTTTTTTTAATTACGTAAAAATATGGGTGTTGCTTAATTACAATGATGATGTTTACATATAGTCCTAGAGCTGGTAACGCACGTTTCATGAAGTGTTTTACGCATCTTGAAATTTTGCTATAGTGCATCTCATGGGTAGATAAGAAAGTAAGTATGTGTTGGCAAGACTTACCTTGGGACACCAGGTACTGCACATAGGGAAAAGGTGCAATATGCTACCTGTATCGGGGAAGTTATGGTTGTTACAGGCTGTACATTTTCAGTTATTATTATGAAGAAGAATTAAAATAGAAAGAGCCAATGAGAGCGGAGAGAACAACCACAAGTGCCCAGAAGATCGGTGCTCTTATTCATTCTTACGGTTACACGCAGCGTATTGCAGTCTATAATAAGCAGTTTTTTTCATGTTTGATGATAATGAAACCCCACAAAAAGTATCTTTCTGTTTGTAATTTTTTTCAATTACGTTTATTGAAGACGGTGTTTAAATTATAGCGGAAATAAAGCTGATATCATATTAAAAAAGTCCGACTCGCAGGAACTGCATCATCTTAGCGCGGTTCCTGATCATAACCCTATTGTCATTTGAAAAGCTTAGAATAGAAACAGATAATATTTTCCTCGACCTTTGTTCAAAGGGTTTTATGGCTTTACCTGGTCGGGTCCGCCAGACCCTAGAATCCTCTTCTACCGATACTTCATTTCATACGTTTCAATGAATTGGAAAATATCAAAAATTTTCACATATTCCTGTGTTCTTTTACTATAATAATAATTCTACAAATAAAATCAATTAAAAAATAAAATAAAAAAACCAACAGCATGAAGGCAATTGAAAATATTCAAAAGACGTCATCGAATCTCTTTCTCTTGGCAAGCTTTATTTCTAACAATGAATTGTTTTTCTTATTTTGCCTAATCTGTTTTATTGTCAAATCCATTATCCAACTATAAGCAATTAAAAAATAACAAGGAATAAAAACAGACAAAAAGAACAGTTCGAATAAGCAAAATCAATTACTTTAAAATTTTAAGCACTTATTTCTCCGATTGACATCGCCTAATCAAAACTTTCATCAGAAACTTTTTTGTAGAGCATTTAGTAAGCTTTCTAATGGTATTCTTCCGTTTACTAAGATTCTCAACCTTTTTCGAAGAATAAAAACAGACAAAAAGAACCGTTCGAATAAACGAAATCAATTACTTCACAGTTTAATATAAGAATAAGAACGGAACCGCGCTAAGATGAAGCAGTTCCTGCGGGTCGGACTTTTTTTTTGGCAGACAAATTAATGTATTATGTTTATATTATAATATAAATATTATGTTTCTAAGAAGAGCAAATCACTTTAATTGCGGTGTAAAATATTGTTGCTAGCTAAATCTAAGTATTATATAAGCTCATAAGGAAAAAATGGTGCTAATGACTCAGATTTCGATGCACCATAAAAGAAAAAAAAAATTAAGGACAATATACGAAGATTCCAAACCATTTCATGTCTGTTAATAAAATATTTTATTCTAATCCCAATAACGCAACACTTATACACAAATAAACTTTTTTTAGGTACCTATTTACCTATACGTATAAAATAAGATTATAATGAGCAATCCGCTGTGGCATACACCAAGTACTACCACCGCGTGGAGTGCAACTAGTATAGACGTCAGTACGTCAGTACCACTGTGGTATTTAAAGAGCGGCTTTTCTGATACTGGCAAAAATTAGAAATCCTACATTCCTACAGTTGTTTGGAGGCTTATCTTTATGACCCTAGAAAGGAACTTACAGACGACGAGGGTACACTGGGCGATACCTGTACTGGGAATGCCCTCCACCCTAAGCCTCCTAGCTCCTCACCTTCGAATTCATATGATTTCGTTCAATGAATTTAAAAAAAAAATTAATAAATAGATAAAAACTTCTGAAAATAGGGAATACCAAAAACAATTCTAAAGAACGAAATCAACACCAGTACAGTAATCTAGATATTCATAGGGCATCTTCGAATTCCAAGATACCGTTGAAACAAAATATTGTTTCTATATATACGTATCCTGTTTTATTGACTAATACATTTGACTACTATAAGCAATCACAAAAATAACGAGCAGTGAAAAAAAAACTGTAGGAAACACACAAAAAGATTCGTTCAAATGAACGAAATTACCTATGTTTTAAGCACTTATTTCTCCAAATATGACCATCCCATCGCAAATGTCTTCATATCATTTTTTGTAGAAAATTTAGTAACCTTTCGAATGGCAACCTTTCGCTTCCCAAGATTTTCAACCATTTTCGAGATATTAATGAAAGTATACGAAGTTCCCAAAATTTTCATTATTTCTAGCAACAGAAAATTGGTCTCATTTTTCCTATCCTGTTTTACAAACAAATACATTTACCTAACATAAGAAATTACAAAAATAAAAAACCAAGGGAAAGAGACAAAAATTACAAAAAGAACGACAAAAACCCGTTCATAAGAACAAAACAGACGTATTTGAAGTTTTAAGCACTTATTTCTCCGATTGACATAACCTAATCAAAAATGGTTTTAGAATCATTTTTGTAGAGAATTTAGTAAGCTTTCAAATAGTTTCTATCCACTTACCACGATTTCCCAACCGTGTTCGAGATATTAATGAAAATATACGAAGTATATATACGGGGGAGGGAGGAACCGCGCTAAAACAAAAACTTCGTTTTTTTTTAGATGTAATCCCCCTTAAATTTTTCTGCCTTATTTATTATTGTTTGTAAAATAGCCTTAATTGTACATTAAAGATTGTTGCCTTCTGAATAAAACACTTTTTTGGGGCCATATTCTTTTGCACCTTTCCCCTATGCGCAGTAGCTGGCGTCTCCTTCTTCCCTTCTTATCTATCCAAAAGACGCATTATACCGACATTTCAAGGTGCATAAAACACTTCATGCAACGTGCGTTACCAGCTCTCCGACTAATTTTCGAACAGGCTTTTAATACTAAAAATACCATCCATATGGCGGTGGTACGTGGGTGATTCTTGAGCGAACTCTTTCCTGCCCCAAAAAAATGAATATGAAGACTGTAGGAATATGTAATGTTTCAAAATAGGTAAAATAACAATGTATTATTATGTATTTTTATTCAAAGAAAACTGTAAAAATGTACAATATAATAATTGGCTTAACAAGCATAAAATACTGTCGATTCAATAGTCAGATTCTCTCGAACATTGTTGGAAAAAACGATTGGAACAGCATCCTTCTAGTAACAAACAAGAGTTTTTCTTATTTTTGTTGGTTTTTTTTTTTAAAACAAAATAGTGTTTATCAACAACAAACAGGATAGTGCCACCTCCCTTTCGTAGAAAACGTACCCCCTTCAATTGCGACTTATCAGTGAATCCCATAACAGGCCACAAGAGCCCAGAGGTGTAGATACTGTGGAGCTATCTGATTCTCGACTATACGGGACTTGACTTCTAGGGAGATAGTTTGGTCAGGACTATGCTACCTTCATCTGATTTTTCTCGGTGCGGGTACCCATTAATTTAATCTGTTTGGGACTAGGGACTAAGTCCAACATCTACTTCAATGACATATAAAAGAAAAACGAGTTTTTTGTCCCCCAAATGCACGGGAAACTCGTAAAAAAATGACTAACAACACTCCTCTGTTACTAACACGTTTTTCATTTAAATAACTTGTTTTTCAGAAATATTATTTAAAAAAAAAAATAGACAAAATTGTTCAAAGGGTCGAAACCAACACATTCAACTTTTAAGCAACAATTTCATCGACTGAGATTGCTCTACCGAAAATGGCATATGAATGTTTTTCTTCTGTTTTTAATTATTTTTTTCTTATACTTCTTTAACACCAAAAGTAACCAAAATTCTTAAGTCTTAGTTTGGTTTTTAGTGTAACATCCATTATCCAAAACGAAAATTTAGAAAAATTCTGGCCATAGCCACTGTTTTTAAAAAAAGGTTATAGATACGTCTTTGAAAATTATTTCTTTATATTTCCCATACGAAAATACTTTTTGAAAACTATACTTTACTACCCCTTGAAACGGAAAGCATTAATCTCAATGTGTTTTTTTTTTCTTCGCGTGAATTTCGGTAACAAACAGTGTAACGAACTCGAGATTAACGAAATTTATTTTTTGTTTGAGGCAATGTATTTTTATAACAAATGCTATCAAAATCGGCTATTTTTTTAAGGTTGCCATTTTTGAGAGCAAGAATAGGACAATAGTTCTAGATTCTTGGTATATATTTTTTTTTTATTACTGAAGTCGCAGTATTTTTCATTCATTAATTGGAGTTTTAATAATAACTGCTTCAATTTAATATGAGATTTTTTCTGCGGAATACTAACTGTCAAAAAGCTCTCCAAATGTCAAGACTCCAAATCCCACCCGAAGTGCACAACTCACCAACACTACTGTCCGTTTAATCTAGCCAAGTGCCAACTAAAGTACTGACTTAATCCTCCAACTTTTAATTACTCAGATGCCCGAGATAGCTGGGAAATCTCCAAGACAGGAAGGCATTCCGTTCCAAATTAAAAAAATGTTGAAAACGTCTCTTTCATATCCAAATCCAAATAGTAAAGGGTCATAAAGTTCTATTGATATACATCTATATGCCTATATAAAAATCACGTGCCTGTCTGTTTGTCCGTTTGTCTGTTTGTTCCTTATACAAATCTACACCGTTTGACCGATTTTCCCAAACTTGGCACACAGGTAGGTCTTGATACAGGAAATCTCCTAGGCTAGGTCAAAATAGTCAAATTTAAAAATTTGGTCAAAAGGTCAAACGTTTTGTTCAAGAAAAATTGCCTACACTGAACCATTCAGATTCTGACGGCCATTTTGAATCGACAGCCATTTTGAATAATGTCTCACATTTTTTTGTTGATGTTCTTGATAATTAGAATACATCATTATATAATCATGTAATGCAGTTTATTTCAATTTGATATCAGTCACTGTCTAACTAAGGAGCGCTGGCCTTTCTTTGATAAGAGCTATCTACTCGCAGGCTCAGGTGTTGGCCTCTGTCGGCTGTAATATAAATTGCTGTGGTGCTGGCCTCTGTCGGCTGTTTCACGAGACAGCACCGATTTTGACGTAACTGGGTATGCATGTAGATCTTGATACGGGGAGAGTCATAGGCAGAACGTAGGTCTAGCATGGCACACTGGGTAACAGCTAGTTATAAAATAAAAATTAATGTATTTTTGTCAATGATTCCTTTTGATTTTCAAGGCCTTATCATGACTAGGACACCAAATATTACAAAATAAGAACAATAATAAATGTGCCAACGGCCATAGCCGGTTCCCGTAGATCACCGAAGTTAAGCAACGTCGGGCGTGGTCAGTACCTGAATGGGTGACCGACCACGTGCTGTTGACATTATAAAAGGGTGGCAACCTGTAGATAGCCCGGCGCTAATAGCCAAATAGTTGATGCGCCGTTAAAAACGAAAAAAAAAATAAAAAATAAATGTAATTAATAGAAACGATGCATACAAAGCAATAATACATTAAAAGTAACAAAACCTTTGTTATTAATTTCATGCTGCACTAGTTTTTTTTTTTTTTTTTTTTTACGGCGCATCTACTTCTAGGTCATTAGCGCCGACATCCAGGGTGCAGCGAGGAATTTTCCCAGCGCGCCTTGAGATGAGAAAATTCCTGCCGGAGGTGGGAATCGAACCCACCATCTCCCGCTTATGAATCCAGCGCGCTAGCCACTAGACTACGGGAGACCCCTTGCTGCACTAGTTATCATTTTTACAGTTCACTTGCCGTTTAAGGAGTCACACTACCTTGTGTGATCAAAATTTAAGTAATTTTTTCCAACTTATAAATAACAAATACATCAATATTTCCCAGCATTTTATAACAGAAGTTTTATATGGGATGTTTGAGTATCCAAAAAAAAAAAAAAAGTTTTAATTTTTAGACAACTAAATGTCAGCGCTGTCTGACGAACGGATACCTTCTTTTCAATCGTCTGCAGGCGGTAATTCTTAATATAGGACAAAAACCTAAAATTATTTCGAAAGAAGAATGTAAAATCTAGTATAATACGTAGCATTTTTAAGAAATAATTTTTTTTTTTCCAAAATAGTAAACAATTCTTCATATTCTATTAAAAAAAAACGTCAAAAATCTGTTGTAAAATCGTTAAAATTCAATGAATCGAAAAAAAAACCTCCGTACTAGTAAATATCATTAGGATGCAGTAATTAAAATGAAAATTTGATCGGATAAAAATTCAAGGTGCTAGAGTATCGCCCGATTTAAAAACATACTTTTGAGAAAAACAATTTAAAAGTTCAATGTACCCACTGAAATATTCATTTTTCGTTATATTTTTTTTCATAGGTTACTGTAATAAAGATTAAAAAAAAAATGGTTTTTAATTTTGAAATGTATTGAACGAGGACCCGGGGCGGTGAGTGTAAAGGCATTTAAAAATTTTACCGCTTCATAAACGTTCTTGGATATAATTTAACTTTAAGATTAATTAGGAAAGCATTAAAGTCCATAAAAAAAAGTTACACGGTAGTATTAACCCTCTAGCTAATGACGCTGGCATATCTATAGGTTATCAATCAACCCTAAACATTCGTTTTGGAGTAGGGACTATTTTACAGGGAACAGGGAATCTGATACAGACTTAAACCCACATCCAATTAGGTATTCCATGTACAAACTTCTCAATTTGTTATATTATTCATTTAGCTTATTAATTTAATATCAATTTGTATTTATATTTTATAGGAAATCGATAAAATTATATATCTTGATGTCCCGAACTTCGAAAAGTCAAATCCGTAAATAATTCGAGCAAAATCTATGCTCTTGAGTTATTTCTTGTAAATGCCAAATCAATATGTCGTTTTCGGGCAAAAATCGTGAAGAATTATGTAAATAAGTTGAACTGAAAATTTGCGACCTGGAAGTGGGCTTCTAGGACTTCCATAAATCGGTCTCCAATGGCTAACTTCCAATCAGTCCGATCAAGTCCAATGGTCTCCAATCAGTTGTAGTGATAGGGACATCGCCACAACGCCTTAATCTGCAAACATCGACTTTCTCCAATTTGTAGGAGTTGACTGTTACGTTCCCGTATGTGATCCTCCTTCTTAGGAGAGTCTAGCCAGTATCGTAAAACTTTGAATTTAGAAATATTGAAGGACCTCAGGAATAACTGGTCACAATAGAATCTCCAACAATTAGAGACGCAACAAATGATGTTAGTACACATTGGACCTTCTTGGAAACCGCGGTCAACGCCACGTGGACCTTCAAGAAAACAATGTTCTAAAAGACATTGGATATTATTTTATTTGAGTTAATGTACAGTGAGTTGCACAAATGTTTGTACTGATTCAATATGAGTTCAATTAGCCGTTTCTTGACAATTGGCTTTATATGTACATACAAAAAACATGAATTTGATTAGTTGATTTTAACTCATATTTTTTGTATGTTTTCCCATTAACATGTACAGCTGACCAAACCCAACATAGTTTTCTAATTCGTTTCTTGATGGATGGTTATTTCAGCTTTTTCGGATCAGAATTTTAATTTTTAATTGCACCAACCTTCGAAGCAGACTGAATGCTATTGCAGATTAATTCATGGAGTTTAAGCCCGGGATCCAATTAGTTTCGGAGTTCTGAATGCCGTCCATGAAAGTGGGGGAAAACTCTTTCAGCCGTCGAGTTTCTCGTTTTCCGGCCAATTTTCAGGAAAAATAATTCGCTTTATGTCCGAGGCTTACCGAGCTACAAAGATTGGTTTGTTCCACACGGCTGGATATCCCAATCTGTTATGGCGGAATATCTCATACGTAGTTTATTATTGAGAGATTTTTCAACTTAAAAGTTTTAAGTTAAAAATTTTAAATTTTCATATATTTGTCAGCCCGCGCTCCAACGTAAGATGAAAAGGTGTAAAATGAAATTGAAATTAATTTGGCACAAAAACACTTTGTCTAAAATACATTAAATAAATTAGGATTCTTAATCAATAGAATTTACCCAAAGGGTAAATTCTCTCTCTCTCTCTCTCTCTCTCTCTCATCTCTCTCTCTCTCTCTCTCTCTCTCTCTCTCTCTCTCTCTCTCTCTCTCTCTCTCTCTCTCTCTCTCTCTCTCTCTCTCTCTCTCTCTCTCTCTCTCTCTCTCTCTCTCTCTCTCTCTCTCTCTCCCTCTCTCTCCCTCTCTCTCACTCACCCCCCTCTCACCCTTTCTCCCTCTATTAATAACAAATACACAAGAGCCAAATTGTTTATTATTGTTGCACTAGTACTTGCCTTTCAGAGAAATGTAAAACGTAGCTATTTTGGTATGCACTTATTTTTATAAAGCGCCTGAAACTATATCCACTATTTTATAAGTAATTACCTTAATATAAAGCTTTTGAGAAAATAGCTTTTGTGCTGGACTATAGTTTGGTGATTACTTTCTCGCAGAATGTGCCCCGTCAACAGCATTTCCAGGTGAACAATAGATCTCGAAGAATACCCCGGCTTCAAACTCAATTACTTCTAGCTTTACAATACAACAAGAAAATCTAGAGCAGGCTAATATATATAAATAAATCAATAAAGTCCGACATTTATTTTCAATTTCTATTCTTTCATTTTTAAAGTTTGATAGATTTCATTGCCTTGATTTTTTGTTGCAATTTTATATTTCATGTTATTTACTAAAAGTCTTATTTAAAATATTGCTTGCACCCTAGTGGTTTAATAGAGCAAATCGCCTACTAATCGGGCTCTGAAAAATCAAATAAATAAACACTAATGAGATCTCGGAGGGAAGCGAGATTTCAAGCAGCTCAATGGAAAGAAAGCTGTCAGTAGCCAACTACAAACGGAAAATATTCACTCCGATCCGATCATTCTTAAGTAAACCTCTATTAGAAACAAGATCCTCATTTACATACCGTGTTTTACTGAAAACAAATTATGAATTATTATCTCTCGACAATTGCTTGACAATCGTTGTTAAAGGAAATTTAATGATTTTTCGAGCCAAGAATATATTGAAGCAAATCGTGGCTGTTTTTAAATTTTGTTTTCTTGGACTTCCTCAACCCCAAACTTCTTAGTTCGGATAAGTATAAAAAAACCTAGAAAAATTTCGCCCAGGAGATCAACAGGAGAATTGTGGTGGCAAACCGATGCTTCTACGGGCACTCCAGACACTTTAGAAGCCGATGCGTCTCTAACGGGACCAAGATCAATCTGTATAAAACGTTGGCTAGGCCAGTCTTAACTTATGGGTCGGAAGCTTGGGCCACAACTAATGCAGAAGACTCAACAATCTTGACTTTTAAAAGGACTATACTTAGAGGGATGGGGATACATGGAGGAGACGGAAGAATGCAGAGTTGTGTTCGTTATATGGTGATATATATATGCTGCAAAATTCATTAAAATTTTAAGGCTTCGCTGGGCTGGCCATGTTCTAAGAATGGGGGATAGAGACATGAAAACGGAGAGTTAGCAGGCCAAACGTGAGATGGGAAGGTACCGTCAACCTAGATCCACGAGACCTGCTGGGAGCTAAGGAACTTGAATGCTGCTGCACAGGACCGAGCCACCTGGCGGAGGCTTTTGGAAGCGGCCCAGACCCGACGACGGCTTGTTGCGCCGGATATGATGATGATGATCCAAAATGGAAATTCTAGTTTTTTTTCAACTTTTCTTGAAAACGGTTTTACAAATCGCTTAAAAAACTGGGTTAAAGTACGTCTGTACCAAATTTAATTATAATCGGACTATTTCTGAGGGTGATATAGTTTGAATTTAGAACACAGGCCTATCTATCTATTTCGTGGCCTATCGGGATGTGGACATTTCCTACCAGCTCCTCATTGCGTCATTTGGTCAGCGTCATGAGCGGGTTTCCTCATGAGCGAATTTTTCCTAATTTACTCCTCAGGTAGATTGATTGACATTTAAACTTCTCTAAAAGGATCTATTTTGAGAAATATTTTTATACCGAATGGCAATCTAGACGCCTACGGCCTTGGGGAATAAACCAATCTTTTCAGCTAGGAACAAGCCAAACATAAAAGGAATTATTCCGAGTGAGTTGTGCGAGAAACGAGAGTCTGGCGGATGAATACTTTCCCTTTGGGCGATAGAGTCTTCCCGCGGTTTTATCTTAGACTTCAAACTAAGGATTAAGAGTTTAAACTAAAACAATTAATAACGTATCAAAAGTGTCTTCATTATTATAAAATATATATAATTGTAATGCAGGCAGTATCGAAAGATGGAACCTGCAGAATCTAAATAAATTTCCACAATATAGGGATGCTGCCTTGTGGGAAAAAAAGAGAAATAAAGTGTCTTTATTTTAAAATCACAAGCAATAAATCCATCCAATATTAGCTGCCCGACCTAGCAAATACATTGAAAAACAAACGGTTAAAAAAAGAAAAATCCCTTCACGCTGGAGTTGCATAACTACGCACATTCCTCAGCAAGGCGGATTTTTACTTAAAATAACCTATATAAATAAAAAATATTTATTTAAATTTTAACTTCCCTTATAATTGACACAGAATTTTAGGTCAGGTTATTTATTGCTTATCACCCTTTTCTACCTAGGATAGTACTGATTTATTTACTTTTTTTCGAAGAAAAGGGGGAATCGAACCCACGACCTAAGTCAAGAAGTACTCACGCCTTAGCACTCAAGGCCACCAAAAAAGGAAGGTCTCCAGGGTCAAAAAACATTACACTTTGATTATTTATCACTTAATAAATAAATGCAAATCAACACAAGGGCAAACACTATGGCCCAGATGAGCGGGCCACAAAAGAAATATCTCTTAAACGGTTGGAGGTATCAAAATGTTTCAAACAGGCAAAGTTGTAGAACTCGTCAAGATGTATAAAATGGTGCCCTAGGAAATAAAAAAATACCCCTTCTAAATAGACGTTACATTTTGTAAATCTACTAAAAAAAAGGAAGAACTGCGCAAACAGATTTTTCATGTGTCAAAACGTTCTCTGTAAAAATACTGTAAAAAAAAAAATTATTTGCATTATGTAGTTCTCTTGGAAGTGGGGTAATTCAGCTCAAGAGAATGTGCACAGCTGTCAACAAAACTATTATTTAGTCTCCACTAAAAAGGAAAATAAACAATAATTGTGGCTATAGGCAGAAGTTGTGCCAAAATTTCAGATCACAAAAAAATGTCATGCTTGGGTGACTTCTCCTGAGATATTTATGGGCATAATGCTCAGCTGCAGCGCGATAATTTTCCCAGCTCTCATCAAGAACCAATACCATATACACAATTTCAATACAAGATTACATTTTAAAAATTCTAAGGATAGTTAGTAAGGAACGGCGAGCTGAGATCTGCTTTTCCATAATATCTCGAAAACGGTTGGAAATCTTGCTAAATGCTCAAGAAAAAAGATTCTGAAGCAACTTTTGATTAGGCGATGTCAATCGGAGAAATTGGCGCTTAAAACTTTGAAGTAATTGATTTCGTTTATTCGATCGGTTCTTTTTATGTGTTTTCATTTCTTGTTATTTTTCATTGCTTATAGTAGGAGAATGGATTTGACATTAATACAGGATAAGTAAAATAAGAAAAAAATGTATTGTTAGAAATATAGCTTTCCAAGAAAGAGATTCGACGCCTTGTGAATATTTTCAACTGCCTTTATGCTGTTGGTGTCGTTTTTTTGTTGTTGTTGTTTTAAATTGGATTTATTTGTAGAATTAGTTCTATAGTAGAAGAACGCAAGAAAATGTGAAAAGTTTTGATTATTCTAAATGAATTTAACTCTGAAAAAAAGTATCTCTAGAAGTGGCTTGGGGCTGGCCGACCCATCCAGGTAAGGCCATTAAACAATTTCAAGAAAGGTCGAACCAAAATAATAACTGTTTCTATTCTAAGCTTTTCAAATGAAACAAGCAATATGAACGGAACCGCGTTAAGATGATGCAGTTCCTGCGAGTCGGACTTTTTTTAACTCTGGACATAATCAAATGCTGTCAACGTTTCCGTTGTGGACATCATTATGTGTAATATCCTTACAAAGCCAACCAAGATGAAAACTCAATCAGCAAATAACAAGTACTAGACAAACTTTGGATGTTGTTGAATGTTGTTAGGGTCACTGCCCTTCGGATCGAACATGTCTCCTGTTCAGAGGTCGTCAACCTTTTTAGTGTCTTATCTTCCGTTTCTGGAAATTAGTATAATGACTGGACATACCTTTATACGGTGTAATATTATGAGGCTTCTATTATGTAAGCACTCACAAAACTCTCGTTTAATTTGTCTGTTCAGATTTGGTTATCTAGACGCACGAAGAATTAGTCTTGATTTTTACCCTCTCGTAACTTTGAACCAGTTAAAGATAAACTTCTGAAATTTTACACAGGTATCATACTAATAGATATGAGTAAAATTGGAAAGTTTCATAATTCTACATTGAAGCATTTCTGAAATGTAAAAAGCTGTGTCCGCTCCCAGCGGGGGTGCCCGTTTGTTACATATTGTTTCTTCGGAAACCCATCATTCCTACGGAAAACCACCACGTGGGTTATCAAATAAATCTTCTTGGTGAGGAAAACCTAAAAATACGGAGAAAAATCTGAAAAAAACAGAAAAGTTTAGTTGGTGACGTTCCCCAGGGCTTTTCTTATACACGCAAAAAACAGCTCGACGTACTTGAAGCATCATGTCTTCACATCATCCTCCTCAAGCCAAATGTTGACGGTGCCAACTCAAAATTCACTTACAAAAAGTATTTATATCTTCCCAAAGAAAACTAAGGTCGCAAAACAGAGGCCTAGGCCCAAAAAAAAACAGTTTGCCCATATAGTGGTTTGGCATATTTTAATATTGCCAAGCATCGGTTTCTGAACATAAGGTCCCTACGGTTACTATACAATTTAAATCAATATAATACTAGATGTGCTGCGTGTATTAACTTGACCCTTTAAATAGATGCAAATAGCTCAAAACAGGAAAGGGAGATAAAAGATAAGAAATAAACCAGAGTTTATTTATGGCAATTTTGTTGAAACATCAAGAAGATTATGAGTTGGAGGTCAACTATGTTAGAACAACTATATAAATATATATATCTTGGTCTTAGATTGACTATATTCATAGTTTTAGGTTTATTATATATATATATATATATATATATATATATATATATGGGGGCGAGGTTAGCTCAGTGGTAGAGCGCTGGACTAATAAGCTGGAGGCCTGAGTTCAAATCCCGAGCAAGCACTAAAGATTTTTTCTTCAAGTGTCTTCGTTCATGGGTTGAATTGGGCTCCCTGACCGTCCCTAGGCCAACCCAGCATTTAATTAATTAATTAATAATGGGTACCATGGTTGGTGCTAATGACTCTAGCAGTCGAAGCAGCCAAGGGGAAAATCAGGCGGCCGGAGCATAGTACTGACTACACTATCTCCCTAGTGTGCCGTATGGTCATGAATCAGATACCTCTATAGTATCTGCCCCTCAGGGCCCTCGTGGCCTGTTACGGGACTGATTTATATATATATATATATATATATATATATATATATATATATATATATATATATAATAAACCTAAAACTATGAATATAGTCAATCTAAGACCAAGATTGACATCCTTTCTTACTGATACAACTATTTCAGCTTGCAACAAAGAGACTTGGTACAACGCAATCTGTTTCGATATGGATTGTGGATTACAAAACATTACAAGGACGAGTGGATTGATAAATCACAGTTCACTGTGTCAGTATATCAGTATGTCAGGAACGCTTCGATTGTAATGTAACAACAATTTTTCCGCGCTACAATTAATATGTAACAATCAGTAATCGTTTTACGTCCGATGCTTTTCCTTTCTTTTAAATGGCTAGGATATTTATATAAAAACTAGTGAATAGCCGTTTAGCCCAGGGAAAATACATACATGGATACATACATAGCTATACATGGATGTGAACAAAGGGAAAGCTAATTTTGGGGGGAATATATTCGAGACAATTTATATTACAGTACCAGAAGGTAAAAACAAAAATTATTTTATAAAAAAAATTTATATGACTCAAAATTTAGTACATTTTTTGGCTTATAGTACATTTAACTGAGTTTTTAGTCCAATAATATTAATGCAAGTTTCTATTTGTTGTTAACACCTAATGATGGCACATTTGTGTTGAAAGGCCTAGTGCAAAATAAAGAAATTTTGTTGGAATACTGAATTTTGCAATTACTTTCTGGAATTAAGCAGCCCCACTACCGAAAAACGCCAAAAAATTATATTACAGTAATTGATGTGTGCGTAAATCGAAAAACTTTGGGAGCATATTTTTTTTATTAAATTAAAAAAAAAAATTGTTTTGATTTTTACTTCTTTCGTTCACAACCCCTCGAGATTTTCCTAAAACGTCATAAGATTCTTAATATCCTATAACATACCATTATTTAGAAATGTTACTCATTTATTCGCTGTTTTCCAAGTCGAAAATAAGTATGAAAAGAAAGTAAAACAACTTTTTATACAGTTTTTCCGGTGCTTAAAAAACATTTAGGAACTTCATATTCCAGGTTTAACAAAGTCCGTCACGCAGGAGCTGCATAACTAAGCAATTCCCTCAGAATTTGGTAGACTGCTTTCCAGAACAATTTGCTTAAAATATCCTACATAAATAAAATAAAAACATGAATAGTTCTCTTTTAATTTTGTAATGAGTAACTGATCAATTATTAATTTGCTTCCAGAGGTATGTTTACACATGGTACCTACTACACTACGTAATAAATACAAAAAACCTCATATTATCGTATTTTGATCTAATGCAGGAACAGGATATAGTCCCTCTAGTGGTAGAAAGCGCTCCTTGCGGCGGCTTTGTGAACCTACGTCTGGCGGGCTTTTCTACTGAAATATATTACAAAGTAAACCGCCCTTTCCGATCGACCGATTCAGCTCATTTTTACAACACTTCTTTCTCATGACTTACCCACGACGTATACCGAGTTTCGTTACAATACAGCAGATATTACGACCAGTATGAGTATATTAGTAATTTGGGTCCAGAGAAAACCCCTCCTCCTAATGAACCAATTTAGTTTATTTTTACAACGCATATTTACCTGTAGATTACCATTACGAATACCGAGTTTCGTCAAAATATACCAAAAACCACGGCTAGTAGTGGCGAATTGGTATTGTGGGTCCGGAGTACCCCCCCCCCCCCCCCTTTATGAACCGATTTAGTTCATTTTTATATCTCTCTTTTCTCTCTACATTACCACTACGAATACTAAGTTTCGTTGAAATATAACAAATATTACGGCTGACATGGTCAAATAAGTGTTTTGGGTTTGGGGTAAATCCCCCCTTCCGGTGGACCGATTTTGGTGGTTAATGAACTCATTCAATGGTTTGCTAATTGAATGCTATATACCTAGTTTCGTGACGAAAAAAACAAAAACTCTGGCCGCTATCGTGTTAACAGACATATATATATATATATATATAAATTTTAACGGGGGGTCATAGCTACTTTCCTTCATCATAGCTAATTTTTAACTTCAATAGCTACTTTCCTTTGGAGGAAAGTGCTAATGCATGCAGACCAAAGGCGAAACCCATTTCGGAGTAACTGGGTTCAAATACAAGCCTTATGTCTAATGGTTTGTATTTGAATTTAATTTTATTCCGTCCTGTAATGAATTTGGTGACCTTAGTATAGTTTAACCACCTATAGATAATGCTCATGTCATCTTGAAATCGAAACAACTTTCATTTGAGATGATACAGCTAGAATCTTTAAGGAAGATGAAACTTTCTTTTTCTCCAAGATGGCTTACGATTAACGAGAACGTCTGTAGATGACAACCTGATGATATATTTCATGATAACAATCCGTGATCGTCATCTCAAATACAAAGCCCTCGTCACAATAGAGCTCTCGATCATCGCGAGAGAGTCATCAGCGAATCACACGTGCGAACAGTTCCAAGAAACCGTCGGATGTATAAGTCGTTAATTTGGAGACGCACCGCATGACAAGTACTGACGCGTGAGTTGTCGCGCGACCTAAATACAAGCAGACAATCGTCATATGTTAGGATTACTGACGATTGGTGTGTCGCTTTGGCCTTGATTGAGTATCAATACCCCATGTTGGAGGACTTCTAAAAACAATAGGTTAATTCGTAGGTTGCCGGTACGATTCCGGTCGGCATGTTAAAAGGCTTCATACTTCCCCTTGGCCTTACCTTACATTGTACGGGGCCAAGCTGTGTCATCTAATGAGTTAACGCATTGCTTAGAAATGGGAGAATTATTCTTTTAAGGCCTCCAAGTTCATATAGTAAAATATCATAAATACATTGGTGCTAATGACCTCAGCAGTAGATGCACCAAAAGAAAAGGAAAAAAAAAAATCATAAATACATCAAAATAATACTACACACCAATGCATCTTTACTATAGAATCCTTATGACCTTATTCAAGAGCCCCAATTTTTATTTATTTTATTTTTTAGTCTAAACTAATGGGAATCATTTTGTTGAATGCTGAACACATTCTTCTGAGCTGAATTATCCCTCCCTTAACAAAAATAGTACTTAAATAAATTAAAGCGCCTTTTTTTTTTGGAATTTCAAATGAGAAATACATGCAAATAAAAACGTATTTTTACAGAGAACTACTTGACGTATGGAAAACTAGTTTGCACGGTTCTTCTTTGTTTTGTTTTTTTTCACAAGTGTAATGCAACATATGGGTAAAGAAGGAACCCTTCCCTTCAAAGGTTTATTAGAACCCTTAAAAGGGTAATTTTTTTTATTTCCGAGGGCATATTTTTATAAATCTCGACAAGAACTACAACTTTGCTCATTTGAAACATTTTGATATATCCAGCCGTTTAATAGTTATTTCTCTTGTGGCCCGCTAATCTGGGCCATCCTGTATATTACCTGCATTGTCTCGTCCTACAGTCCCCTATCCATTCAAGCTACTTCGAAAAGTCTGTGTAAAGCTCGTAAAATATTAATGTGTGAACACAATTTATGTTTATATACCGCTGTCAGTCATTTTGATATAATTAATTTTATTTCTGAAAGTTCATTAATGTTCAATGTATGTAAAAGAAGCAATACATTTAAAAAAAATATATTAAGGAAACAATACATTTAAAAAAATATATATATCCTGACACGAATGCTACTTAAGCAAACCGTACCTTAAACCAAAGGCATCGAATGCATATTTGTGTGACAAGTTTTTCACACAAAGGTTTTTCGTCCCAAATTATCCAAAACAAATTGGACAACCACTGTTTACGTGACGTATGAGCCTTAAAAGGTCCGGATTTCCTTTCGACGCATCCTTATTGTTCCTGGTCAACGACATAAGCTCGTTTCCTCCCCATATAATAGAGAAAAAGGCTTAAATGTCCTAAAAATCCTTAATAATTGTCTAACAATCTGTTTTTCTTTTCCGTGTTTTCAAACTAACTCTAATAGTCGCATGATAAGTCGTCCATCTGTATATAGCTAAAAAAATACATGCTGTTAGGTTATAAGACTTTTTTTTTTTTTGTTTTTTTTTTAAATGTTTTTTTTTTTGTTTTTTTTTTTCATACCTTGAGATAGATCTTTGACAGCTCCGGCGATTGCAGTCTTGAGGCATGCGTTCAGGTTCTTGTCACTTCTTTTACACACTTTCCATGTTTTTGCTGAAAACATACAACCCAATTATTAATTTCTTATGATAATTATATTACTCATTCATCACACTCCATTACAGGGGGGGTGGGGGGGGGGGGGGTGAAAATGCGTGTATAGGTAGATTACAATTTATATGATTAGCGTTATTATTAATCTTTTAAGGTACATCTACTGCTATTATAATATTATTAATAGAAAATTATAATATATATTCTAATCTCTCTCTCTCTCTCTCTCTCTCTCTCTCTCTCTCTCTCTCTCTCTCTCTCTCTCTCTCTCTCCTCTCTCTCTCTCTCTCTCTCTCTCTCTCTCTCTCTCTCTCTCTCTCTCTCTCTCTCTCTCTCTCTCTCTCTCTCTCTCTCTCTCTCTCTCTCTCCTCCCTCCCTATTTATATATATATATAATATATATATAAGGCAGGAGTGTGATTACATACTTGGTTTTCTCTGGTTAAATGTATCTGGTTACCTATTAACAAAAAACAGAAAGCACTTTGGTGTGAGAGATATAACTTGTCACTTGGGGAAAGCGTAGAGGGGGCTCGATGTAGCCAGTTCTATAACCCTCCCAGCCTCCTTTCAGCATAAGCGCGGGACTAGGATAGGCTTATGCTACCCCTAGCTTCCCCTACCCGTCCACAGCCAAGTAACAAGTTATCTCTCTCTCACACTATTGGATTTGAACTCCAAATGGACAAGAACAAAACGCGCAAAATTTACAATGTCTTAGCGTTCAGTTAATTTAATTACGAATAAATGAACCATTTTAAGAGGACAAACGTTCTGTTGTGTTTTATTCTAAGAATTAACGCCTAATACATCATAAACAGGAGAAACTTCAAAACCTATTAGGAACCTATTGAAAACAAAGAACACGGCTAACAAAGCCTGACAGTTTTCGCCGGGATCTCGGCGGTTTAATCCTCAACTCTGTTCCTGTAAATTCTTAGCAGGATTTCCCAGAAGATTTAGACTCGCCAAGTCAAAGGAATAATTGGGTTTCGGTTAAGAAAACAACGATATTTTCGAAGAACTCCATAATTTGAACATTACGGCATGCTTTTTCGCAGCCTTCATTAGTTAAAAATAAATAAACAAAATGAACGGAGGGAATAAGCATAAACTAAATAATATATCAGTTGCTGAAAATATGTTTTTATGTGCATATTAAGGAACAGTATATTTTTGAGCAAAGTATTAAAATGAACGTAGTTAACCCCTGTGGACCCTACCAAAGATATCTCGCGCTGTGTACACTACTGTTGTGTATTACTTTTGCCTAGATGGTGTGTTGTTTTTTTTTTTTCTTTTTAATGTTGGGTAATGTTACGAACAATATTGAGTACGTTGTTATTTTCTCAACAAAAAAAATTGATTTTTAAGTTTCTTTCAAATAAAATCAGGCATTTTTGGCATAATTGTTAATATAAATTCTCTCATTTACTGGTATAAAAATAACAGAGAAAACCAAGTAAAATATAACAATATTTTTCATTTTTCTGCTATAAATAAGAAAACATTTTAAAAAAATATCAAAACGATTATTAAAGAATTTAAAATATATTTAGGTCTGAGCGTATGTGTAGCTATACCATTTTACGAGGTTTTCTCTGTTAGTTTTTTAGATACTAAAGTTCTATCAAATCTTTAAGGGATTGGCGAAAAATTATATAAATTAATAAATAAATAAATCAAAATCATCAATTAAAAAGTCAAAATTTTCACTATGAGTCTTGCAATTATGTAATTATTAATACACGTTCAGTTCAAATCTCAAGGCCGGGACTGCACAGTCCAGTTATACTAGACCCACTGTATGTGGAGGAGATAAGCTCTTATCCACACACGTCTGGCCTGACCTGACAGTCCCGGGCTCATTGGACTGTACAGTTAATCTATTGGTATTTTCATTCTACTTCGAAGGAATGTAAAACTCAACTCTGGCCCCAAGGCTGTCTCGTACACGGTGAGGAATATCTCAAGATTTCCAAACCTTGGGATATTCCACACCGTGTATGCCACCCTTAGATAGGTAATTAACATAAATATGTACGCATATGTTTATATTTTTCAAACACCAAGAAACACAACTGCTAACAAACAACTTTGAACGAAAATGAAACCATCATTTATCAGGCATTGAAAACCATTCCCTAAAGACTAACCAAACTAACCGTCTAAACCCTCTAATTGTTAACCAAAATCTAAGGATTGATAACTTCAAACTATTGAAATCCTCAACAAGCAACTCAGGTTACATCATCTGGATACTTCTCCATAAACTATTCCATTATGATCCATTAGTAGCGTAATCCGGGGATAGGATTATCCAGGGCCGCCGAACTCCAGACCAAGCTCTACTCCCGCCATAAAATTTGGCGCGAAAACCGGGTTATTAATGGACATAGCCATGAACTAAAGACCGCCAAAGCTTCCCTTATTAGGAATTATGACCGAGACAATGGTCCACTAAAAGCCGCAAGTATTATCTTATTTATCGGTTCAAAATTTATAGGATTGGTACAACAAGGAAAAATAATTTTCACTGATGATAAATGACAAACTGATTTTCACTTTATTTTTTTTTATTACGCCCGGGCTATCTAGATTGACACCCGCCCTAAAAATGAGTGCCGTAACAGGCCACGAGGGTCCAGATGGGCAGATACTATAGAGGCATTTGATTCATGACTATACGTCACATTAGGGACATAGTCTTGACAGTACTATGCTCCGGCCGCCTTATTTTCCCCTTTGCTGGTACCCATTAATAATTTACTTAAAGGCTGGGTTGGCGCTTAAGCAGAGTCAGGGAGGCCGAATCCGACACACGAACGAAGACACTAGAAGATAAAAATCGCTTGTGCTTGCTTGGGATTTGAGCTTAGGACCTCCAGCATATTAGTCCAATGCTCTATCACAAAGATAACCACGCCCACCCTCTAATTAATAGTCCCATAATAACACAGAATTATTCGACTGCACTAAGAAGTCATAGAATGAGAATTAGAAACGGGTGTCTGTAGAGATCAGGAAAAACCATACAGAGGCCTATGAGATCTATTTTCCCACCCGATCTACAGCGATCTCATGAGAGAAGTTGAAGGAAGAGCTGCACTTTAACGTAACTCTTCAAAAAAAGAAAAAATAATTTGCGCAAACGTTGAGTTTCGGCTTGAAGATAAAAATATGGTTTGCCCGAGCATAAAACTCCGTCACAACTATTACAAACCACAAGAAATGAGGTCTTCATAATCTAAAAATTGAAATATAGGCCATCAGATAATTGAACCATAGTCAAAATTGGAGAAAAATCTACACAAAAATACTTCTATACACAAAAAGAGAGTACATGGGGAATTCAGTAGGAGAAATATTGCCAGCTCGAAAAAGGATCTAAAATCGACTAGATGTTAAGGATATAGAAAATGCGAACTACGAACTGTGATGTCAACGTCCATAGCCACGTTTAATACCTCACCGTTTCCCAGGATACCATTGACGTCAAGGACCGTCGCCAATACCTAGATGGATGACCTTCCACGTGTTGTGGCCATTAATACTAGATGACACCTGTAGATATGCCGTAAATAAAAACCCTATAGAAAGCTCCTAAAGCAATCGCCAGAAAAAAATTTAAACCAGTGTGAAACGAAGGATTGAAACAGGGTCGGTTCAAAAATATAACTACACTAAATTTAACTAAATAGCTCCAGAAAATAGCTACATTAGCCTGAAGATCGTGCTATGGTTAGCCAGGAGAAAAAGCTAAATACGGTCGATTCTAGACCGACACCAGAACAAACAAAGGCTAATGAGTTATAGCCTTCCAGGCTGATGACTGGGCCTTCCTCAATGATTTATCTATCTCCTAGGGTCGCTGTCCTCCCCTTTATCTCCAGAATTCGCTAATTACACTAACTATATATATATATATATATATATATATATATATATATATATATATATATATACATTTACGTGATCCATAGGGTCTGAAACGTGAAATTTATTTTGTAATCGACACTTCCGGAAGGTCAACCTCAAAAGCGGCTATCCTCCCTAAGAGGTTTGGTACTAGAGGTACGATCCACGAGTGACTTCCTTGAAAAACTACAAACAAGCTTGATTTCCTGGCGTAATCAATTTAAATTGATTCTCGGGGGTCTCTCAGCAATTTTATTTATGGGAGGAGAACCGCTTATAATTGGAGGTTTCAGAACACAACTAGACCAAGTCCATTTTTGGCATTTTATGTTGCAATGACATTGAAGAGTATTACTAAAATGGCTCTTTTCATTCCTACAGGACACAAAGTCCTAACTTTTAATTTTGCCACTTGTAGCAGTTCTTGCAAAACATACGGAAGTCATTCTCATTTGTTTTCAGAGCACAAGTAAGCCAAGTCCAAGTTATAACTATTTTATGAACAAGGCTATACATGAATAATGTCAGTGTTAGAGTTCAAATTGTTTCAAGACTTATACTGGTCAATAGGATTTATACAACGTCTCTGCAATTGAAATGCATAATACTCATTTTCTGAAAACTGTATAACATGGACTTGGTCTAGTTGTGCTCTTAACGCTCCATACATACATTTACGTGATCTATAGGGTCTGAAACGTGAAATTTATTTTGTAGTCGACACTTCCGGAAGGTCAACCTCAAAAGCGGCTATCCTCCCTAAGCCTATGAAGGCAGGAATGGTATTGTGCAAGGCCTGTGGTTTGGTACTAGAGGTACGATCTTAAAAGCCACTAGTGACTTCCTTGAAAAACTACGACTCGATACAAACATGCTAGACGTCCTGGCGTAATCAATTTAAATTGATTCTCTGGGGACTCTCAGCATTTTTATTTATAGGAGGAGAACCGCTTATAATTATTCTTTCGGAAGTCATTGCAATTTACAGATCATCTAGCAATTATATTAATCTCAGACGTCCTCTTCTCCCGCTTTTAACGATGTAAGATATATCGCACTAGTATTTATAAAGTGAGACCACTCAAAATAAAGCTCAACTGAAAATGTGTCTTGTAGGAGCCATAGCATTAAGACAGGAAGTGACACAAGTGCCCTCTGATAAAGCTCTGTAGCTAGGTACATGCAGTTATGATGGTTGATAAAGAGATATTTACTACGTATTTTATAGTCATAAATGAAAAATTATTGATTGAATTGATTTTTGAGTTGTGTCACTTTAGAAATACTAGTGCGATGTGATAGTTTCGAGACACCTCTACAGTGTAGCATGCAACAATCAGAGTTACGACGTTCAAGCGTCAGTACTTCATCAAGGGCGTTACGTCAACAAAAAAGGTAATGGCCACAATTTTTTGGGACTGTAAAGGAATACTACTGATAGATTTTAAAGAAAGGAATACCACAATGAATGGTGAGTATTATGCAGCCGTACTTTACCGGTTACGAGACGCCATTAAAGAGAAGAGGCGAGGGAAGTTAAGCAGAGGTGTCCGCCTCCTTCACGACAATGCCTCCGTCCACACAGCATTGATTTCCAATGACGCTGTGAAGGACTGTGGATTCCAAGAAATCTCTCATCCACCCTACAGCCCAGACTTGGCCCCTAGCGATTTCTACCTTTTCTCAAAGTTAAAATCTGACCTTCGTGGAAGTCGATTTAACACCGACGAAGAGCTCCAAGCAACAGTGGAAGAACATTTTTTTAACAAAGAAGAAAATTTTTTTTTTCATGGTATAGAAATGTTGCCAAAGCGTTGTATTAAGTGTGTTGAACTTAGAGGAGAATTTATTGAAAAACAGTAAAACCAGTTTTTTTCTTTCACCTTTCCTTCTGTCCCAGGCCGGAAACTTTTGGAACTTTTCTTACCTCGTATCCCGGAAGATACCCAAGTTTTAATGCAAATCATTTGTAATAAATCACATTTTATAAAACGTTTTTATAATTTCTACAATAATTAGCAATTTAAAAATTGTTCTCCTTTAGTTACTTCCGTCATTGAACCCTACTAGGAAAAGTTATTTCAGAACATTTAAAGAAGTTAATTTTTTTTTTACACGTATTTATTACATTATTATAACATGGTTTGCCATCAAAGAAATAATTACCAAGGTTAAAAAAAAAAATTACCAAGCACTGGAAAGGGAATGCGGAAGGCAAAGGTGTTTCTGAGATTGTCAAAAAAAAAGAGAAAATACTAACAAACAACAACTGACAAGGTCAGAGGCAACAAGGATAGCAGGATTGCTAGTATGGGAACACCGTGAACACTAATGTTAAACCTGTATAACTAAAGTAACGCTTCCGCTGTTTATACACATTAACCCTAACGCTGTGGACACACTGTAACCAGGTTGGGGTTTCAGTAGAACAAGGAAACACCGTAGATATTTATGCTGGAACACTGAAAGTGAGTGAAGCAAGAGGCGTCAGCCACAATAGAACCAGTTTAACCTCAGTGATCACGGGCTAAAGAGATAAAATATTATTATCACTCAAGGAAAATGCATACAATCTTTTCGTATTGATCCATGTATTTGATTTATCCAGGAATGGCCATCCAGTCACCGAATAAACAAATCGGATGAAATAGTTCTCATTCGACCACGAATTGGACATATAGACAAGGGCGCTACTGTTTTGAGCTGGATGTTGTGAGAGTACAATCTAATTTTTGCAGAAAAATATCTTCGGAACAACACAAATAACAATGATTGATGTACGCGTAAATCGAAAAATCCCTTAACAGTTTTTTTTTTTTTTTTCATATAAACAAAAGTACGTTTTTGTTTTGTACTTCTTATGCTCTTTCGCTCACAAATACAAAAGTATTAACGCTAGAGATTTCCCAAGGCGTCAAAAGGTTTCTAATAAAATTTCCTATAAAGTTCCATTATCTAGAAATGCAGTTAAAATCAGTTTGATGGTTTTTGAGTAGTACATTTTCCAATAAAGGCATTAGCAAACAAATTAACATTATTCAAATTGTTGCAAACTCCAAATGACATGCTTTACTCGTTCTAAATATTTAATAAAAAAGTAAGGCATGAAAGCTTTCAAAAACATTTTTAGGAACCGACAGTTGAAATCACTGGTTTCCGTAGATGACTGATGTTAAGAAACGTCGAGATGACCAATACCTGGATGGGTGACCGCTACAGAAAATCTCGTGCTTTTAGCATTATAATTGGGTAGATAGTCCGACGCTATCACCACAGAAATTGATTGGCCGTTTAAAAACATAAAATAGCAATTTTAGACCATCTAAATGATTAGGTCGTATATATATATCTTGCAACGCAGAGTAGACTTTAAAAAAACAACACAAAAAACACATATTTTAAGAGCTTTTACGTGCCTTGACTATGACAATATTGCTATTGGTTCCATGAAGTATACTTAAACACCAAGATTAGAATGATCGAAAGTAATGATCTGGATTTGCAAAAGGAGGTGGCATCTAATAACCTTGAGGCTAGAGGAAATGCTAAGAAAGTGCTGAGGTAGCGTCTAGACTCCAAGTGTAAAGTATAAATGATATTTTTTTTAATTCTTCTACTCTTGCTTGTTAATTAAAAAAAGATTTTGTGCACTTTAATTTTAAACTAGTTTTCCAGACTTTGCGTGCATTCTACAGTTTTAATGCAGAGAACGATCAAGCAAAGGCTCTTAAAATAATTGTGAAATATTGATTTAGTGATCCGATACACGGATAGACGGTTGTCCATAATCCAAGGATGAAAAAAAGGTCGAAAATTCCCACAAGTGTTTTATTGGCAAAACGTTTTCAGGGACTAAGCCCCATTTTCAATGCCCTGTGACACAATACAGTAATTAAAACAGGTTCAATTTAAAACAGATTAAAATAACAAAACAATAATAACAAAAAACAATCGTAAAACCTGAGACTACATATTAAAATAACATAAAACCCCATTTTGTCCATTTATTTAAAAGTCAAGTCAATAAAAAGTTAAAACACACATTCAAACAATAAATAATAAATACTTTCATTCTATCACACAAACACACATGCAGGAATAAATAAGTCTAAAATAGGATACAATGATATGAAAAACATATGAAAAAACTAGAGAGAAGGCTAAGTACCCAGTAGTTCTCTCTAGTTTTAGCGCGGTTCCTCCCTCCCCCATAGGGAGGAACCCCGCTTATAAGGTTGATACAATGAAACAATCCGGAAGTGCCGACTAGAAAATTTTGCGTTTCAGAACCCCTAGAAACCGAAAATAACGGTGGTTCAAATTTGTATATATATATATATGTATATATTTATTTATATATATATATATATATATATATATATTTGTCTGTTCGCTCTCTAAATAGAAGACGAATGGTCCGATTTTGATGAAATTTGGTACAAAAATCTGTCGTCCAATTTGAAAGGTCAAGTTCGTTAACCAGCAAAATCCGCCCACTGGAAGATGGCGTTTGGGGCGAAATTCGCGCAAAAAAAATCGTAACGCTTACGTTTTTGAGTTCATAAGCTTGTAAGTACTCTTTTTATAGGCTTCTTGGGCTAGGAAAACGAATGAAACCATTTTCAAGGCGATAGCTTTAACCGTTTTCGAGAAAACTGAAAAAATAATTTTTGAATGCCGTTTTTGGTTTGGGTACTTAGAATCAAGGGATTCAGTTGAAACATTTACTGCATGTTCTACTTCCATTAAAACTAATATGTTGAAATTTTGGTTGCGTTTGGAGTTAAGGAAGGGTTAGAATAAAATATTTTATTAACAGGCATAAAAAAGTTTTGGTAACTTTGTATACTTTCCTTAATATCTCGAAAAAGGTTGAGAATTTGGGAAACGGAAGAATACCATTAGAAAGCTTACTAAATGCTCTACAAAAAAGGTTCTAATGAAAGTTTTGATTAGGCGATGTCAATCGGAGAAATACCGTATGAAATGTCAGTTTTGGATTTGTCGATTTCCTTCAAATGTCTTGAAACTGTCGAGGCTCCTACTCCGAGTTCTTTGGCATATTCCCTAGTGTTTTTAATTGCTTATAGTAGTCAAATGTATTTGTCAATGAAACAGGATACGTATAATTAGAATCAATATTTTGTTTGTTAGAATTCGAAGATGCCGTATGAATATCTAGATGTGACAGTACTGGTGTTGATTTCGTTCTTTAGAATTGTTCTTGGTATTCCCTATTTTCATCTGTTACACACAGTTTTTTATTGCTAGTAGTTTTTTCTTATTGATTATAGAATATAAATCTATTTGGCTATAAAACAGGATATGTAAAATTAGTAACAATATTTCGGAGATTTCTGAGCGAAATGCCTTGTAAGATTTTCTACCACCACGAACGACGTTTGTCCTCTATTTACCTCACATTTTAATTGGTTGCTGTTTTTAACTCGTTTCCTGCTTCACTCCACAGATGGGAAACACGCTTCTGACGTCGACCCAATGACGTCATCCGAAGTGCCTAATAAATGATTTCACGTTTTAGAACAGGTTAGATATCGAAAATAGTTGTGCTTCAAATTAGAATCTATTGTTGAGTAATTATATGAATCTTTGGATAATAATTCCAATAGTTAAAATTATAACTCAATTGGAAAATATGTATTTAATAGAACTCATTAAACCTTTTACAGAGAACTCTATTTTTTATTTTAATTTCCTTGATCAACAGGTATTTGCATATATTTGAAAACTCTGTTAATATAACCTCTATATCGTTTTTGTTTAATTCAATATTAAGAAATCCTTTTTTAAATGATTTTATGTTTTTAGGCCAATCTATAATTCCTGTGGGTTAATATGTTTTTTAAAATGAAGCTTTAAAGCCTCAACTGGAATATTTGTGTAATCACCCTTCACAGTTAATTTATTAGAATCATGAGTGACCGTTTTTGTGTTACAACTAACAATCTTTGAAAACGAAGTTTGACTATCCTTGTTATTGTTATTTTCCTTCTGTTTGGCCGAAATTTTCTATTCATGGTCTAATTCTCCTTGAATTTTTTGACTAGATCAAGAACCTATTTTAAGCACTCTTAAATTCCTTAATCTAATTCAGGAAGTTTATCAAGCTTGACATAGTCACTTTTGGGTTAATACGGGTGGTCTATACCGAGTATTCTAACCCTTCCTTAACTCCAAAGTTAGACAAAAATTGTAGATTGTGCAATTATGTACCAAATTTGTCTTCACACTTTTTTTCATTAGATTAACCATTTCTGAGAAAAGGCGATTCCAGAATTATCTTTAGTTGTATTCAACATAATATGCCAGACTCGGCTAGATGTTTTTCGAGGGAACAATACTTCTGCTACCTGCTGGACCTCTTTGTAAGGACCTGATAATAAGTACCGTTACAGCCCCAGCTATAAACCACGCAAAATGACCTGCTTGACATTTGATAATATTAAACTTGTGAAGTAGTTCCTCTCTGTTTACCTCAGTTATTAATTTTTATTTATGTTGTACGCCTTATTTTTTAATTGGGTGCTGTTATTTTGATTGCATTTTTTTTTTCAATAAAACAAAGCTAGTAAATGAGAAGGATGTTCACGCTTATATAGAAAATCATTTTGGAAGAGACTGGGAGAATTTCGGGGGGGGGGGGCTGAAAGGATTTTGGGGGTATGGGATGATAAAAATCTAGAACATGGAATAGTTAGATAATTAAAACGTTATTACGCCCAAAAGAAATTATTTTTTTCTGAACTAAGTGATCTTATTATTAATTTTAAGGTTTTAAGGGACACATTTCTTCCGATTACGGGGGTGCAGCCCTATCTGCCCCCCCCTTATATACGCCCATACACGTTTTTGTTTTATTTTATTTATGTATAGAGCTTTACTTTAGAATGAGAGCCGGCTTGTCTAATTTCCGCTTCTGTGTAAGTTACTACTGCCGGTTTCCCTGACGCCTTAACATCACTTTTATTTGAGATGTTTGAGAGAATGTTGACAATTTTCACGAGATATATAAAAAAAAGAAGTTTATTTCTATTCTAAGATTTTCAAATGACGTTAGGGATAAGAACGGAACCGCGCTAAGATGATGCAGTTCCTGCGAGTCGGACTTTTTTCATATGTTTTTCATATCATTGTATCCTATTTTAGACTTATTTATTCCTGCATGTGTGTTTGTGTGATAGAATGAAAGTATTTATTATTTATTGTTTGAATGTGTGTTTTAACTTTTTATTGACTTGACTTTTAAATAAATGGACAAAATGGGGTTTTATGTTATTTTAATATGTAGTCTCAGGTTTTACGATTGTTTTTTGTTATTATTGTTTTGTTATTTTAATCTGTTTTAAATTGAACCTGTTTTAATTACTGTATTGTGTCACAGGGCATTGAAAATGGGGCTTAGTCCCTGAAAACGTTTTGCCAATAAAACACTTGTGGGAATTTTCGACCATTTTTTCATCCTTGGAACATCAATTTTCCACCATCCAGCATTCTCCAACAATGTTGTCCATAATGTTTTCAAACTGCCTTCCTATTTTATATATTGTAGTTCTAAAGACGTTTTTCTATTTCTAGTGTCAGCTCTGAAGGATTATTTCATGACCTTGGAAGAGTAAGGGCGAATCAGAACAATAGATTTTTTTTTTTTTTTTTTCTGATTTATAAAGATGTAGGTAACATGACACTTGGCCTTGTTTCTCGGGTTCACCTTTAGTTCTCTCACAGTTTCAAGTTAAAGTGAATAGCACCATTATCATGAAAAATTCAATGTCCTATTTCAAGGGCGGGTACCGGGTCTTGAACTTCCCTCCTAGCATTTTGTTGCCCATAAATCACGCGTAAGAATTATAATTAAAACATTGAATTTCAATTGCATACTTTTTCAATCAGTTTGTTGAATCAGCATTCCATAGATTTAACATTCGCTCTCACTATCCTGAAGAACTTAAACTTCGATATCCCAACATCCGGAATTCGTGATTCGCCCTTACTCTTCCAAGGTCCTGATTTGGTAGTCTGATTTTTCTGTATAGCTCGCAGTACAAAAGGAAAATATGTTTATATTTACACATATATATTAAGAAGGAACATTGATTCTTGTGAGACCTCTACAGGATTACAATATGATGCTAGGAATAGACTTTTCCTAGGAATTTATGCATCAGAAACCAACTCAATGTACTGTAACGAGAACATCAAAGGACTAGAAACTGGTAGTTCAGAATTGTTTGGAGGGCACTCATGTAGAGGATAGTAGACATAGAAAATGGACTCTCAAAGGAAGAATTACTTTGTTAAGGTGAACACACTTCAGTGGGCTAGAAACAGCTGATTCAGGAGTGGACAATCATATGATACTTAGATACTTCTCTGATATGATCTGGATGTTTATTGATGGAATGTATTCATTGGTGCAATATGGGCCTAAACGTAGGGCGAGGTTAGCTCAGTGGTAGAGCCCTCGAATAATATGCAGGAGGATCTGAGTTCAAAACTCGGCGCCCGCAGTGAAGATTTTATCTTCTAGTGTCATCGTTGAGAGTTAGATTCGGAGTCCCAAACCTTTCCTAGGCCCACCTAGTCTTTAATTAAGTTATCAATGGGTACCAACAAAGAGGAAAAGTACGGACCACACTATCTCCCTAGTTGGCCGTATAGTCAAGAATTAGATACCTCTACAGTATCTGCCCTTCTTGTTAAGGATAACAAATATGGTTCTAGGAAGAGCATCGTCACGATTCATAACAACCATATTCCTGGTGAGGTCTTAAAAGCTAAGGAAAGCAACTTCTTCTCAAGAACAAAATTTCTTGCACGTTTCGCTTTAACATTCAATACAAGGGTGTTGAGCGGGTCTCACGAAATTCAATTGGCCAGTGGTGCACGCTTTAAGCAGAGCTGATTTACAATTTCTCGTAGTTCCTTTACTTATTTGTCCTAATAGTGGCGATAGGAGCACGTTATACATCGCGTACTATCTCATGGCGAATTATAAAAACTAGTAGAATAACGAGAAAGACACATAGGAAGCGCGAGGATTCAGTTGCATGATACTGTAACTTAGCGTCGTCTTAAGCCCGCGCCAGTGCGGGACCAGCGTAGAGGAAGCGTCTTTATCAACATGCACCAGTGTGGAGGGTTAAGACAACCAGTTTTGTGAGAGTGCAATAGGCTGCATAAAATAGTTTATTGATTTCAAAGCTATCATTGAGGATTAAGCCCAACGAACAAGGTAACAAAACTTCTGCATGACAGGTGTCACATAATACTGGCCGTGATACCTCACAAATGTGATCCATCGACCCTTATCAACCAAATAAACGGAGAAATTGGCAGGAGTTACTCCAAAAAATTGTTTAAAACATTAATTAAAATAAAATAAATAATAAGGAGGAAACTAATGCATCTGTCACTAATGCCTCTGTCACTAAATTAGGTATATAATAATAGAATATATTAGGTAACTTATATTAAGCCGTGTTAAGGTCTATTATAATTTTTAAATTTCATATTAATGTCCCTAAATAGTGAATTTTGAGAGTAAACGTTAAATCCGGGTGAGAATCTTCTGAAAGGTTTTAAGAATTATAGTGGTGACCAGTAAATATGGTGGTGACACTAAAAACTAATTAATAAGAGAAAAAGGAGAAGATAATTTTACCATAATTTGTTGCGTGGACAAGATATATTCACACTTAGGGTAAGCCTGCGAGTGTGCCAACATAATATTTATATTCATTTTGTATTATAACTGAAAATTGAAGTTTAAATCTTCTGATTTTTTATGTAGAAGCCTGATGAAGTACCTAAACAGGTTCGAAACGTCACAAATATAAGTTAATGTTTTAAACACTTATGTGGAGCAACTCCTGCTAGTTACTTGTTTGATTGGTGGCATTCTTAGCCGTTTCTGGGGAAACTAAAAAAAAAAAAAAAAATTTAATTTTGATTTTCGAGTTTATAATAGTACTGTTAAGTCAGATGGATCCTCATTTATTCTACAATATCTGAGAAAACTAGATAATACCAGCCTTATCCATAAATTTATTCTAATAAATAAAATACTTCAAAATAATTTAGGTGACAGGGTGACAGGTTTAGTAATAACAGAAAATTCCCATTAGTATGACGCCATTTTGTTATTAAGGATTCGTGATGTTGGAGGTCATATCCCAACCTTGAAGCTTTATTTACTGTCAACTGCAGAAGTTATTATGAACTGCACGAGGTATGGGCAACATTTGGACATGTTGTGGGCCAAACTATAGTGTGAAAATACATTCGCGGGCCGCATACCTAGATGGTTCAAAATAAAATAACGTCGGATTTTAAAGTGGCGTTCATAATTTAAGGTTGAAGAGAATATTTATTAAAATTATATAGTATTTTATTTATGTTTTTGATGACTAAATGAAGGATATTAATTAATAATACCAAACAGGTGAAGAATAACCCTTCAAAAATGTTTTCAAACTTTACATTTATTTCTCCATCACAACGTTTCGGACACACTGGTCCATCTTCAGGCAATCTACAATAGTATATTAATTACAGATATTACATCCTCCAAAACCATTTACTAAATTTTATTGTCATAATTTTAAACTCACCATGTCCTGTTAATTACTACAGTTTCACTTAATCAGTCATGAAATAAATAAAAATGATTCCTGTAAGGAACCAAGTCAAATTACACCCACATCAATTAAACACTCATTATCACAGCCATATTAGACTTTATCAACCTACCTAGGCCTATTAAAGTTTGAAAAAAATTTTTTGAAGGGTTATTCTTCACCTGCTGGTATTATTAGTATTTCATTTATTTTAATGTAATAAGTAAGCCTGATTATTAAAAAAAAAAAAAAAAAAAAAAAAAAAAAAAAAAAAAAGGTATGCTTTTTTTAATGTATAGAAGATTTTTTTTTTTTTTTTTTTTTTTTGGGGTGCATCGACTACTAAGGCCATGAGCACCGAAGAATTATTATTATCAATATTTTAAAGTGCCCCAACTTTTTATAATCAAATATATATGCCTGAGAAAAGGTCAATAAAAATATTAACAAAGTTAAGGAGTAAAATTCTCGGGACAGGGGTTTGATGCCCGCCTGCAACAGATTGATTTCTAGCAAGTCCACCATTGATGTATAGAAATGGTGGTAACCTACAGACAACTCGGTGCCAGGGGATTAGACCAGATGCGCCGTAAAAAAAATGCCAATTCGATCAGGGTGACTATAAAATTTGAGATATTTGAAATCGGTACGCACAAAGTTACAAGAAAGTAATTGAATTATAAAAAAAATATGGAATGAAACTTATATTATATATATATATATATATATATATATATATATATATATATATATATATATATAATTTATTCTTATAGATGACCCAAAATATCTAAATTCTTTTTTATCCTAGTAGGCATGGGGTCATTAAAGCAGTCTTCCCTTTTTTTATACTACTTTATTTATGGGGCCCGACATGTTTCGTGCGTCTTTTCTTCGCACCTCTTCAGGGGCACTTCTTGCAAGGAAGTCCTCTCGTTACCAAGTACTCCCTCTGGAGTCTGGCTTATTAGTAATAAGCCGTACTCCTCCTTGCAAGAAGTGCCCCTGAAGAGGTGCGAAGAAAAGACGCACGAAACATGTCGGGCCCAATAAATAAAGTAGTATAAAAAAAGGGGAAGACTGTTTTAATGACCCCATGCCTACTAGGATTAAAAAGAATATATATATATATATATATATATAGAATAGGCCAACACTGCGCTGCTTACCGTCTGAGACGCACAAAAACGTCTGCTGAGACACGGGGAGGAATGTCCCGGACAAATACTTTTCGACGAAGCAAGAATCCTAGCCAAAGAGGGCAATCGTCAAAGAAGGCTAATCAGAGAGGCCGTCGAAATATTCAAACAACCGAAGACACTGAACCGAGATGACTGTGTTATCCTACACGCTACATGGAAGCCCGTGCTCCGAACTATTAAAGAAAAATCGGCCGGGAAGAAACAAGCAAGCACAAAGCAGCAAGACAAAGAAGAGCTTCGACAGAGTTCTATCGGCTCCACGCATTGTCGGCAAGCCCCGATACAAGAATGAGCATTGAAAGGCGCCATATGTAAAGATAACTTAATCATATAGGTTATTATAAAATAAAAAAGTTAAAAGAATGGACCATCTGAAGAAGCAGAATGGGATTTCCGCGAAATATTACCAAAATAAACTGACCGCTGGACAATGCCGTACCATAACTAATAAATCTCCCCAGCGAAGAAATCTCAAAAATAATATATATATATATATATATAAAAGCCAAGTTTGCCCGAAACTAATGCACATAAATAAAATGTTTTAAATGATGTTTTGAAGCAATTTTGTGACCTATAAGGCCTTTATTAAAAGAAGATATATATATATATATATATATATATATATATATTTATATATATGTATATATGTATATATATATATATATATATATATATATATATATATATATATGTATATATATACATATATACATATATATAAATACATATATATATATATATATATATATATATCTTCTTTTAATAAAGGCCTTATAGGTCACAAAATTGCTTCAAAACATCATTTAAAACATTTTATTTATGTGCATTAGTTTTGGGCAAACTTGGCCTCTCTTCACAGACAAACTTTTATTATACGTAGTAGTCGTCATCTAATAAATTAGTCCAAAACAAACAAAATATAAATTAAAAGTTTTTTATTTTTAATCTTAAAGGAACAATCACCAGTTGTAGTACTAGATTTTTTGTTTGTTTTGGACTAATTTATTAGATCCTTAGGCCAAGTATGCCAGAAACTAGTCGACATAAGTAAAATGGTTTAAATGAAGTTTTGAAGCAAGTTTGTGACCCATAAGGCCTTTATTAAAAGAAGAGGAAAAATATATGTGGAAGAGGTCAAGTTACGAGACTATATATATATATATATTGAATTTTGCTTATACGGAACCATCAGACTTGTTATACTTTATAATAAAAATAAAAACTTAAAAGTAATTATAGATAGGCCGACGCTCAATTCTTAGATGCAAATACACTGTAAAAAATTCGAAAAATGTAGACCTTAGAGCTACTCACGGAAGAGCGAAGCCTGCGAGGAAACTCGCTCGGCAACGAGCACCAGCGTCAGAAGGAGACTGAGAAACGCAACGTTCGACATGTCAGACTGGTCTGGCCGGCGGCCAACCCCTTCTTCTCTTATATACTCACTGCACTAGTGACGTCACAAGGTGGTGCACGTGACCCATAGCTCGCATGCACACGTGTTAAACCCTTTCAGCCGAGGGGACGTCGACCTGTAATAAGGAAACCCGCCTATCGGAGCCGTTCCTTCCGGCAGGCGGATCGGGTCGAGGTCGTCCGCGGACTCCCTCGCGAGACCTCCCAGAAACCAGCGGATGCGGACTCAGTTCTCTGAGCCCAGCGGACCAAGGTGACCTCTATTCGACCTTGCCCTTTGGGTCCTTCACTGCAGTCCTAGGTTCCTTCTTGGTCAGCGGGAATTGACTTTTGTCACGAAAGCCATTTCCTTCAGGAAAATACATTATTGTTACGGTCCCTATTTCACAAAAATAATTTTAGACTACCCAGATGAAACCCTTGACAAACTACTTCCTGTCAATGAATCTCAAGCCTCATGAGAAAACATTATTCAGTTTATTTAAACATTACATATATGATGTTATGATTTTTTGTTTTGTCTTTTTTAATTTTGAGTATAAGCCAAATCATTTACTCAATGCCCAGCCGGTCAAAAATAATATCTTCATGATCAAAAGATAATAATATGGATCATCCGTTAATTTCCTATTAAAAAACAGGGAACTTTTCATTTCAAATGAATTTCACTTTTCTTTTAATTTGTATTATTGGGAAATAAAGATTTCGTCCTATTTGATATATTTTATTATTTTGTTAAAACAGTTTTCTAATAATATTATTTTAAAAACTTCAAAATAAAAATTATTTGAATATTATAATTCCAAAATTTATTTGATAAAAGTTTTAGTACAAATGTTTATATTATTTTAACTTTTAAATATTATTTAAAATAAAAAAAAATATTAGTGCCATAATGAATAGATACTTACATTCACTGACATAAACAAAAAACTTCAAATAAACATAAGGTTTCAAATCAAGTATTTCTATTTTTATTCTGCGAATAACAGACAATTATACGTCCATTTATTATAGACAACGAATTTTAACCAGGACTGGTTACACTGCTGTTACTGGTAACCTATAGATAACTGGTCCGGAGCGTCCCAGTGTCAAGAAACATTATACTTTGATTATGACGGGAAGCGTCCTATAATAAACTTCACAAAATTATAAAATAGCGTTAATTTTAATGATAAATTGTTTAACCCAATAAAATAACTACTTATCTGCCACGGGAAGCACGGGTATTCAGATACTTATTTGATAAATGTTCCACGGAATTGAGGTGGATGCGTATCCTGAAATATCGCTGAAAGTTAAAAATTGTGAAAATGTTGCAGATTTAATAGGCAATATCTTGTAAAAGTTTCCTTGAAGGATATTGGAAGGAAATCGAGAACAGACATTATTCATCCTAAAAAAGATAAATTACTTTCTCAAACTCTCAATCGAAAAATTCTTTTTCTTGAAGCATTCTCACTTCTTGAGCTGAAGCAAACTTCACGAATCTAATATTGTTAAAACATTATTAATGGCTTACTTTTAAAAAAAAAAAAGGAAAACTCTGGCTGGAAGGAACTTCGACGTATTAGCGGGATTCCGTTCTTATCCCTAGTGCCATAAGGAAAGCTTGGAATATAAAAAGTTAAATACTATGTTTTAATATTTCGTGACAAGACATCCTGTGATTCTGCGATTCTCGAGACAAAATACAAATGGAACTGGCAGTAACCAACGGGTAAGTGAAAATTGCACACTCCACCTCCTCGAATCTGCTCATTTTCGGCAGGAATTGGAGAAACAGAGGAGTAAATACTGTAGAGGTATTCTCTGATAAGGATTCTTAATCGTATGACACCTTGAAATGTGGAAAGTGTGGTCCACATTATGCTCCGGCCGTCTGATATTCTCCTTTGCGCAGTACCCATAGCATGAGTGTGCCTAGAGCATATTTATGCTAAAATAATGTACTGTATAACATACAGTCTTCTTTTTCGTACATGACCACCGCCCATGCGCGAACGCCAGCGGACACATTTTTGTAACGTTTTTTTTTTCAGTTTAGTCATCGCTAAAGCGTATTTACGCAAAACCCGTTCAAAGGAGAGAAACAAATTTTACGCACTAATTCCATCGAGAATTGCTTTAGAACGATCTTTGTAGAACGTGAAGCAATTGTCGACTTCCAGCTACCACGATTTCATAGATATATTAATGTATTTAAGAGAATATTCGAAATTCTCAAAAAGCTACTAATGCCTCTTTATAATATTTTTCTTCTATTACTTCCTTAACCCCGAACCTAACAAAAAATATTATGTCAATGTTTGGATATATGTCAAACGTGTCGAAGCATATTGAACTCAATCTGTCAGTTTAAAATAAACGTAAACGATAATTTTCTATAACATTACAGTTATACATTTTTCTTCTAAAAGATTATAGATTTGGCGTTGAATGGATTCGTTCGATTTCCTACGTCCACCTATAATTATCTATAAAAATTGTACCTAAATATAAATATATATATATATATATAAAAATATATACGTATACATATATATATATATATATATATATATATATATATATATATATATATATATATATATAAGCTTTCTAAATATGTCGACCATTTCATATATTTACTGCGCATGTGCGCTCGGCGCTAGATGAAATATTGGGGTTTGCAAATGACCCCTGTTATTATGCACATAATTTTGAAGGGCATCAAAAAACAAAACCTTTGTTGCAAACCGCACTTCGATATCTTTAAAATCAAATGAGTTTCGTGCGATTCAAATTTTATTGTTTTCAATTAAAACGATTTTTTGTAGGCACTCACAGAGGTCGGTTATGAATATGTGATACATGATTTTGAGGTATTTTTTCCTCAACTTTCTGAAAGAAATATGGCTGATCCTCTAAAAGAATTATTTTTTCTAATAACTTTAATAAAATTTAAAATAAGGCATCTTTTAGCACTTTCCTCCGAAGGAAAGTAGCTATTGAGGTTGGACTCATGACGGAATTTTTGAAAAATTTCTTCAAATCTTTATCGATCCTACCTAGTAGACATCGAAAAGGACCCCCGTTAAAATTTATATATATATCTATATATATATATATATATATATATATATATATATATATATATATATATATATATGTGTGTCTGTTAACACGATAGCGGCCAGAGTTTTTGTTTTTTCTTCACGAAACTTGGTATATAGCACTCAATTAGCAAACGATTGAACGAGTTCGTTAACCACCAAAGTCGGTCCACCGGAAGGGGGGGTTTACCCCGAACCCAAAACACTAATTTGACTATGTCAGCCGTAATATTTGTTATATTTCAACGAAACTTGGTATTCGTAGTGGTAATATAGAGAGAAAAGTGAGATATAAAAATGAACTAAATCGGTTCATTAGAAGGGGGGGTTTACTCCGGACCCACAATACCAATTCGCCACTACCAGCCGTGATTTTTGGTATATTTCGACGAAACTCGGTATTCGTAGTGGTAATCCACAGGTAAATATGTGTTGTAAAAATAAACTAAATCGGTTCATTAGGAGGGGGGGTTTACTCCGGACCCACAATACCAATTCGCCACTACCAGCCGTGATTTTTGGTATATTTCGACGAAACTCGGTATTCGTAGTGGTAATCTACAGTTAAATATGTGTTGTAAAAATAAACTAAATCGGTTCATTAGAAGGAGGGGTTTACTCTGGACCCAAATTCCTAATATACTCATACCGGTCGTAATTTCTGCTGTATTGTAACGAAACGCCGTATAGGTCGTGAGTAACTCATGAGAAAGAAGTGTTGTAAAAATGAGCTGAATCGGTCAATCGTAAAGCGGGGGTTTAATTAGTAATATATTTCAATAGAAAAGCCCGCCAAACGTAGGTTCACAAAGCCGCCGCAAGGAGCGCTTTCTACCACTAGAGTGACTGTATCCTGTTCCTGCGTTAGATCAAAATACGATAATATGAGTTTTTTTGTATTTATTACGTAGTGTAGTAGGTACCATGTGTAAACATAACTCTGGAAGCAAATTAATAATTGATCAGTTACTCATTAGAAATTTAAAAGAGAACATTCATGTTTTTATTTTTTTTATGTAGGATATTTTAAGCAAATTGTTCTGGAAAGCAGTCTACATTACCCAAATTCTGAGGAAAGTGCTTAGTTATGCAGCTCATGCGTGACGGACTTTTTTAAGTATTTAGTCTGATTCTTCTTTAGGAATTAACTAAGCTAAAGCTATCTAGTTGATCATTCATGATATCTATCTAATCCTTTGAATCCGATATTCCTTATTGGTTCATTATTTTGCTTTTGTTCATTAATACTGTAATATTCGCTTTCAACCATGAAGTTCAGAAGTAGTGAGATTGTGGATATGATTATTGTTCTCGGGAAGTGTAGACAAAAAGCTCCGATGGCTGCTCGACTTTAGGCTCAGTATTACCCAAACCGAGTTCATCCGTCTTACAAAATGATTTTGCGTCTGGTGTCAAACACCCGACAAAGACATTTCTCTTTTACTAGAAGTCGTCGTTGGTTGAAGATCAGGACATCATCTTGGACCTTGTTAGAAGAAATCCCCACATCAGTGTTCGGGAGATTGCCAGAGAAACACGGATTTCAAGATGATCACCGCACACTTCAGCGCAGTAAGTACCACCCTTATCACATACCTTTGCATCAAGACTTTTCAAACAGAGATATGGAAGTGAGGGAGGAGTACTGCAGGTGGGGAATCAAACCCTTACGGCAAAACGGGATATTCATGAGGAATGTTCTCTTCAGTGATGAAGCCACATTTGTAAGTGATGGGTCCGTGAACAGGCATAGCTCACATTATTGTTATTAGCCGACTGTACCCCGGTCCCGATGACACCAGATTAGGAAGAGTCTGATATATATAGGGAGTCGGCACTCCCTATGGCGAGTGAAAGGAAGATTCGTGCTTGAAATTTTAATCTTGAGAATCTATTTTTCCTTAAATAAAAATAATATTATTATTATTATCTTTAAGAGATCCACAGCGATGGTTCTCTGCACAAAAATAATGTATATAAAATATAAGAAATAAATTAATCAATTATAACCCAAGTATTAATAACAAAATAAAAGTCATGGAGAATGAATAATAAGAAAAACATAAATAATTATTAAAAAAATTAATAAATTCACAAAAATTAATATAAATAATAAAATTAAAAAAATAATAAATGTTTAATTTTGATGGTAGTAATAAATAGTAATCATAATAAAATATGAAAATTAGGTTACCGTCGGCACTTTGGTCTATCTGTATTTTACGAATAAATACAATAAATTTATTGTTTTTGTTGGTACTCCTTTAGTTTATTCCATGATCCTTACTATTGTGGAATACACAGAAAAACGTAGAAGACAATCAAGACAAATAATACAGGAGGAGAGAATCTGTCTGTTTCGTCCACACCCTATAGTCCAGATTCCTGGATCTCGGACAAACCTACTATTCTCGGGCGAAGAAGAAATTAAATCCCAGCGAAAGAGCGGAGTGAGCAGGCTGATCAATCAACGTCACATACAGACAATACAGCCTGCGGGGATTGTCCAGGCCCCATGGAACTGGAGAATTAGACAACACTCTCGTGTCCACAATAATGCCTTTTGTAAAGGCCTGAGACGAGCGGTGAAATACAACATTCCCTCTCGCCTCTTTCAACATATTTACGCTTTTCCGGAATGCCCGAATCACCAATTAATCGAATAATTACGACAAGTTACTTAAATAACGCTAACCACAGCTTTACCTTGTTCAGTAATAAAGTCTGATCAGGAACTGCTTCATCTTACCTAAGTTAAGGAACGTCGGGCGTGGCCAGTACCTGAATGGATGCCAACGTGCTGTTGGCTTTAAAAAAGGACGTAAACCAATACATATCCCGGCATTAATAGCCCAAGTGTTGATACGCATTTAAAAAAAAAAAAAAAAAAAAAAAAAAAAAAAAAAAAAAAAAGTTTCTCCTTTTTATATCTTATTTAACTAAAATACTCATTTTACTGTTGCCATTAAAAAAACAATTAAAACTTGAGGTAAACAGAGAAAAAAAATTCAAAAGAACGAAACTGACCGGAGTACAGTAGTAGAAAAACTCTCAAGACATCTTCGAGTTCCACTCGAAAAGCTCAGTTTTATACAACAAACATTTTTTTCTCTTTTTACGAATCCTCTTTAACTAGCGAATCGTTTTTTCTATTATAAACAATTACACAAATAACCCTTTAAAAGAATAAAACAAACAATTTCTAAAGTTTTAAGCACTTAATTCACCGATTTACATAGTCACATCGAAAATCACTTTAGAACCTTTTTTGCATAAAATTAAGTAAGCTTTGAAAGGGTTTGAATTAATCCTGAACATGCATAAAATATTTCAACTGAATCCCTTGATTTTAAATGCCCAAACCAAAAATCAGATCTTTTCCGAAAAACAGTTATGAATATCACCTTAAAAATAGGTAAATTCGTTTTCCTAGTCCAATAAGCCTATAAAACGAGTACTTGCAAGCATATGAAGTAAGCGGAACGATTTTTTTCGCGCGACATTTGCTCCAAAAACCATAAAGAAAAATCCGTAAGCGAAACGATTTTGCTCGCGACGAATTTCGCCTGCGAAACAGTATTCCAGTAGGCGGATTCTGCTGGATAAGGAACTTGACCTTTGAAAGAAGAATTTTTTTTTTGTACGAAATTTTCTATCTTTCCCTCGTAACTTCCACGTGTATTTTTCCTCTTCTTTTAACAAGTCCTAATAGGTCAAACAATTGCTTCAACACACCCACACGCAAGCAATAGACTATTTGAACGGCCAGGACTACGCAAAACTATACCACTACGTTAAAGAGGCAATTAATTTCAAATTTGATTATCAGGAATAAGGAGGATCAATTTTTGTTCTACTTATTTATTTGTTTTTATATTGTTTACAATCACTCATATTGTTTTTATTTAATTTTCATGTGTATAATATTATGTGGTGTCGCTTAGCTGATGGATTATATCCAAGCTTATGTAAATTTATTGTGAATTTCTCCAGGACTTATTATTTGTACATTTATAAAATGAAATTTACTTTACTACTACTACTACTACAATTGATTCAACACTTCTTTTAAACCATTTTATTCATGTCGAGTAGTTTCTGACAACTTGGCCTCCCATCAAAAATATTTCTTATATTTAGTCGTAATTTATAACATCCACAAAAGCAAACAAAAAATAATTTAAAAGTTTTTAAAAAAAAAATCTAACATTAACAATCACCAGCCACAAGTACGAGACCAGCCATGGCTGATAATTGTTAATATTAGGTTTTTTAAAAAACTTTTAATTTTTTTTTTTGTGGTAAGTTGCCAGAAACTACTCGACATGAATAAAATATATATATATATATATATATATATATATATATATATATATAAGTAGGAACTAGGTTAAATAAAGATGTTACCAACTTCTTACAATATCTTAGTCTTCGACTTAGGATCTCTAGCGAAGAGTGACACAATTGCCCTCTGGTGTACAAGCTCTGAAGTTTGGTACATACAGTTTTGATTGTTGGTAGAGAGATATTTACCATGTCTCTCATAGTCATAACTAAAAAATACCGATTTTTGTGTTGTGTCACTTTAGAAATACTAGTGCGATATATAAACAACTTTGAACTACGGTTATGGTCGGTTATGGAGATCTATACGTTCTGAAACGTAAATTTTTCTAATGGCACTTCCGGATTGTTTCATGCGGTAAACCACATAAGCGGGGTTTCTCCCTATTCAGGTGCTTTAAAATTTTATGTAGAAACACAGAACACGCTGGGATGACGCATTTCCTTTGAATCACTCTTTTATTCAATGGACATAAATACACTTGTCAAGAAACTTGCTATAAACAATCGTCAATAAAATCTACTATGTCACTCATTGTGAATGGAACTCAAGGCCAAGGGGAGCAGGGATAAAAAGGCAAACTGCTTGGAGTAAGAAATGTTATTGCTGGGATTTCCTTGATAAAATCCTCCGCTACTGAATCAGGACTCGACCTCCAGGACTTTACGACAGTAGCTACCTTGGTAAAGCCAGGATCGGAGTCCGCCGACGACCATGGTAGCTTGGTCAGTCTTGGTCACGGCCAGCTGTACGGGTCAGTGTGACCTTCACAGAGGTTTTCTATATAACGCCTTGTGTGATAAAAAGCAAACACATTTTCTTGAATTTATAAATAACAAACAAATCAACGTTTTTCAATTCTTTATATCAAACGTTTTATATTGGATGTTAAAATATCCAAAAAAATACGTTTCAATTCTTTGAAAAAAATAATGGCGTCTGACAAACGGAAACCCAGTATTTTCACGGGCGATAGTCTGCAGGCGGTAATTTTTAATCTAGAACGAAAAACTAAAATTATTTTGAAAGAAGAAGGTTAGATCTAGTAAAGCACGTAGGATTTTTAAGAAATAATAATTTTTCCGGAAAAAGTGTGAACAATTATTCATTTTCTATTAAAAATAATAAGTCATAAAATCGTTACAATTCAATGAATTGAAAAAAAAAACTACGTATCTGTTTAGCAAATACCATGAGGAAGCTGCAGTTAAAATTGAAGTTGATCGGGCAAAAATTGAAGACCAGAGTATCGCCCGATTTGAAAAACATAGTTTTGAGAAAACCACATTAACATTTATTTTCTTCATACTTTCTTGTAATAAAGATCCCCAAAAAAACATAAATGTGAAATAGAGGCCATGTTCCTGCCCCCACAAAGAAACACTCCCTTCCTCAAAAATATCCCCTCCTAAAACCCCCCAAAAACGCCTTACCATTCTACACTCCAAAAAAGTAGTATGAGTTGGTGTACGAATTCAACCAAAAATATTTGCCAATACAAGAGATGATACAAAAAAGAATGTCCAAGTTCATTACTTGGAAGACCTCATAGTTACTTACTAAGAACAGTAAAGACACTTCAACTGACCTTTAAAAACCACAATAAAAATACTTATATCAAGTTACTAAAATATCACTTTCCTCAACCAGGTGTATTCTTAAACTTGGCAATGTTTTTTTTGTGCCGAAATTATCTTTAGAGGAAAACTAAACATTGCCAAGTTTAAGAATATACCTGGTTGAGGAAAGTGATAATTTAGTAACTGAATATAAGTATTTTTATTGTTGTTTTTAAAGGTCAGTTGAAGTGTCTTTACTGTTCCTAGTAAGTAACTATGAGGTCTTCCAAGTAATGAACTTGGACATTTCTTTTTTGTATCATCTCTTGTATTGGTAAATATTTTTGGTTGAATTAATACACCAACTCATACTACTTTTTTGGAGTGTAGAATGGTAAGGCGTTTTTGGGGGGTTTTAGGAGGAGATATTTTTGAGGAAGGGAGTGTTTCTTTGTGGGAGCAGGAACTTGGCCTCTATTTCACATTTATGTTTTTTTGGGGATCTCATTACTTTTTTCTAAGAATTAAATAGAATTTAATTGCCGCATACCTACTGGCTTTTGTACTTCATATAAAACCAGGGTCTTTGGATTCTGCATAAATTTCTCCTTACTGCTTGATATTTGATACCAATAATCAACCTACATACATCTAATCACTAGACTAGAAAAGTTAGAAGCTCTTCCAGATGACAAATCGATTGCTCTCTTAACTAAACTATTACACTGTAAAACACAGGAACCTTATCCCGAGGATAAAGATCACAATAGGGAAAGTGCAGAAGGCCTTCAAGAAAAATATAAAAAACAAAGACGATACATTTTGGGTTTGTAATCCTAAACTTTGTAATTTAGATGGCTCGACTTTGAAAAACTTAGTATCTGCTTTGAAGTATATTATACAGTGAACCCCTACGACTTTATTTACTACATTTAAGAAAGAAGTCACAACTGTTTTTGTTAAGATATGTCGAAATGTTTTTTAAAACATCAAATATAGGTTCTCCTTACCAAGACGATTCATTTGATACCCCACATGATGGGTTTCAGAAGGAATGATGGCATTTCGATGGAACAAAAAGTACAAAACGTCATAGGTAATATGACACTCCCGTATCAAGACCTACCTGCGTGCCGAGTTTGGTCGAAATAGGCCAAACGGTGTGAATTTGTATAAGGCACAAACATACAGACAGACAGCCGAAAGACTTTTTTTACCTAGCCTAGTGCATTCCCCGGACCAAGGCCTACCTGTGCGCCAAGTTTGGTCAAAATCGGTCAAATGGTGTGAATTTGTGCAAGGAACAAACATGCAGACAGACAGCTGATAGACGATTTTGACTAGCCTATGACACTACCCGGATAAAGGCCGACGTGTGTGTCAAATTTTGTCAAAATCGGTCAAACGGTGTGTATTTGTATAAGGAACAAACAGACAGACAGACAGCTGATAGACAATTTAACCTAGCCTATGATTCTCCCCGTATCAAGACCCATCTGTGTCCCAAGTTTGGTCACAATCGGTCAAACGGTACGGATTTGTAAGAGGAACAAACATACAGTCAGACAGCTGGTATAAGATTTTTACCGAGCCTATATGCGTCTAATTGTTTCTTAAAACATCAAATATAGGTTCTTCATACCGGGACAATTCATTTGATACCCCACATCATGGGTTTCGGACGGAATGATGGGTTTCCGAAGGAAGTACAAAACTGGCACGCCCCCGCCCCGGAAGCGGAGTCAAACACAACTTTTCGCGATTTTTTCCTTTAATAACGTCCTCATATCTATCTTCATGCAAAAGTTCAAGTCTCTAGCATCATGGGAAGTGCCTAATAATTTTGATGAGTCAGTGAGTGAGTCCTATAAATCCCGATGTTCGATCGCTTATATCTCAGAAACTATTTGAGGTAGAATTATGAAAATTTCCAGTTTTACTCACATCAAGTAGTATTATACCTGTATAAAATTTCATAACTTTATCTTTACCTGGTTGAAAGTTATGAGAGGGTAAAAATCGGCTCTAAGACCGCCTGTAATATACACACAGTATGCTTAGGCCGGAACTTGGCTTGGCGCACTACCGTGCGCCTAGATTTAAAAAAATGGGTTTTAATGTCGACATGTATTAAAGAAGAAAGAAATTTAACAACTAAAAAGGGACCAATCGAAACTCACACAATTATCTTCAAAGCAGCACCGCGTTCACTTGTCATAGGGACTTCACTTGGAAAATCGTATTTGTTGCCCATTTAACCCTCCGTCGGCCACGTAAGGTCTAGGCGGACCCCACACATATTATTTCCCCCCTCCCCTATAACCACCGAATCTCTCTCTACCTTCCTGCTCTTTGAGTAGCTTCTTAGTCAGTAGTGGTCCAAAGAACGGCAGTGTGAAATCGCTCATAAAGAATAGTCTACCCCTCAAATTGATTATGTTTTGTTGACAACACGGGGTTGGGGTCTGACCGTTGGCTTCTGTGATAGGTTTTTTTTTTTTTGGATATTTACATGTATTTTATTTTTCCGATTTAATTAGTTTGCATATATCTGGTTTAGGTATTATCTGGTATCAAGATAAAACTGAATTCGTCAAATTTTACAATCTGACGAAAGGATTCCATTTTACTGTGTTATTGTCTTTCTGTAATGCAATTTCAAATTCTACAACCACAAATTTGGATCCTGAGACTCCATATTTGGAGGGTATCTCCACAGACACCTACAAATTTATTGAATATTTTTTGAAGGTAGTCTTATGAAGGATTATCACGTTACCACCATAGATGTAAGTGGGGTCCTTGTGGACCCCACGTGGTCGGCGGAGGGTTAAAAAATGTTTCTTCCCAGAAACACTCTTGGATATCATTTTTGATTAGTTAAGGAAGAATTGAAGGCCATACAAAAAAAAATTGTAAACAAATTTACAAGGTAGTATTACCCCTAAAATATGAAAGTTCGACTTATAGGAACTGCGTCATTTCAGCGTATTTCCTAATCGTTCGTACCTCTGTTAACATTGACAGCTTGATCGCTGGTTATTTACAGTTTATCGTTCTCTTCTTGCTTTTTCGTTTCGAATGAAAATATGGTCGTTTTTCCCCCTCTCTCCCTCTCTCCCATGTCGTACAACGTTAACGTCCCTTAAGCATACCCGCAACTGAACAAACCTTTGAGTTGACGAAGTATCCCTTTGTAACAACACACAGCTTTGACTTGCTATTCCTTATATAAACTAGGCTTTTAGTCTTACGGAGCCTCCCTCTCAGAGTAGAGAAAACAATGTAGCCATTCTAAAATCCAAGGAAAGCAGTCGGGTCGCTTAGTAGTTTTTCCGTAGGTAAAAATACATTTTTCCTGCTCCCAAATAAAAATACGTTGTTTCTATGGTTAAACCAAGTCTTCTTTTTCCAACAATAAAAACTCTAAACCTTCCTTCTTAATCTAACTAATTTACGTTTTAAATTCGGTAGGTGAGCATTAAAAAATATTGTTAAATTAACAAAATAAATTATTAAATTAATTTACAAAATTAAAAAGCATACAGCTCCCCCCGAAAAAGACGACCATCCGCCGATAGAAACATATCAGAACTAATAAATAATATATGCCGTGAAGAGGTCAACCTCATAAGAGGGGTTTCTCCCAATGGAGGGAGGGAGTAAACGCGCTGAAATGAACCTCATTTTAAAAATGGCCGTTACGCAGGAGCTGCAAAACTTAACACTTTCATCAGAATATGGGTAGTGTAGACTTCATTCCTGAATAATTTGCTTTAAATACACCAATAAAATAAAAATATATATAGTTCTTCTCTTTTACTTTTGTAATGAGCAACTGTTCAATTATTATTTTTGTAATTAATTTGCTTTCAGAGTTATGCTTATACATCGTACTACAATGCTTAATAAATACACAAAAACTTTATATTTTCGTCTTTTGACCTGACGCAGGAACTGGATACAGTCCCTCTAGTGGTAGATGGAGCTCCTAGCGGCAGCTTTGCCAACCCTTCGTCTAATTCTATTGAAACATACTACAAAGTAAACCCCCCTTTCCAGTTGAAAACCCCCCTGCAGTTCATTTTTACAATAATTCTTTCTCATGGGATGCCCACGACGTGTACCGCGTTTCGTTACAATACAGCAAAAATTACGACCAGTATGAGTATATTAGTAATTTTGGTCCGGAGTAAGCCCCCCCCCCCTACGATGAAGCGATTTAGTTTTTTTTTTTTTTTTTTTTTTTTTTTTTGCAACTCATGTTTCCTTGCACATTACCCCAACGAAATCCGAGCTTCGTTGAAATATAATGTTCAAATTAGTGCTTTGGGTCCGGGATAAACCCCCCTCCCGGTAGACCGATTTTGGTGTTTAACGAACGCGTTCAATCGTTTTCTGGGTGAATACTACATACCAAGTTTCGTGGCGAAAAAAAAAACTCTGGCGTGTATTGTGTTAACAGGCATATATATACAGGGTGTCCCGTAAATGTCTAGTCATATTGTGGGAGGTGATAGGTACCCTTTAGGGGAACAAAAAATGTTCTATGACGATTTTCCGAATTCTCGCCCATAAGGGAGAAAACGTCGTTTTATTGTTTTTTCGAGACAAACGTAGTTTTTAGAAGAATAATCGTTGTAGCTCCGTCCCAGGTGGTACTACTAAAAAGGGTGTGAAACCAATCGAAAGCTGAGTAAATTTACTATAAGACTAGTTGAGAGTAAACATAAAAATGAATGAATGTAAGTATGTATATCTTACCAAAAGAAGGCAATTCTAAATTTCCTGACATTTTATTGATATTTCTTTCCAGCGTTACTCCTCAATAAGCAGAATCTGAGATTTCCGGGTTTCAGAAGAAAAACTTTCTCATTTAACCAGCTTTCCATTCATGTATCACAACCCTGTGTTATTGAAGTATTTGAACGATTTAAGAACAAAAGTTTTTTAAAAAAACATGGATCTGTGAAAAGAAAATTATATTTTTGTCTTCAATTTATTCAAAAAGCTGAAGGGAAATATTTATTTTTATAAATGTTTACATAAATATTAAGTAAATATTTACTTAAAACAATAAAAAAAAATTACTCCCACGAATATAAAAAAAATTCCTAAAACAGTAAATAAATAAAATACACATTTATTTTGAATTTGTTAATTCAGGTAACTAATACTGCGTCCAGGAGGCGGCCATTAAGGAACCCCAACCATACATTAACCTCAAAAATTATTATTTTTACCTAGATCACACATTTGAACACATTTTTACAGGTACTTATATTTAGAAAACAAATGCTTTACCTTAAATTAATACTGATGGCTACGCTTGTGAAACTCACTGGGATTCTGAGCCCATGCGTTTTTGTTGTGGTAATTAAAAATTCTATCCCTCATAAATAATATGTATATAGTCCTGTAAAAATGTGTTCAAATGCGTGATATAGGTAAAAATAGTAATTTTTGAGGTTAATGTATGGTTGGGGTTCCTTAATGGCCGCCTCCTGGGCCCAGTATTAGTTACCTGAATTAATAAATTCAAAATAAATGTATTTACTGTTTTAAGATTTTTTTTTATATCCGTGGAAGTATTTTTTTTTATTCTTTTAAGTAAATATTTACTTAATATTTATGTAAAAATTTATAAAAAAAATATTTCCCTTCAGCTTTTTTAATAAATTGAAGAAAAAAATATAATTTTCTTTTCACAGATCCATGTTTTTTTTTTAAACTTTTGTTCTTAAATCGTTCAAATACTCCAATAACACAGGGTTGTGATACATGAATGGAAAGCTGGTTAAATGAGGAAGTTTTTCTAAAACCCGGAAATCTCAGATCCTGCCCATTGAGGAGTAACGCTGGAAAGAAATATCAATAAAATGTCAGGAAATTTAGAATTGCCTTCTTTTGGTAAGATATACATACTTACATTCATTCATTTTTACGTTTACTCCCAACTAGTCTTATAGTAAATTTACTCAGCTTTCGATTGGTTTCACACCCTTTTTAGTAGTACCATCTGGGACGGAGCTACAACGATTATTCTTCTAAAAAGTACGTTTGTCTCGAAAAAACAATAAAACGACGTTTTCTCCCTTATGGGCGAGAATTCGGGAAATCGTCATAGAACAAACATTTTTTGTTCCCCTAAGGGTCCTCTATCACCCCTCACAATATGACTAGACATTTACGGGACACCCTGTATATATATATATATATATATATATATATATATATATATATATATATATATATATACGGGGTTCATTGTCAGTGTCTTCTAGGTAGGATCGATAGAAAGAAAGAAATTTTTCAAAAATTCCTTCAACCTCACTAACTACTTTTCTTCGGAGGACAGTGATAAAAAAAATAATTCCATTAGTTGTAAAAAAAATGAAGTAAGATAAATACATAAATTCTTAAAAACGAAAAGAGATAACTAATAGAAAGTTACAATAAATGCTCAGGAGTATAAAGAGAGGTAAAAGTTTAATTTGTAAAGGCTTATCTGGTATAGTTCATATCTCTGTTTATATCTTCAGGATAAATTATGCTGAAAGTAAAAAATGCTTTTGCATTTTCCTCACCGCCCAGAGGACGCATTTGTCTTAATATTCTAATGGAAAATATCTCTCAAATTTATACCAGCTATTTATTTTTTTTTTCTCCTTCATATTATTTATATTTTCTTGCCTGGCATTATTCCAAGCTTTAAGATGCAAGTAAAAACTTTTATGCATCATAATTAACGACAAAAAAAAAAGGCACCAGCATTTTCCTGCCTAGAATAGGATGGTAGTCTGTAGATAACTCGCCCTAAATTTTAATTATTTATGAAAGGACTTTAGTATATAATTAAACAAAGCCTAATTAATATTTTATTTAACGATGCTCCACCTCATGGGTGAATTGCATGGAAACACTCTGTAGTCTGTCAAAAAAAATTATAAGCAAAATATATTAAAAGTTGAAAATGAAAAATAAATAAGTATATAAAATTGAACATATAATAAAACGAAAAAATAAATGATAATATAAGATATATTAAAAAAATAAATAAAATAAAAAATGAAAAATAATTATATAATTGGAAAGTTCATTAATTTTATATTTCTTTTTTCAATTTATTTTCTTATTATAATATATTTCTTCGCCATCTATCATTTCGGTTTATTAAATTTTCAATTCCATGTACTTATATATTTTTGTTTTTAACTTTTAAACAAAAAAAAAAATATGTAATTATATAAAATTGAAAATATATTAAAACGAAAGGATTAATTGTAAAGAAATAAATTATAATAAGAAAACAATTTAAAACCAAATAATAAAGTAAAACAAAAAACAAATAAAATGAAATATTAAATTAATTAACAGACAAATATATATATATATATATATATATATATATATATATATATATATATATACACACACACACACACACACACACACACAAATTTGAACCACCGTTATTTTCGTGATCTGTGGGTTCTGAAACGTGATATTTTCTTGTCGTTTCTTCCGGATTACACCATGAGGTCAACCTTATAAGCGGGATTCCTCCCTGTGGAGGGAGAGAAAAACCGTGCTAAAAACACACAGATTTACTAAAATTTGTGACTGGTCAGAAAATAATCTAAGTGTCTAATTTTTCTGATGCTGAGTGTATAGTTAACCGCTGGATTTAAGTTCTTATTTTTGAAATATTACATAATAAAATATCCATTCTACTTGGGTCCCGTTCAGAAACAATCCGGACTAAAAATAGAACCTATTCGAATGAGGAAAAAGGGAACAGAGTGGAATAATAAATTTATTCCGATCTGATAGTATAATGAATGAAGATCATCGCCCCCTTGAGACCGGTCTGGTGGTTGTGTCGAAACACTGACGTCACACTAACAGCTCTGACGTCATAGATGTGGCTGGTTCAGGTGACCCGTTCATTCATAGCTGGCTAGTCCGACGGCGTCTTGTCTCGCTAAGTCCAGTAATTATGGCTCGTTAAGACACACGAGCCATAATTACTGGACTTATGGCCGGGACTGCATAGTTTGGCCTCAATGTTTGGACTGTACGGGTCTAGCACACACAGATAAGTTAATAAACCTCAAGGCCAGGACTGCACAGTCCAGTTATAGTAGACCCACTATAAGGCCTCGGGTACGATACGAGCGATGAGCGATAAGCGAAAAGCTTCAGAGCAACGTCGCTCTCATTAATATTAAGCTGGAGTACAGTAGGAATGAGGGAGGACTGGCTACAATAGGCATGAACGACCGGGCGACGTTGCTTGCAGGTTCCACCCTGTCACTCGTCGCTTAGCCCTGACATTACAATTTGTCTCGTCGCTCACCCCGGACATTATACTTTGCGTGCTACAAAAAAGGCTACATCCTCTAAATCTTAACCGATTTCAATGCATTTTTTTTTTTTTTTTTTTTTTTTTTAAATTTAGAACAACATAGTCAATTCACATTTATGGCTTTTCTTTCCCCTCTTTATTAAGTGTTTATAACCTTCTAATGCTTATAATATGAATACTAATAAAAGAGTAAATTCGATGATAGTGAATGTGAGCTTTTAATTTCGGAAGTACAAAGTATGGAATGACAGACGTAGTGATTTTTAAAATACAATCATAACCAAGAAATTATGAGAAGAGGTTGGAAACGCATTAAACATGCAAGGTAAGATATTTTTATTAACAAAACAGTTCAAATACTAATTTTTATAATTAATAGTTTAATTACAAAACGTTTATTGGAGTATGCTATGATGGAGACTAAACGAAATAACCACCCAGCCACTCTGTATCGTAGCCTGTGCCCCAATTCTGCTAAACGCTCTGTCGTTCTGTCGCTCATCGCTCGTATCGTACCCAAAGCCTTAGGGATAATATTAGTACTCTGTGTCCGGAAGAAATCCCCTCCTTTTGTTTGATGGATTTTATCTGGTTAACGAACTCATTCAATCGTTTGCTATGGGAAGTTTCGTGGCAATAAAACAATTATTATGCCAATACTCAATAAAACAAAAATATATGTCTTTCCTTATTTGGTCATTAATATGACCAAATGTCACAGGTGTTATCAAATGTTATGTGCTGTTACATATTAATGTAACAACATGTTTGCAAATAATATTAAGCTTGTAAAAACATGTTTGCACTATTATGTATTTTTATATTAATTACGATTCCATTCATGTATTACTTATCCAACGATTTCACATTTGCATATTTCAAAACGAAAAACTACTTCTAGGTGTCAATGATTTCTCAATATCCTGTAAATCCTTTTAAAGAAATAGTAGTTTATTTGTTGCAGTTTCATCAATTGGGATGATTAGAACATTCACTGCACGCGACATTCGTTGCATTACTTTCGAATGCGAAACCTGCTTGCGAATGTCAACACTCGAGTTGTACTGCAGGTATTTAAGAAATGCATGTGGTTCTCGCGCAGGTTACATTCGTCGATGCCAATAAATAACTTTACGCCAAAACAATTATTTAAATTTGTACGAACCTTTGTTTGTATGTGTGTAAGTATGCATGAGAAATAGAGAGGGGAGGAGAAAGAGAGAGAGAGAGAGAGAGAGAGAGAGAGAGAGAGAGAGAGAGAGAGAGAGAGAGAGAGAGAGAGAGAGAGAGTCAATTTTGTTTGTCAGTGATTGTGAGCTCATGATATGTAACCCAAGTTATGTAGGTATGTGTGTTTTTGCAAGTACATAAACGTTTCCAAACAAATTATCATATTCGTTTATGCATTATAATGGAAGTCAAAAGAAAATATTTTTTGCGAATAATTGATAAATTCCTGTCCTCCCAGGGATGAGCCCAGACATTCTCAGAAACTTGATATCTGAAAGTACTCCAGTGATTAAAAATATAATACTTCCATATTACATATACTATAAATAATTGTTATTATAATTGTAAAACGAAGCAAGAAAAATATAAAGCTAATCACCAGTATAAACATAAAGTATTTTAAGCAATTCATACCAAGCAAACAATTTATATTTATTTATTGAAGCAACGCAACAATGGCGATAAGCTCTTACATTTCTCATGAACTGTTATTAACAGTTTTATATTCTATTCCCCAAGGACTTTCATCAATACTTTTATGGTCTTAGTAGTAATAAGGAAATAAAAAATGCACCGCTATAAAAAAAAAAAAAAGAAACAGACAAATACAAAAAAAAAAAAAAAAAAGATTAAACTTTTATGTGCACATCAAAACAATGGATCCTTCCCTTCCTCAAGAGATTGCAAGACCAATAGGAACCTTTACAATCTGCTAAAAATGTATGTATTACATTATTGTGTATTCCAAATAAATAAATTAATATTAAAAATAAAACGTGCATACCTGGAAGCCTGCAAAATAAAAGCACCAACCGTAAAACGTTTTTTGCGTTTTACGGGGAAAGAATGTTCCTACATCCTAGACAATATAATAGGCCATGGTTAGCTTCACTAATCCCCCCCCCCAAAAAACAATTAGTGAGTCTGAAGTGACAAGGAAGTAAACAGGAAGTAGCCGGGGTGTTACAGCTTTCGACACAGTTTAATCTAAATATAATTTACACTTATATATATATATATATATATATATATATATATATATATATATATATATATATATATATAGGGGAAGGTGTTGTACCTTTGACCACTTTACAAAATTTAATTTTTCTTAGCTTAAATATTAAGGCTAAATTCATTTTTCTTATTTCATTGTAATTTGTATTCTATTGTTTATCATATTTAATTCTTTCATAGCTACATTTAATATTTCTAGTTCTAGCTTTAAATTTAATATTTTAAAATATAATCGTACAGTACACAAAGGTACAACATGTAGTACCTTTGACCATGGGGTGTTGTACCTCTGACCACGTAAAAAAAACAGCAGTGCAGAAAAAAAATTGTATTCAGTAATATTGTAAATAATTGTAAGTTTAATAAATACAGGACAAGGATATTAGCATAATAAAAAAGCTATTACTGATATTATTTTATGCTTAATAAGCTGAAAAATCCAGTCCAATCGATAAACGTTTTAACGGTCAAGCAGATCCACTAGCAATAATAGTAGGGTATGGGAGTTTAGCCACAATGTTTCCAATTCTCATCTTCTCTCGTAAAATTGTCACTTAAAGTTTGTTTTTCAAATATTGGGTCTTAAACATTTAACATTTAATACCACTGATCTCTGCGACTAAATATCTAATAGTCTTTTTACTTTTATTTTTAACAAGTATAAAAATTCCTTTTTCCAAATCATATTTTTCAAATTGTTACTGGTCATCTACACAACTCATGACATTTATCAGAAAGATCAACGTCACTTTCTCCTGAAGAAATTACGGTGTCAGTATCAGAATCTGAACTGTTATTAGAATAATAACGTTAAGGGTGGTCCTTTCGTTTGTTTTCCAGCTCCAATAATTAGCGTTTCAGGAATATCTGTCAGGATACGAGGTTTCCCTATTTGACATTTTCCTTGCCTGCGCTTTTAGATGAGGCCTTACAACTTCAGATGGAACGACAAGGGGCGATAGGTTCGAACTGCTACTCTGAGGATTCATAAAGTCAGTTTGAACTTATTTCATTTATTATTTTTTAAATTCTTTGAACAATTGAAGCAACCAATATTAATTAATTTAAAAAAAGTTGTAGCAGAAGAACATAAAAGTCGAATTATGAAAAAATCACTCAGGGATGTTTTACCTTCGACCTGGTCAAAGGAACAACTACTAGTCGTGGTCAGAGGTACAATACCATGGCAGTGCAAATTAAAAAGCATGCTATAAATTTTAGGGTTAAGATAAATCAATTTCAGAGGCTACAACATATTTCTTACTGTAATAGCTACTTTGTCAAATGATTTCCATCTAAAAAGACATAACACAAAAAATATTATGAGGCAAAACGTCATCGATAAATTACTTACATTTTTATGGTAGAAATGGATATGTATTTTTTGCAAGAATCGTCTTTTACTTGAATAATCCAAAGTAGGTTTTAGAAGCCCTCTAGTGAAGGAGCTAAACATTAATTACACCAAAATTTATAAAATGTTGCTACATGCCGCCACAGGCTCGGTGGTCAAAGGTACAATATGGTCAGCGGTACAACACCTTCCCCTATATATATATGTATATATATATATATATATATATATATATATATATATATATATATAATTTCCGGTCGAAAAAATATATCAAGAAGCGTTGTTACTTGGAACATTGGAATGGCTACTTTAATCACTTCTGTTATAACGAAATTATATGGTTAGACTTGTCATGCTCACAAGGAGTTAGAAATTGTTATTTATAAATCTATGCGATAACAGTTTTAATTCTATAGACGAGGAAAGCTCCAGGCAAAAAAAAATATTAAAACGAAAAAGGTTTGATACTCCATTTCAAAGCAATTTTACCTCTACTCCCTCCACCCGCCCCTAAAAAAGAAATTCCAATTAATTCTCTTTATTTTTTTCCACCCTCCATTTACAGACATGTAAAAAACAATTTAAAAAAAAAGAAAAAAAAAAAACAAGAAAAATAGATGTCCCCTATTCCTCTTTTCGTTTCATCCGCACGTGTCTGATATTCAACAATATTCCTTTTATATCACCAAGCTCCTAAGCATGACTGGTTGATATGTATTATTACTACCTCAGAGGATCAGAGGGTTTGTCAGGGACGCAGGGCTGCTATAAGTGACCCAGCAGAGTGTCAGGGGCACAATAGATCTTTTAGGTCGAGTTGCTTTCCCCTCAAAAATAAAATAGGGGCCCTGAGTATATCTATCTATCTATCTATTATTTCTAATTCTACGTATCTGAGGATTTACGAAAATAGAGGAACTTCCTCCTTATAAAAGTCCGACTCGCATGAACTGCATCATCTTATCGCTTTTCCGTTCTTATTAGTGACATTCGGAAAGCTTAAAATACAAGCATTTAATGCTTTCCTAACATCATTCATGAAAAAAGTAAAAAATGTATGTAAAAATTAATTTTATGTGGCAGAAGGTCAAATATCATTAATTGCACACTATTTTTTTGCCCTTTAATGAAGATGATCCCCATATGGGGTTGCAGTTGGAAAATTCGCCTGCAGGCTTGCTGTTGCGTCAGTGTAAGTGCCCTAATAGTAAGAATGACCCTTCAAGCTCACCTAACTACCTGTACTGGGGAATTCCACTAACTGCCATCCCCTTATGGGGATTATGCCCACTCAGAGCATATCCAACCTAAGTTACCTAGTGACACCTTCAGCATTAGCAATCCTTCTGACGCACGATTCAAGTGATATATGCACACATTAGAAAGCGAACATACCCTCGTAAGTGTTATGCTTGTACTCGGGTTTAGTATAATTTTTGCTGAGTCATTACAGAGACATCGCAAAAGAGCAAAATCCCCATTGGGGGATATGTTGGAAACCGGAAATAACATTTATCATTGGCTAACCTAACATAACAGGCGTTCTTAGGAGAGTAAATAGGCATCATTTGTAACACTAAATGTCTTTTAACATAACTAGGTAATTTTCCCCTATAAAGGAATACTGACCAATATATGTATATATATATATATATATATATATATATATATATATATATATATAAAATATCGGATAAAGAGAAGAATCCCGTAAAACAAAAAATAAGGCAAAATACATTTAAGAATAGAGAAAAACACAATCAATATAAAATCCGAAATTAAATATTTGGATACAATATTTTTTAACTTAATAGACAATACTTAACGTATAAAGACTTATCTGTAACCAATTGATGGCTTATATACAGGCCGGAAGCTTACTATTATTCTAAGCAGAAAAAAGTGTATAAGAAACAAAAAACACAATACAAAAGAAGATTTTCCTTGGAATGATTAGAAAGCTGCCGCCAACTATGGTCAGCTATCAGTTGGACATGACTGTTTTTCATTCATATATTTAAATCACGCGTCTGTCTGTTTATCTGTTTTTCTGTTTGTTTGTTTATTTATTTATTTATTTGTTTGTTTGTTCCTTATACAAATCTACACCGTTTGACCGATATTGACCAAACTTGGCACACAGGTAGGTCTTGATACGAGAAATCTCCTAGGCTAGGTCAAAATAGTCAAATTTCAAAATTTGGTCAAAAGGTCAAAAGTTTTGTTCAAGAAAAATTGGCTACACTGAACCATTCAGATTGTGACGGCCATTTTGAATCGACTACTACTGGGCTCTGCCGGCTGTTATATGAAGTGCTGTTGTACTGGCCTCTGCCGGTAACATTATGAGCTAAAACAAATTCACATCCTTTGACCGATTTTCGTAACTGGGTATAGACAACTAGGTATCAAGTAGATCTTGATACGGGGAGAGTCATAGACAGAAAGTAGGTGCAGCATGGCACACTGGGTAACAGCTGGTTTAATATAATGCCATTTACTTATTTTGAGAAATCGGCCTTTACTCAAAAGCAATAGATTTTAACAGCTGATGTAAAGTAGCTATATATCTTGTCAGTCTACACGTCGCCCTATCAGCGAAATGTTCTCTTAGGTTGTGGCTGTGATTTGGATTTAAAGTGCTCCTGAAGAGGCGTCAACGGGGTGTGATACACGTAGAGTGAAATAAATAGTTATTAATTTATTTTATTTGTGAGCACCCGCAACAATGGCGATTCGCCCAATACAATTGTTATATCTATCTCTCTCTATATATATTTGTATATATATATATATATATATATATATATATATATATATATATATACACATATATATATATATATATATATATATATATATATATATATATATATATATATATATATATATAAATCACGTGTCTGTCTGTTTGTTCCTTATACAAATCCAGACCGTTTGACCGATTTTGATCAATCTTGGCACAGACGTAGGTGTTGATACGGGGAAAGTCGCAGGCTAGGTTAAAATCGTCTAGGACTAACAGTTCCGAGATCACGGGTTCGAAACTGTGAACTCGAACAGTTACAGATTTGTGTTATTAGACTTTAATATTACTTATTTGGTTTCTCATTTATTTTGGCTTTTCTAGATGCAGAAATTAGGTGTAGCATGGCACGCCGGATAACAGATAGTATACTTATAAATATTTACTCAATTTATTTTATACCTATATATCTACTTCTAATAATACAATTATACAATATATATATATATATATATATATATATATATATATATATATGTATATATACAGAGTAATTTTGAGCTATAGCTAAGGCATCGTTAGTGAGTAAAACATAATTTTCTTAACATAAGAATTGCTAGTATATTATAAAACGCAATCCTGTTTGCACTTGATGGAAACGCGCTAAGATGGACATTTTTCATTTTATTTATCAGATTGTATTATTCAGACTATATACGATACTACAGCATTCTCTTTTAAACATCTTCGTTGAGCGATTTCATTTATCTCAAATTTCCCGGCATAGGTTACCAGTGGTTTGGTTTTGTATACCCCAAATTTTCACCGGCATTATAGCTGGCTTCTTCAGGCGATGTATGATCTAATGAACAAGCCACCAGAGGAAGCCGGCAGTAATACAGGCGAAAATTTGTTGAAAAACCGCACCGCTGGTGATAAAAGCCCGAAAGTTTCTACAATAATAACTTCATTGCGTCGTTACACTTTCCCGGAAGTTTAAGTTAGCCTTAATTAAGTCCAGGTCGAAGTTAGAACATGGAGTTAGGTTCGGTGGTTCCGATACAAGCCAGCGAGAGGGAACTTAATTATAGATTCTGATAGTCCATTACGGGCCGGTACGTATTTGTACAAGGTACATATTTAGCCTCAATGTTCCCTCTAAGGGGATGTTGATGTATCAGGCTGTACCGTATGAAATATCAGTTTTGGACTTGCAGATTTCCTTCAAATGTCTTGAAACTGTCGTGGCTCCTACTCCGAGTTCTTCGGCGTATAGTGCTTTTTGAGGGACAAGCTTCAACCCTTTCTTTCAGGTAGCCATTGTCAAGCTTGGTTTCTGGCCTTCCTCACTCCTCGTTGTCAAGGTCAAAATGTCCACTTCGAAACCTGGAAAACCACCGGTAAACAGTTCCTTCATTCGCCGTTCCCTCCCCGAACGCCGTGTTAATGTTCATACACGCCTCAGCAGCGCTTTGACCGAGCTTAAATTCATAACGAAAAATAATACGGATTTCCGTTGAAGTCATAATTTAAGTTTTATTTTTTTCTCAGAGGATCGTTCTCACAACACAGTGCGCAAGTTACTGATTAAATATTAGGAATAAAAGAGCTTTAATTCTACATGAATAACAATGATGTTTGTAAATAATTAAATAAATAAGGGAAAGGATTAAATCGCAAAGTAAACAAAACTGACATTTCATACGGTACAGTCTGATACTTCCGGGTACGTCGGCATGGACGTGAAATATTATCCTAATGAGTAAATCTGGCTTGTAAGTGTGTTTCCCGACTGGAAAAGTTCTTGTTTCAGAACCTATAGATAACGAGAATAGAAAGTGACTGAAGACCACTGACAAAACTGATTTTTTTTTTTTTTTTTTTTTTTCTTGTAATGGCGCATCAACTATTTGGCTAGACTTTTTAATTATTTAAATATTAAACTGATGAACCCAGTTTCATCCATTTCGGTGATATAACAAATAACTAGAGAAATAAAGAACATGAAAATTGGGGTAAATATATATATATTGGGGGCGAGGTTAGCTCAGTGGTAGAGCAATGGACTAATATACTGGAGGACCTGAGTTCAAATCTCGAGCAAGCACTAAACATTTTTTCTTCTAGTGTCTTCGTTCATAGTTTGAATTCGGCCTCCTTGACCTTCCCTAGGCCAACCCAGCTTTTAATTAATTTATTAGTGGGTACCTTTGTGCTAATGACTCTATCAGTTGAAGCAGCAAAGGGGAAAATCAGGTGGCCGGAGCATAGTACTGACCACACTATCCCCCCCTGAATCAGATACCTCAATAGTATCTGCCCCTCAGAGCCCTCCTGGCCTGTTACGGGACTTATATATATATATATATATATATATATATATATATATATATATATATATACATATATATATATATATATATATATATATATATATATAATAAATTAGAGAAGAAAAGCAGAGATTTCGGGCTGTAGGAGTTGTGGGTTCTGGTCACGTGCGCAGAGGATGGCCTGGATCAAGGGAGATATTGCCAGAGAAGACCAAATCCAGATGAATAGCTCAATTTTCAAAAGGTCAATGAAATATTGTAACCTGTATTTCATACGTTTTGTTCATACGTTGTATATTGTGTTTGTGTTATACGTTGCGAGGTCGGTTTCTTTTATCTATTTCCGTACCAATGGACACAGCGGCTATTTACAAAATAAATAACGTTTGGAGAATACCGCCAAACTTGATGAGATTTTAGACCACTATTTATTTTTATATTTATATATATATATATATATATATATATATATGTATGTATATATATATACATATATATGTATATACTTAGTTTAATCTCTACAGTAACCCATTCAAAAGTCCGTTTATTTTGTACTGCATATTCCAATGTAGTGTATACACAATATACATAATACTTCTTTTTATAAAATTTCATCACTTAATTTCTTTTTAGTACATTAATGACTTCACATTACATTAGAAATGATTTTTAAAAAATACATAAAGGACATATAACTTAATCTTTTGTTATTTCAAATTTATAAAAAAAAAATGTCCTGTTGTCGTTAAGATAAGACAAATATCCAAAACTTGAATAATGTTCAACAGCTCTTTTTCTGTAAGGGGCCAATTATTTACCTTGTTTTGAATTTTGAGCTGTGCGATTAAGGAGCAAACTGCTTTATGTTAAAGAAAATAAGATACAAATAAATAGAAATTTCATGGAAAAATATTCCGTTTAATATTCATTCATTAAGATGAACTGTTTGAAATGCACAGTTTACTAGTTAGAGAAACGCTAAACTACAAGGACTCAATATTCTACGTCTTAAAACTAGCTAAAGATAAAATAAATCCATAAAATGCAAATTACTTCTGCAGAATGGGCAAAAGTTTTTAACCAGCCGTAAAATATTATACAAACACTAGCCAAGTTTGAAGGAATAATTTAAGACGGAGGACAAGAGGTAATCATGTCATTTTCAGAAGCATTATTTATTTATTTATTGTGTTTCGTATTTTGTACGATAAACACACTGAGTTAAGTCTTCTAAGAGATCAGGAATTGATTATAAATTTATATATTATTATGAATCCAGGATTTATGGATTTAAATAAAATATATTAAAAGCTTAAAAATGATTAGAGCTTTAACTTTAAGTCATAAAATTAATGCACTTTTTTATGGGATAAAAATGTGATTGCATCAACGAATCTTCTAGGTCTTCATATGAGATCGTATAATCCTGTATTTCGTAGATATGTTAAGATACTGTCTATGTACTGGCTACCTTCAGCGAGAAGTTCACACATGTTGTAAGGGATGGTTAAGTCATGTCGTCTAATGCAGTCTGTTAGAATGTGTTTTATTGTTAAGTCTGAATTACAAATTTCACACGATGGACTCTCTTGTCTTGTCATTAAGTATTTGTGAGTAAGTCTTGAATGGCCAATTCTAAGTCGAGCCAATACAACCTCCTCCCTTCTATTGGCTCGATAACTGGATGGCCAGTCTTTGACAGTAGGTTTTATAGTCCGTAATTTGTTGTCCGTAAATATCGTCCAAGAGTGTTCCCAGTTTTCCAAAATAAATGTCTTCATAGATCTGTTCATGTCTTCATGTGGAATTGGTCCGTTATCTATGTCTGTCCGTTCTGCAGCTATTTTTGCGTGGGTGTCTGCAATCGGATTTTTCCCTAGACCTTCATGACCAGGTAGCCAGTACAATGTTACATGTTTGTGTAGAGAGTGTATTGTCGTAAGTATTTTTGAGAGTATAGGATGAGAGGTGTATTTGTCCTTTAGTGCTTGAAGTGAACTTAGTGAGTCGGTGTAAATAACAATGTTACGTCGGTCTGAAGTCGGTATGTTCTCCAAGCCAATAAGTATGCCGTAGAGCTCAGCTGTAAACGAACTGCAGTGATCATTTAATTTTTTAGTTATTATTTGTTCTTCCATAACAGCTGCTGCTCCCACACCTTTATCGGACTTCGACCCATCAGTGAAGATAGAGAGTTTCTGGCTGTTTTGGATAGTGAAAGTTTTAAACATTTCCTTATAAATTAATTTTGATGTTGGGCTTAATTTATTAAATTTAGAAAGGGTAATGTCCACATTATAACTGTTTAATAACCAAGGAGGGGAAGGGGTAGTGCCAAATGTCAGTATCTCCGTTTCTTCGAATTGTGAAATATTATCCAGTTCTCTACATCTTACACTGAAAGGTCTCTGGGCTTGGGGTTTGGATCTGTACAAGTCGTAGTAAGGATTATCGATACTCATATGAAGGCATTCGGAGTTACACATGGCTCTGGATTTATGCATTTGAGTTATAAGGAGAATTTTACGGCGGTACTCGAGAGGAGGTTCGCCGGACTCAGCATACAGGCTTACCACAGGGCTACTCCTGAAAGCTCCAAGAGACAGGCGAAGGCCGGTGTTGTGGATAGTGTTTAACATTTTGAGTGCGCTTGGTCTGGCTGATGCGTAGGCAACACTTCCATAATCGATAATGGATCTTGTGAAAGTTCGATAAAATTGGAGCATTGTTTTCCGATCTGCCCCCCACTTTGTGCAACTGATGACCCTCAACAAATTTAGGGATTTTTTACATTTCAGAATAGTATTTTTTAAATGTGGGATCCATGTCAACCGATTATCGAATACCAGACCAAGAAATTTGAGTGTAGTGGCGTGTGTTATAAGTTGTGAATTCAGCGTCACTTCTGGAACAGGTTGGAGTTTTTTCCTTGTAAATAGGATACATTGGGATTTTTCCCTTGACAGAATGAGACCGTGTTTGTCACTCCAATATTCCAGGTGATTTATGCAATTTTGTATGGACATTTCAGCCTCCCTGAGTGTTTGTGATTTTTTAAAAATAAGGAGATCATCTACATAAAGACAGTAGGATATGTCTGGAGGTATCTCATCTCGGATAGAATCAATTCCTACTTTGAAGAGTGTCGTGCTCAGCACACATCCTTGAGGAACACCATTTTTTTGGGTGAAGGTGTCTGAAACATTATCATCTATCCTAACCCGGAATCTTCGTTCAGAAAGAAACTCTGATATGACTTTAAGAATTTTCCCTTGTAATCCCCATTTCAGAGATTATAGACCATCGCCAAACGCAGTCAACAGAAGCATTAAAATTTGCGATTCCTAGATGTTGGAAATGAAGCAATAAGGAACAGTGTAGTAATTAGGTGATTCTTAACCCTTCCGAAGATCTTGGTTATTTCGTCACTCTAGAGGCGCTGCTGATTTCTGAAGAGTTGTTTATTCATTATAGGTTTTTTCTGTGTACTTGAGGACATTTTTATTATTCATGAAGATCAACCAAAAAAAATGTGAACCGGAAAAAAGTACCCAAAAACCTACCGGGACAGCAAGTTGAGTTTACCTGAAAATAATGACTGCTCTACCATACATGTTTAGGAAGGGTGGCAACTTGTAGCTACCCCAATGCAAATAGCCTAGTTGCGGATGCATCGTAGAAAAAACCACTTGATTGCCTATCGGGTATTCGTTGCCGACACATCGCCATTTAATGATGACGCAGGACTGACCAGTTTGTGCTGTCTAAATGTTTCTTAAAACATCAAATATAGGTTCTTCATGCCGAGATGATTCATTTGATACCCCACACCATGGGTTTCGGACGGAATGATAGGTTTCTGAAGAAAGTACATAACTGGCACGCCCAGGATTTTTCCCTTTTTCGATTTTTTCCTTTAATAACACCCTCATATCTATCATCCTGCAAAATTTCAAGTCCCTAGCATCATGGGAAGTGCCTAATAATTTTCACTATTAAACACATGCTATAGTCTGCCCGCAAACAGAAGAACAAGGTTGTGCGCACGCGCTCCCTTTAGCCCATGTGAGGGAAGGCCTAGTTCCCCTCCGGCCACACCTCTTCTTGTTCTTTTGTTTGTGGTCGGACTATAACTGCCTGCAAAAATTGTGACAAATTAAATCTACGAAAAGACATGAACCAACTCTTGACGGATGACATTACATTTAGAATACACACATTGTAGAATTTTTTTAGGATACCACACGACCCACCGCGACTATATTTAACATCGTAATTATAAGGTAGGTTCGACCTTATCAAAAAGCTTTGTATTTTTAAGGAACAGAAATAGTTCTGCTTTTTATTTGCTGTCATTTGAAATTATTCATGTTTTCGGGAAATTATTGTCTTGTATAAGTATGCAGTTTGTCATAATCAAATCATCAAGACGTCTTAAACGATTTACCGTCCGCAATCAACGGTATAAGCTGTTATCACTCATACCTAATAAGAAGTGAAATATCGCGTGGCTAAGGTCATATATCCTTATCTCGCGCCATTAGAGGCATTGTGGTCGGCCTATAAGGCTGTAAACCCTAAGGTAATAAAGGACCTGTAATGTACCTCACCTGGGGGGCATTTCCTTATAACTCAATAAAAGGGCCTTTTCAACAGACATAAAAGCTATATTAATACTCCACATAAGCATTAAAGAACTCGTCAAAAAGTAACCTTTTTATACCCAAGCTTTTCTTACTCTTTTACTTTGTGGCCAAAATAAACTTCAAAATAAGGTTATTATCATTTGTCTAAAAAAAGACACAGGAACTACAACCTATTAGACCGTTTCCATAACCTTATCCGTAATTTCATTTGGAAAGTTTGGAATTGAAAAATGTAATATTTTGTTTTCAAAGGTCAATTTCTTGTGGGAAACATACATTTATAAACTAATGCTACATTTAAAAAAAATAAATACCTACTTTAAAGGTACCTTCAAAAAATCGAGATTTTAGGTGCACAACGGGTCAAAAACCGCAAATAATACAAATTATTTTCTTATTTTACGAACCTTTCTTTAATAGTACAACCAATAGAAAACAGAGGATAAACCCCGATCAAAGTGACGAAATTTAAACGTGTAAAATTTTAAGCACTTCCTCCAATCGAAAATTGTATAAGAATAGTTTATGTAGAAAAATTGCAGAATGGCTTCTTTCCAAGTAATACGATTTCCCATTCGCTTTCAACATTCCTAAGGAAATATGGAAAAATTCCAAAACTGTTCACGTCTATGAATATAATTATGTCTTTAAAACTTTTTCTTTTCGTAAGGAACGTAATCAAATATACATCCATAAATGTAGAAAAATATTTAAGCCCATAAACATTTTTCCCCAATTTTTTTTTCAATAAAGGCGTTAAAAAATGTACATTGAAAACAATTAAAGCAAAAATATAAAGGCGAAAAAACAACACAAGTTTCAGTTAAAAAACAGCAGAGCGCAGATTGTGCTGTTTAAAGGATTTGAATTTTCGCTTTAATTAAAGTATTTTAGAAGCAAATTAACACAAAATACGTAAATTTTTGTAGAGAGAGTTCCAAAATTTTGTGTTCTTCATCGGGATATTAGCAAAGCTCACAAAATGCTTCGAATATAAATGTCTTTTCTCCAAGTAAAAAATATAGAAATGAATTATTATATCTTTGCAGGGATAGTAATACAATTTTTTGGGGGGCTAAAATTCTTCCTTAACTAATCAAAAATGATATCCAAGGTGTTTATGCGATTAAAAATGTTTTGAATGTGCAAAAATGCGATTTTCCGAGTGAAGTCCCGATGCCGAGTGGACGCGGTGCTGATTGGTCCCTTTATAGCACTTTCCTCCGAAGGAAAGTAGCTATTGAGGTTGCACTCATGACGGAATTTTTGAAAAATTTCTTCAAATCTTTATCGATCCTACCTAGTAGACACCGAAAATGACCCCCGTTAAAATTGATATATATATATATATATATATATATATATATATATATATATATATATATATATATATATGTCTGTTAACACGATAGCGGCCAGAGTTTTTGTTTTTTCGTCACGAAACATAGCATATAGCATTCAATTGGCAAACGATTGAAGGAGTTCGTTAACCACCAAAATTGGTACACCGGAAGGAAGGGTTTACCCCGAACCCAAAAGGCTAATTTGACCATGTCAGCCGTAATATTTCAACGAAACTTAGTATTCGTAGTGTTAATATAGAGATAAAAGTGAGATATAAAAACGAACTAAATCGGTTCATAAGGAGAGGGGGTTTACTCCGGACCCACAATACCAATTCGCCATTACCAGCCGTGATTTTTGGTATATTTCGACCAAACTCGGTATTTGTAGTGGTAATCTACAGGTAAATATGTGTTGCAAAAATAAACTAAATCGGTTCATTAGGAGGGGGGTTTACTCCGGAACCACAATAACAATCGCCACTACCATCCGTGATTTTTGGTATATTTCGACGAAACTCGGTATTCGTAGTGGTAATCTACAGGTGAATATGTGTTGTGAAAATAAACTAAATCGGTTCATTAGGAGGGGGGTTTACTCCGGACCCAAATTACTAATATATTCATACCGGTCGTAATTTCTGCTTTATTGTAACGAAACGCGGTATACGTCATGGGTAACTCATGAGAAAGAAGTGTTGTAAAAATGAGCTGAATCGGTCAATCGGAAAAGGGGGTTTACTTTGTAATATATTTCAATAGAAAAGCCCGCCAGACGTAGGTTCACAAAGCCGTCGCAAGGAGCGTTTTCTACCACTAGAGTGACTGTATCCTGTTCCTGCGTTAGATCAAAATACGATAATATGATGATTTTTGTATTTATTACGTAGTGCAATAGGTTCCATGTGTAAACATAACTCTGGAAGCAAATTAATATTTGAACAGTTACTCATTACCAAATTAAAAGAGAACTATTCATGTTTTTATTTTATTTATGAAGGATATTTTAAGCAAATTGTTCTGGAAAGCAGTCTTCACAACCCAAATTCTGAGGAAAGTGCTTAGTTATGCAGCTCCTGCGTGACGGACTTTGAATTGTTATATTTTTGGTCCTCCTTTAAAATTAAAATGTTTTTTGTCTTTATTAAAAGAAAGTATGAAAAAAAAATTAAATAGGAAAAATATGAACATTTCAAAACATTATAACAAGTATTTTTCTCAAAACTATGTTTTTAAAATTGAGCGATATTCTGGTGTCTTCAATTTGTGCCCGATCAACTTCAAATTTTAACTGCAGCTTCCTGATGATATTTTCTAGTAAAGTACGTAGGATTTTTTCGATTTATTGAATTTTAACGATTTTGTGACCAATTCTGCGGATTTTTAATAGAAAATGAATAAGAAGAAATTCGAAGAAATTAATATTTCTTAAAAATCTTACGTACTTTACTAGATTTAATATTGTTCTTTCTAAATCATTTTAGTTTTTGGTTCTAGATTAAAAAGTGCCACCTGCAGACTATTGCACGTGATAAAAGTGGATTTCCGTACGTCAGACACAGCGCCGCCATTTTTTTTCGAAGAATTGAAACTTAATTTTTTTGGGCACTTTAAGATCCCTTTGATTTCGATCGCCCAAGGTAGTATCACTCCTTAAGATGGTTGATATTTAAATTACCTGAGTTGTGTGCCTATAAAGGTTAAAACCTGGATCCCCCATCCATGAACCGGACCTAGGAGTACCGTTAGCATAGCTATCTCCTTGGAGCCCTAAATCCAGGTCCTAGATGCCACAAAGGGAGAAAGGTATCAAATAGATTTATTCCTTTTAATGGAACATGTTGATAGGTCGTATGTAACGAGCAGGCCGGCATTCTTTCGGTTATCTGGTGGCAACTCAAAGCCTCATCGGAAGGACGTTTCCTTCCTCCATACATGGAGATATATAAATATGTATATATATATATATATATATATATATATATATATATACATATATTACGACGCATCGACATCTGGGCCACTAGCGCAGACATCCAAGGGGCAGCGAGGAAGCTTCTCAACGAACCCACTATCTCCCGCATGAGAAACTAAGCGTTAGCCATTGGACCACGGGGAGACCCTATATATATATATATATATATATATATATATATATATATATATATATATATATATACAAAATTGAGCCACCGTTATATTCGTTATCTATAGGTTCTGAAACGAGAAACTTTTTTCTAGTCGGCACTTCCAGATTACATTATAAGGTAAACCTTAAAAAAAATATATATATATATATATGGAAATTATTATTCATACAACTATGTAACAATTATTGATACTATGTAACTGTGTCAAAATTAGCACTGCACACAGCGGCACGGAAGCGTTGTTTTGTATTCGGTACGTAATTCAAAATGGTTTAAAATAAAGTAACAACAGATGGGCCAACCGTAAACACCTAGTGGGCCGCATGCGGACAAGAAAAATGTACACGTTCGATACAATTTTTTTTTCCTTGTTTGTTTTATGGCTTATCAACATTTGGACTATTAACGCCGGCCCTATCTATCTCTATCTATAGGTTGCCGCGCTTTTATAATGCCAGCAGCACGTAGTCGGTCGCCCATTCAGGATGAGCCGCGCCTGACGTTGCTTGACTTTGGCGATCAACGGGAACCCGTGCATGCGACGTGGCTATGGCCACCGGCATTTCTGCTAAATCTTCTCAAATCAGATATAAACACTATATTTAAAGATACTAAGATGACGCAGCTCCTACAATTCGGACCTTTCCGTTTCCAGCGATTTACCCACTCCATTATTTTTGTTATTTGTCCTACACTCGTCTCCGTGTTCCTTGGCAGGAAAAAAAACGGAGTTGTCTAAGATGGGTTTATTCAAAAAATCAATTTCGTTAAGTACGTCGTTAAATCCAGATAAAAGCTATAAATAAATAACAGTTTAAAACTATTCGATATCGATCGCCCAGTGAGCTGGTCCAGTCACCTCGCCAGGGGTTATTCATCCTTTTAGCGAGTTTTCTCTCTCCCCATAGGGGAGCGACTCCACTTGTGACGTTTATCCGATAAACCAGTACTTGTTTCATTCTTACTAAATGAGCACTTTTAGTGTCCTCAAAAAAGTCCTTTGGCATATATCTCGTTTTTGCTTTATTTCCAAGAAAAACGAAAAAAAAAACATCTAAAACGCAATTGTGAACAGGCATTCTTTCATAATGCATATATAAAAATCATTAAAAGCATATGTTTTATCTTCCACCTCCTAATAGAAAATTTTATTCGGAGGAAAGTGATAAAAAACAAAACAATATTTTGATGGGGTCTCCCGTTGTCTAATGGCTAGCGCCTTGGATTCATAAGCGGGAGATGGTGGGTTCGATTCCCAACCTCCGACAGGAATTTTATCATCCCACGGCTCGCTGCACCCTGGATGTCGGCGCTAATGACCTACATGTAGATGCGCCGTAAAAAAAACAAAAAAAAACAATATTTTTATGTGATGTACTTTTGTTCATGTTAGATAAAAATATCTACCCAACATTTTATATATATATATATATATATATATATATATGTAGAGATTATATTAAGCAAATTATTCAGGAATACTGTGTGCACTATCCAACTTCTGGGAAATGTTCTTAGTACTGTAGCTTCTGCGTGACGGACTTTTGTTCTGCATGATGCACGGTGCATCTGGTCGTTTATATCCCAAGTTAGTCCCAAGTTAATCTACAAGCTGCATTAAATTCCCAATAAAAGAACGCCATGAACACGGAGACCTTTAAAATCCGGATCCAAATGTGAGTTAATGTTCACGTCGAGCTAATGGACGAGGGTTAAGTTCGGAGTAAAACGGATTAAACCCCTTCCAGAATAAGTACTTATTGCGATGATTCTCCTTTAAGTACGGACTTAAACTAAAATCCGCTCTTACATTCTCAATCCGTCTCTTTCATACTGTTTTAAAGGAATTAGTTTGCTGTTAAAAGCTTATCTGGACGTCAATCATTAAGTTTAATTTTTCACCATTTTAGCGCGTTTACTTCCTCCCCCACAAGGAGGAAACTTGATTATGACGTAGACATTATGGCGCAATACGGAGGTGCCGATTACAAAATTCGCCATCCAAGAACTAGGGGACAAATGAGGAATGATCCTCTGAGCAGAGAAAATATCCATTCATATTACTCTTAATAATTATAATAGCATGGGTTTTCGTTCATTACATTTTACAACACTTTACTACCTTAGAAGGTCTCAGGGAGAACATTTAGTAAGATATCTTGGTGGAGATGAAGGAAGAGTGATTCCGGATAAAGATTGCGTTGAAGGATTATAACGGCTTGCTAATTGGCAATGAAAAGATGAGAAGTAGGTTAGGATTGTAGCTAGGAAAAAAGATATATTTAGAAGATAGTTCTTAATTATTAGGGTACTGACACACACAACAGTTTCCGCCGAGGTGACGGCCGAGTCAACGCGCCCACACTTCAAAACAAACAGTACTGTTTTGGAAGGCGGTCCCAGCTTTTCATGAATTGACATCTGAGTAAGTCATTTATCAGTACACAAAATCGGTTGAATACAACGGTACGTTGGTTGTTGTGACACATTATAAAAGATCTATTTTCATTTATTATAAATGATGTACAAAGTGTTGTATTTTCTTCAGCAAATTTATTTGTTATCTCTTCCAAATTTTCCTTCCTTTGAAGTCTGTCACTATACTCTTTTTTGGATTGATCCCACAATTCAGGCCGCTTTTCAATTTCACATAGACGTTTTCGGCGTCAATTTTCTCCTCCACATATTTTTTAAAAGAATCTCCCACATAAAAATGTTGATCAATAAAAGAAACTCTTAAAACCGAAACTCAAAACAACTGTGCTTGCCTTTCCGAGTAGAAACAAACGTAATGAGGAGTCACCAGTCAGCAATAAAGCCGACTAGGCGCAACGATGGAATCGATGTGCCTAGTCGGCTTCAGAGGGACGGGTCGGCTTGAACCGTGGTGTGTGGCTTCATGGCTTCAATACACTGGCCAATCTCGTCGACTCGGCGACTGACTGAACCGCCGACTCGGCCGAAACCGCTGTGTTTGTCTTTAGCCTTAGAGGGACGAGTCGGCTTGGACCGCGGTGAGTGGCTTCATGGCTACAATACACTGGCCAATGTCGCCGACTCGGCCGAAACCGCTGTGTTTGTTTTTAGCCTTAGAGGGACGAGTCGGCTCGGACCGCGGTGAGTGGCTTCATGGCTACAATACACTGGCCAATGTCGCCGACTCGGCCGAAACCGCTGTGTTTGTTTTTAGCCTTAGAAGGACGAGTCGGCTTGGACCGCGGTGTGTAGCTTCATGGCTTCAATACACTGGCCAATCCAATCGACTCGGAAACTAACTGGGCCACCGACTCGGCCGAAACCGCTGTGTCTGTCTTTAGCCTTAGAGGGACGAGTCGGCTTGGACCGCGGTGTGTGGCCTTATGGCTTCAATACACTGGCCATTGTCGCCGACTCGGCGACTAAATCGGCCGAATCTACTGTGTGTGTCACTAGCCTTATGCTTATGTGTTTAATCATGGAGAGTACTATCTGTAACATTATAACGAGCATTGACTCCAGTGAGTAGGACATTTGTTTGAAATGTTTGGTTACGTTGGATGTTGAAATCATTGGCTGTGCTACAGAGTTCAGCATTCTGTGGCCATAATATGCCGTAGTTTTTAATTAATGCACGTCTGTTGTGAAAAAAGTTCCGATATCCTAACACTTCTTTTTTACCGGCAGGTCGATCTTCCAGGACATGGTTTCAATGGATACGCTGGTTACGAAAATCATGAACTTCGCCCAAAGGTTGGTCGACGCGGATAGAGCCTCGCTATTCCTCCTGGACGCCAAGAACAAGGAGCTCTTCGCCAGGATCTTCGACGTCGGAGGAAACGACTCAGATTCGGAAAAGGCTTCACCGCCGTCCGAGATCCGGTAGGTATAGTATGAACACATCTACAAAGATACCTTTGGGAAATCGTATCGACAAATAATGATTGATAATGACCTATAAATCGCACTTTATGAGAGTAAAATGTAAAGACCGGGGCAAAATACGCAAATGAGAGCACTTTGATAACGCCGCATAGTGCTGTCAATGCGGGAAAAATTCAATTTTTGAAAGCGCTGATTTCGATGATTTAGTTTATGATTCTCACACTATGTTATCTACAAAATCTAGGAACAGCATAATTTTCCGCCCTGTTTCAAGTTTAATCCCATTAATGGCGCTAATGACCCAGATTTGTCGATGCCCCGTTAAAAAAAAAAAAAAGAAAAAAAAAAGTCCCAAAGTCAGAATAATGGATGTTTGTCAAAATTACATACAACTATAAAAAATTAATATATAATTTAAAAAAGAGAGAGAAATGGCTCAGATAATACATGTCCCACGTCAAAACACAATTCGAGTTCATTCTAGGGTGTAACGTCGTTTATTCGTGAGCTCTGCAGCGTTGCATTTTGTTTTGATGAGTTCAACCTATTCCGAAAATCTCAAACATTTTAATGCCCCAATAGGCTTTCATTTTTCCATTAGCTCTTCAATTTCCATACAAACAGTTGAACGTGATTTATTGTTTTGTTCTGAATCGAAAGAGACCAGTCCTGGGTTTCTAGGTTAATCCGTTCTCGAGATATTACATTTTTTCCGCTTTTTGGACATTCGGCTCCACTGTGCGCCGGGAGTTTCATTTTAGAAGCTTAAAATATAATCTAACGATGGAATGCTAAATCTATTATTATTTTTTGTTCTTCTTTTTCTATCGGCATAAGAGGTGCAAGAAGCTACTCTTGATCTTCTCAACAGTTGTCATCTATTTTTCTTTGCCTCTTGCATTGCTTCCGTAAATCCTCGGTAGCCGAAAATCCTGGCTCACTTCCTCACTCCATCGGCACTTTCTGGAACATTTCCCTAAAACTTTCTGGCCACCCTTTTGTCGCTCATTCTGATTGTTTGACCAAGCCATTTTAGTCTCTGGGCCTTAATATAGGAGGAGAAGCTGATCTCTTTGTATTACTGAAAAATATCACTGTCATATCTACCTCACCATTAACCGTTCATACATGGTGGTAGGTTGATGAATATTTTATTGAGGGTCCGTGGCTCTCCGCCGCATGTGACGACTTGCCTTAAGAAAAGCAAATACAGCATTAACTTGGAGGTTCGGCTTATAAATCCATGGGCATATATAAGGAGGGGGAGCCCCCCCCAAGTTTGATTTGATGGTAAAAATATGTCATAAAACGCTTAAAAATAAATGAAATAAGATCACTTAGTTCTTATTTTTTTCTTTTTTTTTATATAAAAAATATTTTATTTTAGGTGTAATAGCGTTTTAGCTACCTAAAACTATTTGAAGTTCTAAATTGTTAGTATTCCATACCCCGGAAATGGTACCGCCCCCCCCCTGAAAATATTTCCTATATACGCCCATGTACAAATCTGCTCTATACACTAGATGGACCAGATTTTTTGTATAACTAGAACATTGGTGCTAATTACCTCGGTAGTAGATGCACCAATATATATATATATGTATATATATATATATATATATATATATATATATATACAAAAAAAAACCTAGAACATTCGAGATGTGTCTGTGGACCCATTCATTATTTTTCCATTAGGATTACTAATTTAATCACTGGTAACGACTGACTATTGTTTTAAAAGCCTGTTTATAAATTATCAAGCCTTTTACCCCGTCTAGATTCAAAAAATTAAAACAAATGAAGGGATCAGGGCAAAATAGTGCCAAGCAACATTTAAAAAAACTTAACTATAGCTGCTATATGTTGTATATTATGTGGACTACCAGTCTATGATGCAAATGCTACTAAAATATGGCTACAAGCTCTGTATGCTACTTAATCTTGTTGCCCCTAACCATTTGAACTGATAGTCCCGCATAATATCCAACGTATAGTAGATACAGTTAAGATTTGTTAAAAATGTTGCTTGGCACTATTTTGCCCCAACCCCTTCAAATATTAGTTGGCCATATTCAAGCCGCCTCTCTAGAAACATAACACATGGCATCTAAAATACTCCATCTTTATTTTTGTTATAATATAAAATCGTTTAACGTTTCTTTTTTCTTTATTTTTCTGTAAGCATAAAATCACTGTGCATTGTATTCCAAATTAGTTAATTTTGGAAACGTTTTGTGGAATACAATTTATTTTTGCGTCTTTTTCCTACTGTTGATAACTCTGTCTTATTATTTCACATTATTGAAGGACCAATCCGGTCCTTCTATTGTTAAACCCACTTGAAATGGAGAAATAGGCCCTATTTTCTGCTGCGTAGGGCAGGATAATTTTCCTTGTCACCTATACTTCCTTGTTCACGAAATCAATAACTATACGGACAATTTGTTGTAAACTTCAGACCATCTCAGTGCTGTGAGAGCCTATTTTATAGTGCCTCTGATCCTCAAGTACTACAAACACTTCGAAAATAAAAAAAAATTTTAACTGATGAAACGATTACCTTACGAATAATTATTAGTCCGTGCGATGTTCATACGTAACGAACATACCAACACTTACTGAGTGCTGATTATTAACACAGATACGGACAACAGTAATTAAAAATGGAATTTGGCCATCAACAAAACAATGTCTGTCTAGCTGCCATAATAGAGCGTTAAAGGAATTTTTTTGACCCTGAAAATTGAGGAATGCCAAATACAATTGAATTATTAATTATTTCACAGTAGTAGAGAGACATTTGTTAAAGTTTCAACTTTATTGTTTATTCTTCTTCTTTTATTCCATCTTATTTCTTATATATATATTTTTTTTTTTTTTTTTTTGTAGATTCTTTTATTGTATTTGTTCATTTAGCTGCAGTTTAGATGTCTTTAAAAATAATTTATAGTTCAATTATTTGTTAATTTTTCTTAGTCAATAATTTGTAAAAAGAACACAAACCAAAACAATTTTATTGGACCAATACAAAACGTATTATACACAAAACAATATTTGTAAGATAAAAATTTAAAGGGTTAAAATGTCTTGATAAAGTCTGTGTTTGATTCGCGAGGTTTTTCTTTGTCCAAGTTGATAAAACATGGAACTGCTGGAGGCTGGAAGAGTCTGGTGATATTTTCGCACTAGCTTTTCTATGTGAGTGAAAAATGGATCGACCTCCAATTCTCTATGGATCTGGCTGTTCCTTACGAACCAAGGAGCATTGGACACTATTCGGAGTACTCTGTTTTGAAATGTTTGTAGACGTTTTATGTGTGTGGTTCTGGCGCCAAACCAGACAGGACATGCGTACGTTAGTATGGGTAGTATTGTCGATTTGTATAGTAGTGTACCACAGGTGTGTTTTAGGGGAGTTTTTCTATTTATTAATGGGTAAATTTGTAACAGTCGTGTGTGAGCTTCTTGTAGTTTTTTGTGTATGTGATGTCGCCAAGTCAGTCTTGTGTCTAGATGTACTCCGAGATAGCGTATACTCTGGTCTTTTGGAGTCCAGAGAATTGAGTGATGACCAATTTTCAGCTCTGGTAAAACTTCATTTTGGAATTTTCTGAGAGAAAACACTTTACATGAAGATTTCACCGGATTTATTGCTAGTTTCCATTTTCGGAACCAGGATGACACCTCATCTGCAGCTTCTTGCAAGTGAAGAATCGCTTCCTTGACGTCGGTGCTCTTCGTGATGATGAGTGTATCGTCTGCAAAGGTAGCAAGGGCTGAGTTGTCAGGTTCTGGCATATCACAGCAGTACAATATGTAGAGCAAAGGGCTTATGTAAAAAGAACAAAAATATACTTCCTTATATATATATATATATATATATATATATATATATATATATATATATATACATATATATATATATATATGTGTGTGTGTGTGTGTGTGTGTAAATTCTTTTTGATCTTAGAGGCCATGGGGTCGTTAAAGCAGTCATCCTGTCTTCATACTACGTTATTTAATAGGCCCGACATGTTTCGTGCATTTTTTTCGCACCTCTTCAGGGTCACTTCTACAACAAAACATTATTTTTTTTTGTAAACAAACAATTTTTTTTATATAGAAGCTGACTAGACTCCAGAGCGAGTACATGGTAACGAGAGTACTTCCTAGCAAGGAAGAACTGAAAACCCTTTTTATAAAACATTTAATTTAGCTATCATTATTGTAACATTTCATGTAGACTGGTAACGTTTTAATGCATTTAGTGGAGCATTCCAAAGCTCTTATAGTTATCTTCTAAAAAAAAAAAAAAAAAAAAAAAAAAAAAAAAAAAAAAAAAAAAAAAAAAAAAAAAAAAAAAAAAAAAAAAATTGATGTTTGGATGTACAAAAAAAAAAAAAATGTTTTGTTGTAGAAGTGCCCCTGAAGAGGTGCGAAAATATGCACGAAACATGTCGGCCCTATTAAATAAAGTATTATGAATACAGGATGACTGCTGTAACGACCGACATGTTTCGTGCATCTTTTCTTCGCACCTCTTCAGGGGCACTTCTACAACAAAATATAATTTTTTGAACATCCACACAAACCTTTTTTCTACTATATTAAAACTATCAATACGATCTTTGAACTGTTCCACAAAAGGCATTAAAACATTATCATGCTCATTAAATGTTACTCCTACCCTAAATGTTGCAATAATTATAGCTAAATTACATATTTTTTATAAAAGGTGTTGAGTCCTACCTTGCAAGGAAGTCCTCCCGTTACCAAGTACTCCCTCTGGAGTCCGGCTTAATACTGCCATATAATTTTCTATGGAATAATAGATTAATACCCAAAAATGTATAAAAAAAATATTAGACGAGTAGACTTTACTAGGACAACAACAAAGGACAGATAACGACAGGACCATTTTGGCAATCCACGTACAGGGTTAGTATTAAGCCGGACTCCAGAGGGAGTACTTGGTAACGGGAAGACTTCCTTGCAAGGTAGGACTCAACACCTTTTATAAAAAATATGTAATTTAGCTATAAATATTGCAATATTTAGGGTAGGAGTAACATTTAACGAGCATGATAATGTTTTAATGCCTTTTGTGGAACAGTTCAAAGATCGTATTGATAGTTTTAATATAGTAGAAAAAAGGTTTGTGTGGATGTTCAAAAAATTATATTTTGTTGTAGAAGTGCCCCTGAAGAGGTGCGAAGAAAAGATGCACGAAACATGTCGGGCCCAATAAATAAAGTGGTGTAATAAAGGAAGACTGCTTTAATGACCCTATGCCTCCTAGGATAAAAAAGAATATATATATATATATATATATATAAAAGCGGGTTTCGCAAATTTAAGTATATCTGAGACAAGATTTATACTTATTTACATTAAGGGAATGATCACTTAATCATTTCTCCTTGTATATCCTTCTTCTGCAAGTAATTTCGATACAGTACTAAAGTTGTTTTTATTTAATTAAATGTAGAACTTTCTAAAGGATCGGTGTATTTAGATTTCCTTCGGGGAATAAGCACTAAGACTCCAGTATAAATTATGTTTAAACTTTGAAATGTTAGCTCCTTTGGAGGAAGTATTAAAGCATTCATTTCCATAAATTTATTATAGCTACAAAATCTAATAAAAATATTTTTAATTCATGAAGAAATAACTTACTTTTAATTTGTGTTCAAATAAATAGTGTTTTATATTATTTAAATTTGAACGTCCATTATAATTAACTCAGAATTTTAGGACGGGTTATCTATAGGTTACCACCCTTTTCTAGCCAGATTAGGGCTGATGCCCTTGGATTTATTTTTTCTAAAGAAAATCCACCATCCCTAGTGGAAATCGAACCCACGACCTTAGGACGGCGTTAATAGCCCAAGTGTTGATAAGCCGTTAAACACACAAAAAAACAACCACCCTTAGCATGGAGTGTTAAGAGCTCACGCCTTAACTCTCAAGGCCACCGAGCCTCCTGTTTTATATTAGTATTATTTATAAATAAACAAATATACTTAGAAGAATGCCAATAAAATTTTTGAAATTATTCCATTTATTAAGTCACATATCACACTAGTATTTCTAAAGTGACACAACTCAAAAATCAATTCAATAAATAATTTTTCAGTTATTACTATGAAATACATTGTAAATATCTGTTTATCAACCATCAAAACTTTATGTACCTAGCTACAGAGCTTTATCAGGGGGCACTTGTGTCACTCTTCTTGTCTTAATGCTATGGCTCCTACATAGGCAAGAGTGACACATTTTCAGTTGAGATTTATTTTGAGTTGTGTCACTTTAGAAATACTAGGAAGATTTTTTTTTTTTTTTTTTTTTTTTTTTTTTTTTTTTTTTTTTTATAAAGCGTTTATTAACATCTGCGCAAATAATATAGTACATTGTGATAAATAAAGACATTTTTATGATTTCACATAATGAGATTACAGAATAAAAGTAGTACATAATAAGAAAAAAAAACAATAAATGAAATGATAAAATATAATTTAAATAGAAATTTGGAAGGAACCAATCATAATTGACACTTCCTAGTTAAACGCTTTTATTTGTCCTTTAAGCGCGAAGTTGATCACGAGGCCAAGATCTCTTTAGCCTCCTAGGAGGGTTTTCGGGATGGGATTGAGAGGAGAGGTATTGAGCTCTGGGATTGGGATGAGCAGATAGTTTGGAGTGAAAGGTTAGGAATCGGGATTTAGCTAGTTCATGGATGAAAGGGATATTGAGGACATGATGAAGGGTTTTATTGGAAACGAAAAAAGGGGCATTTACTATTTTGCGTTTAGTCCGTATGTCCAAATAGGTCTGATGATGGTTTTGTATATAGTGAGTTTGTTCTGTATTGTGAGTTTTGATGAAGGCCCCAATAGTCGTCGAAGAAGTCCGTATCTCCTGTTCAGTTCCTGTCTTTTCAATCGGGTGTGCGGGCTCCAAGTGAGTCTGCTGTCAAGTATTACTAGGAAGAAATGTTTCAGATTAAATTCAACTAAGATGCAAATTGTTACACCAGTTTGATATTGAATTAGTACTTTCAGAAATCAACCAGTTGTTTGAATGAAGCAGTATTTTGTAATTGTGGGCGCATCTGTTGATAATATTGGCAACAGGACAGCACAGCAAGTAAACCGGGAGGGAGAGTGTAGTGATAGTGACAACTCGTCTGTGGGTTTTCACGGGCTTTCGGCACATTATTGATCATTCAACTTTAAATCATTATGAATTGAGAGAGAGAGAGAAGGAGAGATATTTTGAGTTTAGCTTGAGTATTTGAGGTTTAGAGGTTAGCTTTTACAGTTGCCAACGGCCATAGCCACGTTGAATACACCGGTTCCCATAGATCACCGAAGTTAAGCAACGTCGGGCGTGGTCAGTACCTGAATGGGTGACCGACCACGTGCTGTTGGCATTAGAAAAGGGTGGCAACCTGTAGATAGCCCGGCAAAAAAAAAAAAAAAAAAAAAAAAAGCTTTTAATTCAACACTGTGTTTTTTGTACTTTCCTAATAAGGTTGCCCTCCTGAAAAATTTCCTCGATGTCTCATTAATTCTACCAATCTAAGAGGAGAGAGAGAGAGAGAGAGAGAGATGAGAGAGAAACAGAAGGTACAAACAAACTGAGTTTTGTACTTTGTGAACTCAATGAGTTGTTGAGCACAGAGAGAATATCAAGCAGAATACAAATTGATGAGTGTTTTCAATTTCCCTGAATGCATCAAGCTTACTGTATTGAAAAGGAAATAAAACGTGAAAATTCATTAGAAGTTTCATTGTTTCCTCCTTCATTATACTTGCAATTGTATAACATCTTTCCTTTCATTTTCGCTTTTGTAATTCATTACTATTTTTTTTTTTAAAAAAAAGTAATATAAGCACAATAGTCATTTTCTGCGAATATTCTCACATTTATACATATATTTAGAAAGTGAGTAAAATGCTGTTCACATTCGAAGGAAAGTCCCTAAGATCGTGAGCCATCTAGCAGCGTGTTACTCGTTCTCTATTACCTTATATTTCTGCACAAAACTGGTCCGATTTTCATGAAATTAGGCACAAAAATGCTTTGTCTGAAACGAAAAGTTCTTTAACCAGCCAAAACCGCCTTTCGGAACGCTTCTTAATTGTGAATATCACGCGAAAAAAGCAGTGGCGCTTTCGATTTTAAGTCAATAGGCTCCTAGATACAGTTTATATGCATTGGGAGGAGTAGATTTTGTGTTCTATGCATTTCATGTCAGACCAAAAATAAAAATATTTGAAAACACGCTAAGATGACGCAGTTCAAATCTATGCTGAGGAGTTCGACCGGATATAAGGAAACGTGGATACGAGAAAGTAGTTCCTAAGATTATTCATTTCCCGTGACCTCACGAAAACTGCTACATAGGGATCTGGGCCTGTAATTAATACATTTATTAATCAATGAAACCCTTTCAAGAGTGAAAACTTCTGCGGAGTAATTGGATGGAAAGTGAACAGCGGGAGCTTTATTCTAGAAGACAAGACTCTACTAATGAAAGCAGCAACTTGAAAGGATCTTCGACTATTTTACACCTTGCTTTATTGAGAAAATACATTTTAAAATCAACAGTGTTTTTAGTTTGTAATAATGTTTTCTCCTTCTGGTGCTTAAGGTATTTTAGAGGATTGAAACGCAAAATGATGAGACAGTAGAGGATATAATGAACAATTGGGCGTAACAGTTTATGAAGGACTTCATAAAATTTTAACCTGTGAGGAAAAGCATAGGACAGGAAGGAACACAGACCCGTGTCAGCAGAATTGAATATCAGCAGTAAGAGACCTGCAGTGCTCTATAATTCCCACGATTCCCCAATCCTACCTGCCTATTTAGGCTAAGGAAAATCCTAGCCCCGCACACACAATCTACACTCTACTATTAAGAGCGCAAGATATGCCTCTAGTCTGCAGGCATGCAACCCATGTACCACCCTGCCTCATAAGGTCTTCTGTAACAAAAAAAAAACACATTCTAAGCGCTTCCAAGCAGTTTTCAAGAAAATCGCTACTCGACTTCTACATTGTGTGATTTCAAAAGTCAGATGCGTTAACCAACCGAATCCGCCCACTGGAACAGTATATTTCGGGCGAAATTCTCAATCGCCGTTCTTAAAAATTAACTTAATTATTAATTAAGCTGTTTTTGTTGAAGAAAGTTACAATTTTGATTTGACTTGATGATCGTCCTTCACTCCCAGCAACCACGTGCTTTGAGATCTTTAAGTAAGTGAAGAGGAACCACATAGTGTTAAATAAACAACTATTTCCAAAACCCTCGTCCTTAAAATCGACATGAAGCAAACGATCAAGTTCTTCCGCCGAGGAATAACAAGTCTGAAAGGTTTTCCTACCAAAGATGAAAGTTTCTTTAAGCCTTTCGACGCATTAGAGTTGAGGGATGTTTTTATGGCGATAACTACCAACCACTCACCCGCAACTTGCAGAAAACTTCTCGCTAACTCCCGTTTCTCTTCAACTTCCCCCCGAAGAACTCGTGGGTAAGTAATACCCTTCCAACACATGAGATCCTACAAATTCTTATTTTGGCAAAGTTTCTGTTGTCCCATTATAAATATCCGTTCGGATGGAAATTTCTAATGAGATTTTTTTGGTTTTCAAAATCTTTGAGGGTGCAATATCGTTTTACCGTCTGTCCCCCCCCTCCCCATAAGAAATGGAACAATCTAGTGACAAAATTCGCGTTACACGGCAACGCTCGAGGTACATCATAATACACAACTTACTCAATAAACAAAAACACACGTTAATCACTTCACACCAAAAGAGGCACCTCAGGTTTCAAACGCATTTTTTCAAGAAGGTACAACTCATCTAGACTAAAACACGCTATCTTAGGTCACTGTTCGAATCACCAAAGCTATCAATTCGACAAAATGCTACGCATATGAAATTTCACGACTTACCTTTTGGTTTTTTAACTCACCAACACTCCAATGACAAATGTAATTTTGAGCCGAATACTAAAAACACTTACTTGTGGCACCTCTAAACACAAACTGAAGATCCCAAACATACTATAAGATCAAACAACAGTAGCCAAATGCATCAGCATCGTTGATCATGATCAGCAAATTCTTTGACTTATGTACTAAGGCAAACTATATTTGACCACGTCATACCATCAGGACGACCAGTGCGTTGCCAAGAAACTACAGAGCAACCACAACTAGTTGTAGGCCAATAGGAAATTGCTCAGCTAAACATCCGAAATACCCATACCCTGACAACATACATTTCACTAAACTTTCTTCTTCTTTCTTCTTTCTCTATATTTTTACTATTTCCTCTATCAGCTATGTTCTATACCGTAATTAAACCCATCTGACACTTCCACCCAGCATTTCATGTACATCCGGCCTCCAAATACACAAGTGCAGAAAAAGGTAACCACCTCCTGCTCATCTGTCATCCATAAAGCCGTAACTTCTAGATACTTATTTTTATTTCGCATTTTGCACGTTTTTCTTATTTTCTTCTTTATGCAACTCAATTTTTAAGTAGACATTCATCTTCCGTCTAGAACTGTCTTAACTTCTTCCGGAGAGAGTAGACATTCATCTTCCGTCTAGAACTGTCTTAACTTCTTCCGGAGAGAGTAGATTTATCTTCCGTCTAGAACTGTCTTAACTTCTTCCGGAGAGAGTAGATTTATCTTCCTTCTAGAACTGTCTTAACTTCTTCCGGAGAGAGTAGATTTATCTTCCGTCTAGAACTGTCTTAACTTCTTCCGGAGAGAGTAGATTTATCTTCCTTCTAGAACTGTCTTAACTTCTTCCGGAGAGAGTAGATTTTTGCCGTAGTTTGGCTCCAAAACGTTTTAATTATCGTACATCTAGCAATAAAATGCATCGTGTCTTCTTGCTCCTTAAGCTTGCACATTAAGCAGAGACCACGCCCGCCTGTACACCATGATCTTTTGTTACGATGAATCGTCTCTGTCCTAGTTTTCATAATCAATCGGACTGCCTGGAGGGACCTCATGTCATTATGTCATCTGACATAAAATAAACCACTGATTTAATGTTCTTTTATCTACCTTAATAGTTTACCATATTTTTTATAAAAGATAGTTTTCTGTTTAGTCTTAATCGTGGATATATTTCTCTTATCAATATAGCCCAGTGCATAGAGGCTTCAGAATGGTGTCGAGCTAACAATGATTCCCCCACAAGATTTTTTTTTGAATATCGTTAGGTATTGTGTGAATATGCTGAAGTCAAGTTTGTGACCTCGAAAGCCGGGGGGAGAACTTGTGGCAGGCGAAATTTCAGCACTTTTTTCTAATTAATTTGTAAACCCTTGATTGTGGGTAAAAAATCTTCAACTAGGGATTAAAGATCATTTAATTCTGCATCAAAATGCCGCAATCGCTAGCCACATTTGTTTTCCAATTTGGCGAAAAGCTGTGATGAGCCCACTTTCAACGAGTTACAGCTTGGATTCATCAATTCTTTTGATACCCCCTTTCCCTAAAAGTTGAAGGTCATCAATAACTGAGTTCAAAAAAAAAAAAAAAAAAAAAAAAAAAAAAAAAAAAAAAAAAAAAAAAAAAAAAAAAAAAAAAAAAACTTATAAATTGGACCAATAGTAATTTTTTTAAGTAACAATTGAGCCAAAACGAGGGGAACAGAATTTTTTCTGCCAAATTAAGCGATTGTGGCAATTTTACCTTCCCGAATTTGGAAATTATCCTGCTCATTTGACGCAGAATGTAATAATTTTTAATCCCTAAGGGAAGGGTTTTTTTACCAAAAATCAACTGTTTACAAGTTAATGAAGAAAACTTGAAAAAAGTGCCAAAAGTTCTCCTCCCGGATTTTGAGAGGTCGAAAACTTGATTTCAGCTTACTCACACGATATTAACAAAAAAAAATCTTGGGGGGAATTATCGTTTGTTCTAACTCCTCTATATATTGGGCTAATAATATATCCTTTAGATTTATTTATTTGATAAATATTTTTACTGAGTACTGTTTCTGGAGGAGGTTATTGTTTTCAGGTCGAGGGCCGGATCGAGTTCCAGCCAGTCGAAGCAAGGATCGAGAAATTCCATAACGTATATCGATATATTTTACTAAAACCCTTTCACTGCCTGTGTGTTGTGTCCATAGCTAGTATTTTAGTGGATTTGTGGTTGTTCCAAGCACGAACCTTTAACAAACCGCTCTCACTATTCCTTTCACATAGAATTATTTATTTTATTATTTGATGTAGTTATTTATTATTTTGTACATACGCAATGAAATAAGTATTGTAAAGTGATCAATTGTGAAGAAGAAGCGTTGTTAAAATATTCCTCGAACAGATGAAACGTTAAATTCTTGAGGAATTATAAAATTACAATTAAAGTGAATTATATTTATATTTTATAGCGACCCAATCTTCTTCAATCCAATATTTTTCAGGCGGGTCAACAAAAGAGAATTAACTAAGCCAATTCATTAAGTAAAACTGACCAATCATTCCATAAAAAATAAGCACGTATTTGACTCACTGACGTCTATAGAAAATAATTTCAGGGGAGCTGGGAGCACCTAGGCATATGAAGTGTAGAGAAAATTTTAAATATTTGAGTGTAAAATGGTGGGTTTTAAGGTCCTCTGCACACCTAGTAGACCAGAGTAAATGTAGAAAACATTTTTCGTTCTTGTAGACTTTTTTTACATGAAATGTTCTCAACAGAACAAAATTTCGGGGGGGGAGCCTGCAGCCAAGACATAAACTTAACAGACGATTTGGACAACTCTACTGACTGTTGAACCGCAAATAACATTTAAGTGAAAACAAATTGATCCTTTATAAATCACTACTGGAATCTATCATCATGAGACGCATTCAAACATTCCAATCCTAAATCCTAAGAACAATAGTCAATGCTCCCTTCTACGTTTCCAACCTCAACCTCCATAAAGACCTCAATATCCCACTGGTTAAAGATGTTGAGTTATCCATATTCCAACGTTTCTGTCCTAAACATTCCACTCATCAAAATCCTCAATTCCTCTCCCTATCGAGCGTCGCCCACCCAATCTCTCCACCAAGGCGACTCAGAGACAGTGGCCCAGAGATCTGCTGCAGTGACCAAGTGAAGTGTTAGCAATGGCTTTCTCTTTCTTCGAGTGCGTCAATGTCTGTAGCTCACCTATCTCTCTGCGACTCCTGCCTCTGGTTGAAGCAGAAGGGAGCTTTTGTACGCCCCTTTCACGTCATATGAGCGTCCTTCTGGCGTTAATCGTGGATGAAGTTGAGAGGCCTCGGGCACAGAACCCTCATATTGTATCATATATTATATTACCAGATGTATTTATATACAGGTAATGGTATGTAATAACCAATACAGAAATAAATAAAAAATGTTATCCGGTGACAACATCTAAAAAACATTATTTGTTATAATGGACTTATCTTTTTCTGGATAATCGATTTTTGATTGTTGGTTTGACGCTAAACGGAGGTAGTAGTAACCTCATATTAGGCGTGTCCATTGTACGGGAAGGCCTCAATACAATTAGGCTGTATTTTTTAATTTACTGAGGTTTTTAGCTCCTGAAGAGGCACCTAAGGTGTGAAAAGTGTAGAGGAAAAACAAAAATAAAATGAATTGACTTTAATTGTCTTTTGTTGACCTTCCGCCTGAAAAATATTGGATTAAAGTGAACAATTTTAAGATCAGGTCTTCCGGCAAAGTTTCGTTGTTTCTGATTTTCAATTGGTTTTAAATATACATTATATTTCATTAATGTGAAAATGATGAAGATTGACAAAGCTTAAAATATAAGAAAATATTTAAATAATGAAAAACAGAAAAAAACGTTACTAATGAAAACAGGGATAAAATATTTAAATAGTATATTTTTTAATATTCTAGACCAAGATTAATAATTCAATCGTCGACTAAAGCCCAAAATTGTATTTTTCTTAAGTGAATATTTTTTCTGGATAATTGAGTTTTGTTTATTATTATTATTTTATTTTATTTTTTTTTGCTCTATCGATACTACGCAGCTGAATACTCACAGCTGATGGGCGCAATACATAGTAGCTTCATTCTTGATGTAGCCATTACGGTGGAAGGTTCGCCTTCGTTCGATCAGGCTGTATTTTTATTGTAGTTAGTTTTTGGCTCTTGTAGAGGCACTTAGTACGGTGTGAAACATGTAGGGCAGAATCAAATTAATAAATTGACTACGTTGGTTATTTTTTATGTACTTTCCGCCTGAAATATATTTGATTAATGAATATTGGGCCGCTATAAATATGGAAAATTGTTTATGTCTTTTGTCAATGGTTTTATCGACCTCTTAGATCATTAAAACCAGAATTATACCTCGCCTGTCATTTACCTGGTCATTCAATCTTTATTTTTTCAAATATTAATTTAACTTAGAAAATAAACTTGCTAGAACAAAAATTGAACAAAGAACCTCCCGTTAACGCTCAGGTGCGTTGTTAATTACGGGTTTTTATTTTATGATTTCAATTAACTTAACGAAATTTTAGATCATATTTGTATTCGGAAGTAAATATTTTGTAGAGTCTCCCTGTCTTTTCCTGGGGTAATAGTCTTGATTTCCATCGGGGCCTAGTCCTATTGGGAAGTGGAGTCCGCTCTGTCTTCCTGTTCCTTCTTCCGGATCTCCTTCCATCTGCTCCTGTCCCTGGCAGTCCTCTTCCACTCGGACCTGCCTTATTCCACATATAATAGGCCCATCTCGGTGGGTGATATTAGTGTGTCCAATTCTTATCCTCGACAGAACCACCTCATCTTGCCTAGTGTATTGAGACGAGTTTTTCCACTGACGGTAGGATGTACGAGTAAGGGATGCGTTCTTTAATAGCACGTTTTGCTGCTAAATCCGCTTTATCGCAACCGCATATTTCAATTTAGATAGGAATCCAGCAGAGAATAGCTTGTTGGTTCCTTTTGTAATTCAAATCTACTCTCGTAATGAAATCTGAAATGATCGCAATTCGGTTATAAAAGCTTTGTAAAGAGAAGGAGGGAAAATAATGAGTCAGTGAGTAGGACTAAGTTACTGTTGTTATCAGTGGAACTATTAACTGATTTTGTTCATGTAAATAGTTCAGCTATTTATACGATTGTGTTCTGCCACTAAAGTACGTCTGCGCCTTAACTGAAAGATAGTTGTCGCGATCGCAGGGCTGCTGCCAGGTTTCAGGCCGCTCCATCTACATAGCTTTGTCATCTATGTTTGTAATAGCGTCTCTATCTTATAAAAGGGTTGGATGTAGCTCCTTAGAAAGCCACTACCTCGAGAGGGTTCGTTGCGGATCCTTACGGAGGGTTGTTCATTGCAAAGATTTCAGCCATATCGCGTAGGGATCACCACTTGTTGGAATGCGTATGGTCGTTGTGTAGTACAAGAAGGTTCCAACAAATAAATAGGCTTATTCGCAAACAAAAAAGAACTAAAATTTTCTCTGTGAAAAAAAACCATGGGGCGTTGTAGAGGAGGTCGGACTTGCTGGAGGATCCCGCATTCGCTGTGAAGGCATTCGCTGTCGGTTCAGTGCTGCTTACTCGAACAATAATGTCGTTTTTGGTAAGCACTCGTGACCAAAGTGAAGGCTACGATGGTTACTTCTCTACTCTAATTGTATATAACTTCTTCCCAAGCAGACTATGTACTGTGCATTGTATTGGTTTCATGTCATCGAGATGTTTTTGCAGAGGGTAATTAACTTTTTTCACGTGACGCGAGGCATTACGAGAAAGGCAACATAATTGACGTCGCTGTTCATTTTTTATTCTCTGGGAAATAATTAAGATCCTAAATCTGTCGTAACAGGAGGTGAACAGGACCTCAGCAGAAATCGGCCCGGAAATAAACTGGAAATGGGCCGGAAGTGAACAGTAAATAGGCAGGAAGTGACACAAAAGTGGACCGGAATTAAGTAGGAAATGATCTATAGGTATTCGCGCTACTTTGGGGTCCACTCTTTTGTAACGTTATCGGGGAGTTATGTCACGGCTAAAGCATCCTCCTCCGTCTTAATATCAATTTTAAAAATAAATAAAAAGTCCGGATTCATTTTTGGTAAATAAAATCCGGCGCGGATAGAACCTGATCTATTTAGTTATTTAGAGGATATGCTTCAGATGGTAGAAATATATTTTGTTCAGCTGTATTTCAGTGCACTTTTTAAAACTAGTTGAATTGAATTTTTCTTTCTTTCTTTTTTTTTTTTACAATTTATCTTTATTTTTCACAATTGCACCTGCATGTTATTTGGTAGCATTTTAATTGTAATTAAATCTTAACTTCAGTTGTCTCCACTTGTATATTTTCTGCACCCTAATGTACAACTTATGAAGGATAGTAAATGTGTATTACCTACAGGTATCCTTGTGATAAGGAAGTAGTTAATTGTTAGATGATTATGAAAATAATAAGGCACCAACCCTTAGACCATACTTAGAGGGCTACATAAAGGTTTCCAACATTTATAAACAACCATCGTAAAGCAGGGAATATTTTTAGCGTCAAACTCCCCAGGTGGGACTCGAACCCACATATCCCGCATGAGGATCAAGCATGCTAGCCACAAGACCATGGAAGGCCCTGTATTCGACCACTTTCAGATTGATGGAAAAGTTCAATTGCGCATCTGTGAACGTCTGAGGGAAAATTCGCTTTGGCTCTCCCTCCTGTTCCGCCATTTGCAAAGCTGAATTAACTGTAAGCAATGCTCTAACCTATCTCATTCGACCTGAAATATTTAAATTTAGCTTTATTTTCTCCAAATTTAAAAAAACAAAAAAATGTATTCACATACTAAAATTAAATGGTACTTCATAATTTTTGTTATTTATTTATCTATTTATGAGAACCCTCAACGAAAGCTATTTGCCCAAATACAATTATTACATATACTTCCAATTATAAAATCAGAGTACCTATAGCTATAGATACCGTTGAAAAATTATACAACTTTTGTAATATTCGGTAGTTTGCGGAATATTTTTCGGAAGAGTAGTGTTTCTTAAAAATTTGTCACTAACTAGGCTTTTTTTATTAACATTAACTTTTTGAACAGCTATTACTGTTTGAAAAAGACAATCGTGAACATTGAAAGTGCGTTAAAAATTAATGTGTAAAGGCAAAGAAAAACACGTTTTTTTCTTTGTGCCATTTAGAATGGTATATGTCTGAACAGAGATAGAAACATGCGGTTGACAGCTTTTAACTACATTTTTGGTATAGTTTCTCCACCTTGAGTACTGTCATCTACGTGCGATATACCCTGTATATATATATATATATATATATATATATATATATATATATATATATATGGTGGCTTTAAAGTAGTGCTTAAGCTTCAAGGTACTTATTAGAAATTGGATTCTGACCAAAAACGCTCCGCTCAACATGGGTCCAGAAATGCTTTCTGGAGGCGCTGTAGCTAAACTCTAAAACCTGCTAAAACCACTTTTTTTTCAGATTTTTAATCCCGCTGTCTTCTCATCAAGTGGTGTTAGTGGAATGAGCTACTGATAAACGTTGTAGGCCACTAAATTCTGCACATTTTGTTACCAAGTAAATCATCATCACGGGTTATTGGGGTTCGTTTCGTCTATCTTTAATAAATATTATTTATTCAGCGTTAATCACTGATCAGCCTATATAACTAAATAACCCCAGAGAGCCTTGATCAGCGCTGGAAAACACTAATTATAGTTATAATTATTAACCTCATTAATATTGTAAGGAAACGTTATTAGTTAACACTCCGCTCAGAATGTACATATTAATAATCTGAGCAGTAACTGCATATATCAGCTCTGAATAGAATACCTGTATAGTACCCTGTTCTCCCAATAACATCAAAGGAAACCACAGAACCAATACAACCGCAAGGCTTTGACGAAGCAGTGCTAAATGGAGCCGCCAAAGGCATGTTTTGTACACCTGTAATTCACACATGAATGTTATCCAAGGCCAACCAGATGTTCTTCGTTGTTCTGCTGATTGCCTTTTGGACAAAAAATGAACAAGAACTCTGTTGACAGAACCCAAAAGGAATTCGACACGCTAATGTTCTTCCTTCGAAAACAATAACGTCACTACATTAGGTTCGTTCAATAATTCATAAACCTCAATGTAAACGTTGACTCAAAGCTCATTATTCTTATGCCTGACATAGGTTATAAAAGCGTTCATTTGGCAAAAAATGCGTCATATTAGCGCGTTTTCCTTATATATTTCAAACATTACTGTTGAACTGAAATTTCCAAAAAAGAAAAAGTTCAGAAGTGCGTTTTGATAACATTCTTATCCCTAGCGTCATTTGGAAACCTTGAAATACCTTTAGTTAATATTTTTGAAAAACTTAAACACCTACTCCAAAGACCTCTTGAAGACAAAAGTGATTTTAAGTGACAAAACGCCTCTTTGACTTTCGCTTGGAAAGATCAAATGCAAACAAGACATTGTATGTAATTGTACGTAATTCCTTTACGCACCAAAACAATTCGACAATTGCTAAAAGCAATTACAAAAAAACAAGCGATAAAAAATCCGAGGAAAACTGACACAAAGACCAGTTCGATGCAGTTGTTTCTCCGACTGGGATGATCCCATCGAAAATTGACAACCATTTTTGTGGAACCTTTTTGTAGAAATTTTCTAGCCGTTTTCCAGATATTTAAGAAAATATGCAAAAATCACAAAACTGTATGTGTCTGTCGTTAAAATATTTTTTCTCAAATACTTCCTTAACAATCAAACCTAACCAAAATTAAAATATATTATTTTTGACGAATGGCAAGCTTCTGGAAGATGTTTCAATGGAATCAGCCGTTCCTAACTATCCAAACCGAAAAATAATTAGGAAAATCAGTTTTTTTCTACTTGTCTCGAAAACAGTCACATTTATAGGCTTGAAAATTATTTGATTCGATTTATCATAATAAAAACCGACACAAAGTGTATCTGCAAGCTTATCGGCGCAAAAACGTAAATGCTACAAAAATTTAAAAAATATATTCGGGATACAATTGAAATTTCTTTTAAACCGAAAATGATTTCGCAAAATCGCAACCGAACAATGTTGTAGCTCCAATCTTTCAGAAGAATTGTCCCAAAAAATGTAGTTTTTACTATCAAGCGTGCACTTAAATGTCAGTGTTTTCTGTCCACCCCACATGTTTAATAGATTTTTTGATGTTGCGGGAGCTACCGTCATCGGCGAAGAATCGCATCTGTTGTCCCTACCTCTTTAGGGGAGACTGAGGAGGCAGGTTTCGTTGTGCGCTGGATAAAGACTGTATTATTTTATTGCATGTTATTTATTAAGATGTTTTATTTCTAGTTCTACAGATCCTACACTGAGAAAAAAAACAGCCTGCCGGCGACCTGAAAACTGTGACTCAGTGCCAGTATTTTGAATAGGACATTTTAGTCTAAAATAGGATTCCACATATTTCAGCCAAAAATAGGATTCCACTAGTTAGAGTGCCCGCACTTTATAATAGGGTGCTGGAATGCTAGCAGCCTACAGAGAGATGACTTTATTATGTGGATAAAAAAGAACAAAGGTAAATTCAGAGTAATAATAATGAGACTTTATTTGTGTGTAATTTACATATACACTTCTTAACAAGTAGATATTTACAAGTAGGTATGAGGTATACACTTTTTAACAAATATAGATATTTACAAGTATTAGGTATTAGGTACAATGTACTTATGAACAATATTGAACAAGCAGGTCTAGAAATAAAATATTTTCTTTGTTTTCATGACACTTATAGCCGTATTCATAAAGCCGAAGACAGTTGATTTCAGCATCTGTTCAAACAGAAAAAAAATAAATTTTTATTAATAACAAAAGAAAAGTTGTTTTTGTTGTGTTTTAAATTAAAAAGAAACATAAATAGGCATTTTTTCTAGTTTAAAATCTCGCAGTAAATGCAAAGCTGCCAGGGAATTACAAAATAAATATAAAATAAGGTTTTTGTCTATGGATATGATCATAAATGAAGGGACTCTAGAAACAGAATGGAAACCAAAATAAAAGTCTACTAATATAATTTTGAACTAATATTCTAGCCGCATTCTAAGAACGTATAAAAAAAGAGTTCCATCAGTTCTCAGCTTACCAGGCTTATTGAACTCCATCTTCAGTTGGTTCTATACCCGCAGCTCCATGTTATATTAAGGGAATATATTCTTGAAAAACAAACACAACTTTCTTCATTCTATTGTATATAACATCTGTTTTTAAAATTTAATAATAAAAACAAGAACCTGAACTCTGTTCTGGCGGTACAGTCTGCATCCCGCTTTAGGCTTCCAATACCGCCTGTCTTATATAGGATTCCTTAACTGAAAAGGAACTTAAATGTAGAATGCATACAGGCTCTTGTTTTTATTATTAAATTTAAAAACAGATGTTATATACAATAGAATGAAGAAAGTTGTGTTTGTTTTTCAAGAATATATTCCCCTAATATAACATGACGCTGCGGGTATAGAACCAACTGAAGATGGAGTTCAATAAGCCTGGTAAGCTGAGAACTGATGGAAGTCTTTTTTAGCGCGGTTCCTCCCTCCCCCATAGGGAGGAACCCCGCTTATAAGGTTGATACAATGAAACAATCCGGAAGTGCCGACAAGAAAATTTCGCGTTTCAGAACCCCTAGAGACCGAAAATAACGGTGGTTCAAATTTGTATATATATATATATGTATATATTTATATATATATATATATATATATATATATATATATATATATATATATATTTGTCTGTTCGCTCTCTAGCTCGAAGACGAATGGTCCGATTTTGATGAAATTTGGTACAAAAATCAGTCGTCCAATATGAAAGGTCAAGTTCGTTAACCAGCAAAATCCGCCCACTGGAAGATGGAGTTTGGGGCGAAATTCGCGCAGAAAAAATCGTAACGCTTACGTTTTTGAGTTCATAAGCTTGTAAGTACTCTTTTTATAGGCTTCTTGGGCTAGGAAAACGAATGAAACCATTTTCAAGGCGATAGCTTTAACCGTTTTCGAGAAAATTGGAAAAATAGTTTTTGAATACCGTTTTTGGTTTGGGTACTTAGAATCATGGGATTCAGTTGAAACATTTTCTGCATGTTCTACTTTCATTAAAACGAATATGTTGAAATTTTGGTTACGTTTGGAGTTAAGGAAGGGTTAGAATAAAATATTTTATTAACAGACATAAAAAGTTTTGGTAACTTTGTATATTTTCCTTAGTATCTCGAAAAAGGTTAAGAATTTGGTAAACCAAAGAATACCATTAGAAAGCTTACTAAATGCTCTACAAAAAAGGTTCTGATGAAAGTTTTGATTAGGCGATGCCAATCGGAGAAATAAGTGCTTAAAACATTAAAGTAATTGATTTTGCTTATTCGAACTGTTCTTTTTGTCTGTTTTTATTCCTTGTTATTTTTTAATTGCTTATAGTTGGATAATGTATTTTACAATAAAACAGATTAGGCAAAATAAGAAAAACAATTCATTGTTAGAGATATAGCTTGCCAAGAGAAAAAGATTCGTTGACGTCTTTTGAATATTTTCAATTGCCTTTATGCTGTTGGTTTTTTTATTTTATTTTTTAATTGATTTTATCTGTAGAATTATTACTATAGTAAAAGAACACAGGAATGTGTGAAAATATTTGATATTTTCCAATTCATTGAAACGTATGAAATGAAGTATCGGTAGAAGAGGATTCTAGGGTCTTGCGGACCTGACCCCAGGTATAGCCAGCCATAAAACACTTTGAACAAAGGCCGAGGAAAATATTATCTGTTTCTATTTTATGCTTTTCAAATGAGAATAGGGATATGAACAGGACCGGGGTCTCCCGTGGTCTAATGGCTAGCGCCTTGGATTCATAAGCGGGAGATGGTGGGTTCGATTCCCAACCTCCGGCAGGAATTTTATCATCCCACGGCTCGCTGGTGAAATTCCTCGCTACACCCTGGATGTCGGCGCTAATGACCTAGATGTAGATGTGCCGTATAAAAAAAAAAAAAAAAAAAAAAAAAAAAAAAAAAAAAAAAAAAAAAAAAAAAATGGAACCGCGCTAAGATGACGCAGTTCCTGCGAGTCGGACTTTTTTTTTATACGTTCTTAGAATGCGGCTAGAATATTAGTTCAAAATTATATTAGTAGACTTTTATTTTGGTTTCCATTCTGTTTCTAGAGTCCCTTCATTTATGATCATATCCATAGACAAAAACCTTATTTTATATTTATTTTGTAATTCCCTGGCAGCTTTGCATTTACTGCGACATTTTAAACTAGAAAAAATGCGTATTTATGTTTTTTTTTTAATTATATAAAACACAACAACAACAACTTTTCTTTTATTATTAATAAAAATTTCTTTTTGTTTCTGTTTGAACAGATGCTGAAATCAACTGTCTTCGGCTTTATGAATACGGCTATAAGTGTCATGAAAACAAAAAAAATATTTTTTTTCTAGACCTACTTGTTCAATATTGTTCATAAGTACATTGTACCTAATACCTAATACTTGTAAATATCTATATTTGTTAAAAAGTGTATACCTCATACCTACTTGTAAATATCTACTTGTTAAGAAGTGTATATGTAAATTACACCCAAATAAAGTCCCATTATTATTACTCTGAATTTACCTTTGTTCTTTTTTATCCACATAATAAAGTCATCTGTCTGTAGGCTGCTAGCATCCTATATGGATGGGGTCAATGTAACCCATCCATATAGGATGCTAGCAGCCTATAGGGGTAGGAAACAGGAAGCAAACATCAGGATGCTCGCAGCCTATACGGGGTAGGCTGCTAGAAGCCAGTATCAGAGTGCCAGCAATCTAAAGTCTAGGGGTACGCACTTGAAAGTAGAGTGCTGGGTACTCTATTGTTGGGATGCTAGCTTTGGGTGTGAGAACTCTACTATAGGATGCAGAATTAGCATTCCAGCACTCTATTATAAAATGCGGGCACTGTAACTAGTGGAATCCTATTTTAGGCTAAAATATGTGGAATCCTATTTTAGACTAAAATGCCCTATTTCAAAATACTGGCACTGAGTCACAGTTTTCAGGCTGCCGGAAGCCGAAAGTAGATGCGAGCAGCCTGTTTTTTTTCTCCGTGTAATTTATTATTATTATAATATATATATATATATATATATATATATATATATATATATATATATATATATATATAAAGAAAACCTTTACAAAATATAGTTTCCCCTCATATAGGCCTGTAGATTTGAAACAATACTCTGCCTTTATTGACCTTCGTCGGAAATAGAGTACCAACTGGTCTATTTGGAATTCTCTCTACGCTATTGGAAGTAAAGTCAATTTTCTCCGTGGATATAAAGCCTTCAATTCCATTGAATAAGCCTAGTCTTTTGAAGGGGGATAGCCTCAAATAAAACTTCCCACGGCTTGTGCAATAGTCAATTTCGCTAAGAGTAACAATTTCTTACTTTTATTGCTTCTCTGCACTTCGTTCTTAACGGCTTCTAGGAATCCTGGGTTACATCAAATCAAATAAGCAATCATTTTTATGTCCTGTAATCTTTCACAGATATTAAAATAGTAAAAGCTACTTAATTTGGTAAATATTCATGCGATTTGTATAGCATTTTGAAGAAAAATTATAATTTCTCTATTTTATGAAAATAAGTTGCCTGCCCAAATATATTGGATGCTAAGGACACAGCATACTTATCAATCTTTTGACAATTCATTTATGTTAGTTAAAAGCTTTTGTTTTTATAAATTTGGAGATTGCTGAGAAATTAAATTTTGGTCATGAATATAATAAAAAATAATGAGTTGTAGATAGTTAGCAATCGAGGTGATAAGCAATCAGGAAATAGTTGGGATTCGGCTAGGAAAACATCAATACCATTTTTGTAAAAATTGTATTAAGGGCGTTTCGGCTACTCTTTGGTAGCCTTCGTCAGCAATGAGTGCCTGGGGTAGAGAAAGACCAAAGTTAACAGTTAACAATTAAGTGACCATCGTGAAAATATACGAATTTTCACGTTAGTCGCGTAACTTTTAACTTTGGTCTTTCTCTGCCCCCCCCCCCCCCACTACCAAAGAGTAGCCGAAACGTCCTTAATTCAGATTCAGATTTTTACAAATATCGTATTGATGTTTCCTAAGCCGAATCCCAATTATTCGCTGACTGCTTGGTAAAAAATAAATTTTATATTTATACAATTATGTTTGTCTGGGCGTAAATTTTGATGAAATAAATCGCGAAAAATTGATAAGCAGCTGTTTAGCTCCCGAGTATTTGGTAGTTCGGTATCCCCAGGGAATCTTTCATGATTGATTCTTCAAGGATACAGAATTTGTTGGCGTCCACGCCTAGTTCTTGTAGGAAGTCACAAGTCAGTCTTGGGATCATCTCAGAACCATAGGCTTTGAACCACACACACTCTTGTTCCGAATGATTTCTAGATTTTTTACTGATAGAATTTGATGCATTTGGAGTTTATGGCACTTGGAGTATAAAAATCCGACTCACCATTGCGTGTTTCCGTTCTTATTCCTAGTACCATATGGATTCCCACCCACCCCCAAACCTAACCGACGGCCTGCTGACCATTCAGCCCCTTAGTAGCATCCTGACAACTATAGGAACATCTTACCGAAGTGAAAAGTGCAAAATAATAATCAACCCAGAAAAATATAACCAGGTGGCATTCACTCACAACCGGAGACCAGGCCCTTCTGCCTGCCTCAAAAACCTCGCATTTTCGTTCGTATTTTCCATAACGTTTTAGGACCCTTAGGTTATTATTATTTAAATTTGAACGTCCATTATAATTAACTCAGAATTTTAGGCCGGGATATCTATAGGTCACTATTCTTTTTTAGCCTGGGGCCTTAACACTGACGGCCATCGGGCCTCCTCGGTTAGGTTTAGACTAAAGCGTGTTCCATGCTAAAGAATACAAACGCAGTTTGTGTGTCCTCTCATTCTCTCTCTAAATGTATATAATGTGATGATATTATTTTAAATGAATTAAAAAAAACATTCAATGCAATTTGCAGATTCAGCGTATGCAAAGGAATCGCTGGCCAGGTAGCCCGAACCGGCGAAGTTCTGAACATTGCGGATGCCTACTCAGACCCAAGGTTCAACAGGTCTGTTGATCAAGTGACGGGATACCAGACAAGGACCATCCTCTGTATGCCCATATTCATCAGGGGAGCTGTCATCGGGGTTATGCAGATGGTCAATAAACACAATGGACCTTTCAATAAGGTAACCTTCATCATCATAATTATCATTACGGACAACGCAATGGTAAACAATGATTGGACGAACCCACAAAAGTCCAACATTTGTATACCATCATTCCATAAATTGGTTAACCAAAAGGACTAAAAAGTCCCCCATTCAGACTGACGCAGCTTCTGACAAGACACGGACAAATAGATTCATACTTCTACAGGTTTAAAATTTAAGACTCAAAGAAAAGGCATCAGCCCTATCCCGGCTAGAAAAGGGTGGTAACCTACATATATAAGCCGTCCCAAAATTCGTAGTTAATAGTAATGGGCGTTAAAATTTAATAACATTAATGACTCAGCCTTTTGTCGTTGTGACGATTACAGAAAACAGACATACACACCTCATATAAGACTGGACTTGCCGGTGGCCGGCGAGTCCTGCTCTGCTGTACAGGGACTTTAAAAAAGTTTTGAAAACATACAGCATCGAGATCAGCTGAGATCAAGATCATCAATTATATTTATTTAAATTTATAAGAAGAATAACGTTCTTGTTTATTTTTATATGAATTCATCTTAATTTATTATTAATTTTATTATAATTATTCAGTTGAATTTAGAAACCTATTCTAAATTGAAAAATCATATGTAATTTAGACCTCAATATTCCAACCCTTATCCAAAACAATTCATCAAAAATTTTATTCAAAATTACATGGTCATCCTAATTCTCTAATAAACACTCTGTCATCATACCTAATCCCAAATAACCCCGTACGCCGACTGAAGCGTTACTGGCCTAGAGACCAGCTCCAGGAGTAGTTAATACAGATTGTAATCAGAATGCCTTGTGGATACTTCGACTGTACAGCTCGTCTCCTTCACTAGCTTCAAGACACAACTACATTCAACAATTTACTTATATAAATAAAAAAAAATTGTAATTAATTTAGTTGTTCAATATTGCAACAAAATACATGGAATATAGTAAATAAACGGACATACCTCAGGGTTACTGTGGTATGGAAATGAATAAATGAAAAATAATTAACTGAGATTTTTCGGGTTACCTACAGTTTCCCCAACCCTTTCAAAACAGTATAGTGCTGTGCATTTTCTTTTGTCTAAAACCACCACCCCTAGTGGGAATCGAACCTACGACCTTAGATACGGTGTGCTGACGCTTTAACACTAACTGTTACCGGGCGTCCAGCTATAACATTTTATCGTAAGTATACAGATTAATGTCATTTTAAAATTTCATTTATGATATTTTCATATGACCCTGCATGGGGAGTTTGAGTTGGCCACAGAAGAGCTTCCTTATTTGTTAAGGTACATGACATGCGGGGTTAGAAAATAAGTCTAAAACTACGTTAATAATGGCCCAAGGCCTTGGATTCGATTGCGTCTAGGGGTGATGGCTTTTCTTTGGAAAAAAGAAATGGCATCAGACATATCCTTGACAGAAAAGGGGGGTAACCTATAGATAACCCGTCCTAAAATTATGTCAATTATAAATGGACGTAAAGATATAAATAAATAATCATGCATAATGATTTTATTAAGTCATGTGTAATACTTATAATTAGTTAAGTTTATTGTAGCCTATTTAGATAAGGTTATTTTTTTATATTTAGTACAAAATTCTTTTAAAGACTTCCAGGAATCGTCCCTTAGTAGATTTCACGAAATGTTCTACAAACAATACAAGCCAACATGCGTCGAACTGTTGTTCGGCAAGATTCCCCAAAGATTCATGGCGCAATGCGCCATTCCGAAGCACGACAACGCAAGATTAAGAAATTATCCCGCAATGGAGCCTGGACAATATATGGAACCTAATATGATTCATGGTCAATCTTGCGTGCCAGCATGTTATCAGGCGCACTGTCGCTATTGCACTAACAATCGCATGTCTTATCCGCAAGACGCGAACAATATAGGAAACTTACTGAGAATAGACGATTTTTGTTGTTTAGACTCCCCAAGCCATTTGGATTCCGACTACAAATACAAACAGAACCGCTATAATGCAAGAAATCAATGGAAAAGAAAAGGCGAACCGATGTCCAATAAAGAAAAGTTTAAAGAGTGGTACATAAACAAGCGCGTGCAAGAAATGAAGGCGAACCGCAGAGTGCAGAGTTATTCCGACGATTTAGTAAGCAACCCTTGCGAATGTTGCTGTCGAGATGAAATGTCGGAAGGTGTTAGGCAGAAACGTTGTTGCGTTTGTGGTGAAACAGACCACGAAATCCAAGAAAAGGAGAAAATTGCAAACAGAAAGAAGAAAGATTTCTACAGAAAACATAAATCCAACTCAAATCCGGATTCTATTAACTACGAACAACCTAGACGACCCCAAAAACCCAGACAATATCATTATGGTAAACGAATGCCAGATCGTCTGGTGTATAGAAAACAGGAAGATGTATCCCCAAAGTATCCTCAAGATAATCATAATTTAAGAAGAATGTACATCAGAAATGGTGATGATTCTGTAAGTTCTCCACCAATTCCTGCAAATCAGTCGCCTCGAAAGCCCAGAGACCCACCAACAGCTCTGACCAGATCAAAGAATGGATTAACGTGCCGATCAGAAGAAAACATTCACTCCAGCTCCAGTAATTATTTAGAAGGACTTAAAGAAGAGTCATTAAAGGGGTTTGAAAAGCTTCACGAAGAACCAATAAATTGTCAATGCGAATACTCATTAAAAAGCTCGTCGGATCAACCTAAATGCAATTACGATGTCAACGAAATTGCTTGTCTCAGGGATAAACTTGATCAAGCCCTGACGGAAATACAAAAGTGTCGTACAGAAATAGAAAAAACACACACTCAAAACAATAATAGCAACTATGATCCGGAATATTCTGCATCAATCCTGACCGATTGCCAGCTAAGGTGTGCGCATTTAGAGCGTCTAGTGGAAAAGCTGGATGAAAACTTGGAAAAAATTGAGAACAAAAGTAAAGATTTGTCAATAGCTAAAGATAAACCTAGTATTGATAAGGAATCACGGAATTTATCTAGAAACTATCGCAAATTAAGTCCTGAACCCCAGGGCAAGAAATACGACATGGACGAATACACAAAGAGAAAACCTCAGCAGCCTGTTCAAAGAATATTCCCAGTAAAAACGCAACAATTTGCACACAGGCCGAAACCAGATACAACGTTTCTGAAACATTCTCCACCAAAACGACCAAGAAGTGCCGAATCCACTTCTGTTTCAAAGATAGTCCAACATTTACCGAAAACAACATACAAAAGGTCCACAGAAATGACCGCAGAACCAGAGAGGCCAAAGATAATCCTTCGACGTTCTTCCAGTTCGCCAAAACCATCAACAACCGCTGGACGGAAGTTAGGCGGTACCGTATACCACGTCAAGCCGGATCCCCAATGCTCCAAATCGCCTGGAGGTCCTTGTTACCACATAAAGTGTTTCCCTCCAGATCATATTTACAAAAATCCTAAATTCAAAAAATGTCCTCAGTATCCACAGATAGTGGAAGACATGAACAAAAAACGCAAATACAAACCAGTATAATGAAATAAGATTTCTTCTTGCTGAGATTTCTTCAATTAAACAGCAGCTTCTCTTATTTGACTAACAGCTGCATTCGCGAAAACGGAAGTACCTACACGAATTCAGTGTTATCAGTGTCAAACAGCATGTTGGGCAAATAGTACATCTCAGAAACTATAAAACTTTAATCAATTGAAATAAAAATATCTCCATAAATTATAAATTTAATTATTTCAATCTTAACACCTTTTTTTATGAGTCACGTTTTTATGGGCGGTTTATCAAGAGATCAACACCCTTTGGTATCTAGGTTAGAGGTGATGCGTTTCCTTTCTTTGCACGAAATCCTACCACACATTCTGGAAATCGAGCCCCTTGACCTAAGATGTGTTCACTTAATGACCACGGTGATTAAATCTAAAAAAAAAAAAAAAAAAAAAAAAAAAAAAAAAAAAAAAAAAAAAAAATTATTAAATTAAAAACGTTACAATTACAAAAAAGAATTTTGTCATTTTAACTTCTCTTAAAGCACATTCTCAAGGAATCTGTTCCATACGTTTCTGTTTGCCACAGTCTCCTCCAGCGGCGAACACTCATAGTAAGCAGGTCTCCGACCATGTCATCAATCGAGCAAAGACAAGGTCTCCATTTGCACCCAGGTTTGCCTAACATCAGTTGTCTTTGGAGCCTCTTATGATCCGTTAGTTCCACCATGTCCCAACCATTTCAACTTTCCCAATTGATTAAAAGCAAAAGTGTCCGGCTTACCAAATAACTCCTGCAGCAGCTGATTCTCCTAACGTGCCATAGTTCTCCAATTGTCATGGGGCCAAACTTTTACCTAAGAATCTTCTGCTGCCATACCAGCAACGCAGTTTTACATCTTTCAAATAACCTAATTTTGTTCAAACTATATTTTTTATTTTCTAGATTAAAAATACTTTATCTGAAGATTAACACTATTCTACCAAAGAATGAATTCCAAATGGGAACGTTTTCTGTTAAAGGAAGACGAGGAGGCGTTCGAAACCTTCGCTGTGTACTGCGGACTCGCCCTTCACCACGCGAAGCTTTACGATAAAATCCGTAGATCTGAGCAGAAGTACAGGGTTGCCTTGGAAGTACTCAGCTACCATAACACCTGCAACGAGACGGAGGTCGAACTGGCCAAAGGGATCATCACAGAGGAGACGACCATCGGTCTGGACGAGTAAGTGGATCGGATCACGTAGTCTTCCTTGATCCAAGGCGTTATACAGGTTTTAGCGATGAAGGGGGTGAAACTAGGCCAACAGATTAGTTAAATACTGCCAACCACATGTGGCTATCTGATTTTATTCCAGATATCGTCCCTACCTTGTCAAACTATCGAATATGCAAAAACACGTTTTCCAGATTCGAGACTTTGCTTTTAGATTATGGACGTTACGGCTTGTCGCAAATTGTGGCAACTCTAACCCCTTTAGAATAGTTTTTAATGCCTTAAATGAAGTATCGAATAAGACCATTTTTTAATATATTACTTCGTCAATTGATTGACTATAGTTTGCTCCGATTTGCATATACAATAGTTTGACATGGTAGGGACGATATATGCCGTTCTAAAAAATATTTAGAAAAAACATGTTATTTTTTTAGAACACCCCCCCCCCCAATTTCCTCTGTAAAAATGGTATTAATGTTTTTTTAAAGCTAATGCAATTTCAATGTTTACAAGTGTATTTTTCGAACCTCAATAACTGTTCAAAATGTTACGTAAAAACTCCAACTGAGAGAGATTATGTCCCGCGGGGAATATCCCAGACGTCTCACACTCATGCTGTCTGGGGAATTGTGACAAGTGTCTGGTGTTTGGGAGTCATAAGTGTGTCCCCGTATTCTCTTCTAAAATATGTCATTCTTGATTATTATCTTTTTTGTTTTGTTGGATCTCTTGACTTGTACTTCTGTTTTCTCCAATTCATTTGGAGCTTTTTGTTCTAAAATATTTGTCTACGTCCAAAATCTTCTTATATCTGTATCTTTGATGCTTTTGATGTGCTTGTTATTTGTTGCTCGACTGCTTCCACGAAATGACAAGGAGAAGCTATATAATATGTCTGATGTTCTTAATCTGAGTTAATTTTTTAAACCCGAAATCAGTTGGCTAATCTTCTCGTTAGCTGTCAATGAAGTACTAGTGTTTCCAATTTCGTTATCAAGACCTTATTGATCTAAGTTATTATTGATAAGCAATTATTGACAGAAATATATTAGCTTTCTTAGTTAACTATCAGGTTACTCCGGATTAGAGATTCATAGATGTATATTAATATATATAGCCCAACTATAGCTTTGTTAAACCCCGTGGCAGCTAGCAGGACGCCAGAACTAACCTGGCCACTGTAACCTCCTCTTGTTATCAAACATACAGGCCCAGTATTGCAAAAAAAAAACAGACAGGACAATAATTGTACAGGGAGTACACTGCAAAGCAACCAAGCGTCACAGGACATTGGATTTAAATGGCGTCTACCTTTGCATTTTCTCTCGTGGTGTCTCCAGTTTTTTTATCGGACATTATTTATTTAATCTTTATCATTATTTCGAAGAACATTTTATTTTTGTTATCAGTTTTTTTTTTTATCGTTTCCCTTTATTATCTTTTAACTTTTCCCGCAATGTGTTAATTTTATTTTTCCTCGAATTATCATAGTAAATCTTTATTTGATCAAGTTTTTATCATTTTCATCCCACTACCCGTCCAGTAAAACCCCAATGGCGCTAGAATATTATTATTATCAGTCATAGGTCTTCTAACAAATTGTTTGAATAATTAAAACATGTATAATAACTAGCCTTATGTTACAGGTTTCACTTCAATGTTTTCACTTTGGACGATGAGGCTAAAGCAAGAAGAGCTGTCCTCATGTTTAGGGATCTCTTTGGATTGGCCCGCTTCGACAGGGACTCGCTTATCAGGTAAGCGTTTCAGTCAGAATATGATAATGAATTTATCACAGCAATTAATTGTTTTAATATTTTTAATTCTATATTTATATTTCCCACAGTATAATTTTCTGTAATTATTATGTGTATACACATATAATACAATATGCAGAAGTAGCTTATGTGTAATTAAAAAAGAAATCGGTACTTACGTACTAGTTGCATCGATCTCGAGAATTGGGTCTCGTTCAGGGATCCGGATCATGAAATGAGAACTCAAATGAAGCGTTTCTATTGGTTCATTCCTACGGGCAATTTCATTGGCTGTTCTTTCTTCCGTTCCAGTCATCGTTTTGTGTTCACTTATTGTTAGGTTTGTGTTTTTACAGTTATATTTATTGTTTCTTGTTTCACTTCTTAGTGTTGTAGTCAGGGCCGCCACATCTCAGAGCCGGGCCCGGGACCAGATCACGGGCCCCCCTTCTCAGAGCCGGGCCCCCACTTCTCAGAACCAGACTGAAAATTCTAGTACTTTGCTAAAGGACTTTGGACATTTTAAAATTATTTTAATCTTGAGTTTTGAGCGAAATGACAATAAAAGCCGACAATCGGTGCAGTAGTTCTTTTTACAAGCTCATGACCTATACAATTTTTCCACTCAGCGAGGCCCGGCCCGGGCCCGGGACAACTGTACCCGGTTGCCCCCCCATGTGGCGGCCCTAGTTGTAGTGTTCTTTGTGCTGTTCTTTTGGCTAGGGAAATGAGTATTTGGGATTTACCAACAACTGAAAAAGTACTCTTTTGAAGAAAGTTAAATTGCATATCGGCCCATTTTCCACCGAAAAACCAGTGATCTATATTGCCAACGAGTTGGATTAACTAGAGTTTCGATATAACATTTAGCGAGCGGAAACGCAAAGCAATTATGCAATTAACATAATTGCTAATGTTATATAACCTAGGAAAGCACTTCTGTAAGTGGCATAATTGCTATGAGTTTCCGCTCGCTCAAGGTTATATTGAAACTCTTGTCAATCCAACTCGTTAATATTAATAAATGGTCTTGGTGCCATAAATGGTCGCCATATTGCCTGATCCGGATCATTGACTGGGAGCCTTAACGGGAGCCACTTCTCGAGATCGTTGCAACTAGAACGTAAGTACCGAAAAATCATATAGTTTTTTCACAGCGTTTGCTCAACAACTGTTTATTCTTATTTTACTCTTAAACGAAGAAATCTTAATCAGGCTATTCGCCTTCTTAAAGAAAGAACAAGGGGAAATTAAATTTGTAATTCACTAGAATGGTGTCTTGTTCAGTGGGTTTTCGGAAGCCCATAGGTACACTGCTGTTAAATTAACATTTCTTCGATTTTTTTTAAGGCAACGTATCGTTAACCCATCATGATATGCTTAGGCTAAGTCCATTGTATTTTCCCTATCGCATGCTTCTTGACTCCACAAAACAGATTTAGGCTTTCAGTACTTTTTGGAAAAGCTCTTACTACGAACATCTCTGTCATAAACCTTACTGTTCTTATCAGCTGGTAAATATCACGTGTCCAGGAAAAGAATAAATCCGTTAGTAAACCTGACTCATAGATACAAAAATACAAAGAAAGCCTAGATAATGAGCAATTAGGAGTTAGCTATTTGGTTAATAGGTTTGTTTTCCAGATGCTGATGACATTGTCGGGATCAGTGAACCTGTCCGTTATTCTTTTAGTCTCTTGGGTACTGATATTAAGGAGGCTAATCATATTATGACGTCGACTAGACGATGAAATCCAGAAGAGCAGAAGAGAAAAACCTGTTGGACACTGAAAACACAAATGTTTTTGTGCGTTAGCCTACTCGCAATGTATCAACTACAATCTATGGAGAATACATATATGTATGTATATATGTATATATATATATACACACATGCACACACATATGTATACAAATACCAGAAGGGCCCAAAGGTGAAAATCCTGTAGAGGTATCTGTTTCTTAAACAAACGGAACACTAGGGAGTTATTGTGGCCAGTACTGTGCTCTGGTCGCCTGAGTTTTCCCCTTGCAGGTACCCATTAAATTAATTAAATTAAAAAAAATAAAGGCTGGGTAGGCCTAGGGACGGTCTCGGACCCCGAAATCAACCCTTAAACGACGACACTAGAAGATTCATCAAGTCGATTAGTCGAGTGTTTTATCTCTGAGCTAACCTCACCCCTCTGTATATATATATATATATATATATATATATATATATATATATATATATATATAATAAAGCATTAACCTCTTCATTCAAGGAATTATAGGTCAATTAAATTTTCTATGAACTATGACTTTTAAAAGACCTTTATGAAGAGAAGACATATATATATATATATATATATATATATATATATATATATATATATATATATATATATATGTCTTCTCTTCATAAAGGTCTTTTAAAAGTCATAGTTCATACATATATATATATATATATATATATATATATATATATATATATATATACATATATATATATATATATATATATATATATATATATATATATATACATATATATATATATATATATATATATATATATATATATAAAATAATTTCAGTGCATGATCACCATTTTCTCAGCACCCAGTACCTGAGTCATCTAAATATGTTGAGCCTTAAGCTCATTTACTCCGGTACTGAATGCACTTCTAATTGCATTTTTGTATTCTCAAATTTCTTTAATTTTTTTTTTCTTTTTTACTTTTTAGATTTACATTTACAGTAAAAAAGAATTATAGACGAGTACCTTATCATAACTGGAGCCATGGCTTCTCTGTTGCGAACTCCATGTATGCTATAATAAAACATTCCAATGGCAGCTTCACCACAAATGAGGTAAGAAATATATTCTATTCATGATTTGAAATTGATTGATTGGTAGGAGATTTTTCATTTGAATAAATGTTTACAAAAAGTATGGCGAAAATTTTAATAAAACTGCAAAGAAATCACCATCATCATAGCTCAGCAGAGAGTGTTCTTTAGAGACAAAAAACCCGAGAACTAAAGCAAAGTACTCTATGTTTGGAGGTCATTTTTCCAGTACTTCTTACATTTGTGATTTCTTAATCGAGGAAGCGCCTTAAATAAACAAAAAATATTATCTGTTTTAAATATATTATATCAGTTTAATATTTATAATAAAATATATCGAGGCCCAGTGACCATGAGAGTTAAGGCATGAGCACGTAACACTCTGTGCCAAGGAGTGTGTACGATTCCTTCAAGGGGTGGTGGCTTTTATTCGGAAAAAAGAAAAGGCATCAGCCCTATCCTGGCTAGAAAATGGTGGTGAGCTATAGAAACTTCTGAGTTAATTATTATGGACATTAAAATTTAAATAAATAAAATATAATCATTATTAAAACTATTTATTAAATACTTAAGTTACCATCGAATTAAAACAATTTCTGGGTAATTCTCCAATAAGTCTAAAATTAAATTAGATTAGATAATTATTCTCTCAAACGCTCCACAGAACGAGCTGTAGCTTGGACATTGTCCTATTGTGCAAGTCCTAAAATGGTCAACCCGTACCTTAAACTCCTGATGAACTTCAGATATTGCCTGACTCCTGGTTTACAAATTAACTACATATTCAAATCAATGAAATAATTAAAAATTACCAAATTTCTTTACACTCTCATAGTACACATCGCACTAGTATTTCTAAAGTGATACAACTCAAAAATTGGTGTTTTTTAATTACGACTATGAAAGACATGGTAAATATATTTTTATCGACCATCAAAACTGTATGTTCCTAGCTTCAGAGCTTGTACACCAGAGGGCACTTGTGTCACCCTTTCTGTCTTAACTCTATTCCCTCTACATAGGCAAGAGTGACACATTTTTAGTTGAGTTTTTTATTTTTTTATTTTTTTTAGTTTTGTCACTTTAGAAATAATAGTGCGGCATGTTTAATTGGAGTTTCTCGCTTGTTGCAGTGCTTGGCTCTCTACATTGGAGCGCTCTGCCATGATTTAGACCATCGTGGGAAGAACAATAAATTCATGCTTGAAACAGAATCTCCGCTAGCTGGAATCTACAGTACTTCTACAATGGAGCATCATCACTTCAATCAGACTGTCACCATTCTTCAACAGGTATGCATATTCCTATTTATATCTGGGGGATCAGAAAGGTTTATTATCACAGGAAATTATTTATTTATTTATTATTATAAAATTGTATATACAATGATTGTATTAGTATGGACATGGCTCTACCTGTTGAAGGTATTTCTTAGTTAAGGCTAAATTTATGTATACAATTAATTTGCTCCTGAAAAAGAGTCTATCGACACGAAACATATAGAGCACAAAAAAAAATACACATTTTACTAATTATATGAGTTTTATATACACATGACCATTTGCCAATTTTTTTTTTTCTACCAAACCCATTTCTGCACTAACCCTTGTTGGGAAAAATGTCACGCTCAAGTAACAATTGAATTGTAATTCTGTTAACACGCAATTACAATTTAAGAAACTAATTGAGTGCAGCTTAACAAAATTAAAATTGATTAATTGTAATAAAAATTCTAATCACACCAATCATGAACCAATAATAATCCATTTTTTTTTTTCTAAAAGACTTAAATAGAATTTTATGTAATTTCTAAATTTGGCTTCTACATCAATCTTAAAATGGACTTCGATAACACTCCTTAAATAGACTTCTATGCCACTCCTAATGCTATACTGCTTTATCCCTCCAAACATTGACTTCTATAATCCTCCTAATACAGACTTCTATATCCCTTCTTTTGCGAACTTCTATGTCCTATATATTACGGATTTCTATATCATTTCTTTTGGGATGTCCAGAAAGAGATTCTGAAAATAAGGTTTATCTTAATTCTTTCAACTTATAGTGAATATAATTTTTTTGTACAGCTCGATGTATTAAAGGTATAAAAACAAAAATTGTTTCCAAATTATTAATAGTTGAAAGAATTAAACATTAATTTTGAAAATCTCTACGAATTTCTCGGAACAACCCATACTAAGGACATCTATATCCCCTGTAATTTGGACTTCTATATTTCTTATAATTTGGAATTCTGTATCCTTCTAATAGAGACTTCTATAACTCTTCTAATTTGGACATCTACATCCCTTCTATCTAATATGGGCTTCTATATATCTTCTAATTTATTGGAATTCTATATCCCTTCTAATAGATACTTCTATATCTTTTCTAATATAGACGTCTGTATCTCTCCTAGAATGAACTTCTATAAATTTCCTAATATGGACTTCTGTAGCCACCCTCATAGGGAATTCTGAGTCCCTCCTAACAGGACTTTTATAACTTTCCAAAGGCTGACTTCTAAACACCCTTCTAATATGATCTTCTGTATCCCTCCTTATAGGGAAATAAGTCCCTCGTAATCTGGACATGTACATCACTCCAAACATAGATATCTGAACATATCACTTAAAATTGAACAATTTTTAAATTTGACTGTGCTCTTGTCAATGTACAATATGTTTCTAAAGTAATTTATAATTCCTAATTTAATCTTTATCATCCATTTAGCTAATTTTTTCATTATTTCAAAATTTTTGTAACACTTACAAAAAATTGTTTATATTATATTTTCTTCTTGTAGCACGGTCACAACATTTTCAGCCAACTGACCAACAATGAGTACAAGCAAGTCCTAAGCTACGTAAAGCACTGCATCCTAGCGACAGACCTTGCACGGTTCTTCCCTTACAAAGCTAGGCTCCAACAAATCGTCGAGGACAACACATTTTCCTGGGGCAACCCTGAACACAGGTATGGTAGATATTGTAAATAACATTTGGCAAATTATCTTGATATTTACTCTGCATTACAAAAACATGCCAACATGTTTTTTCTCGGGTGAAATGATTTGAAACGAAAATAAGTTAATCAGTTATCAGTCGGCCACAAGGGCCCAGAGATAAGAAGTACTGATATCAGGTACTGTAGAGGTATCTTATTCTTGACCAAACGGCACACTGGGGAGAGAGTGTGGTCAGTACTATGCTTCGGCAGCCTGATTTTTCCCTTTGCAAGTATCCAGTAATTAATTAATTAATTAATTAAAGGCTGGGTGGGCCTAGGGACGATCTGGGGTCCCAAATTGAACCCTCGAACGACAACACTAATTTAATTAATATAATATGCCTGATGATGAACCTCATAGGTTTGAAATGTCACCAATATAAATTTATGTCTTAAACAATTTTGGGGAGCAACTCCTGCCGTTTTCTTCAATAAATATAATGCTGAAAAAATCAAATCACTTGTTCAATAAATCAGAAGCCTGTTACTGATATATATTTACACATTAACTGATACAGCCTGTGAAAAGAACCTGAATGAAACCAAACCTAATTACAGCATAAACAATTTATTTTAATGCTTTTGTTAATGACAGGTCCCTGATTCAGGCGATTGCTATGACGGCCAGTGACTTGTCAGCTAGTGCAAAACCGTGGGAGCTCCAAGTAAAGACAGCAGAAGTGATATTCCAGGAATTCTATGAGCAGGTAAATTCTGTTATTTATTTATTTATTTTTAATTTTCTTATTTGATCCTCTGTCATTTTTGTGAAATGCTGAATTACATGTGAGCACGTTTTCTCCTACTCTATAAAAACACGGTAATTAAGTTTACCATGGGGGATTCATTTCCCTCTTTTAAAATGAAGAATGTTTTATAAATAAATCAATGATTATTTTTCTTGATGAAAAAATAAATAAATAAAATGATAGCTTGCATTGTAGTTCTCTTGGCGCTGAGTTCTTGTATGCACAGGAAGCAAATTTAACTTACACAAATGTTATCCCTCTTCACAAACTTCTAATAATTGAATTCGAGTGCACCTTCTTCTTGGCCTGGTGCTACCGGGCTGGATATTCAACAGCTAGCCAGTACCGAGTTCTGAAAGTATGTATAATGAAGTCCTAAAGGGCTAACGGTCATAAAGCTGGGATATTTTGAAAAGGAGATGCCTACGTTATCTATTGGCAATTCTAAGAGTCTAATTTACTTAATAGTAACTAAATATGGGGGAGGGGTATTAAGGAGGTATTTAGTGTAGTTAGTTAGATGCTGGTTCTGAGGCTCAAGAATAGGTGAGGGCAGCAGTTGTTCAGAACCACAGATCTGTGTTAGTAGCACTGGAGGCAGGCCGGCCCTGCACACAGGTCTGTGTTGGTAGCAGCAAATGGGTGAGCAAGGTTTAACATTTTTAAATGTTTTTTTTTTCTTTTATTAAATAGCCCTACTTATGTGTTGAATTTTGCTTTTTAAAAAATGAGAATTATTTTCCGTCATTTTTGATTACACATCTTGCTTTTGAATACTGTGGAAAAACGTACAGCTGATGCTTTCTTCAAGCCTGACTTTTATTTTATAAAATTTTGAGTGCATTTCCATTTCAGGGCGATGCAGAAAGAGCAGCGGGAATCACTCCCATTGCTATGATGGACAGAAACCAGCCTGAACAGCAAGCAGCATCACAGGTATTTGAAAATCATTCTCACTTACCTTTTACCAATTATGGTATAATTTTAAATAAAAATTGGTGATTTACACCAACATCTCTCCCTCCGATATTATTGCTTATTCACTGTTTTTTTTAGGTCGGATTTCTGACTGGAATCTGTATTCCTTGTTACACTCTCCTATCTACCCTCATACCTGATACAAAACCACTTTTGGACCAGTGCAAAGCAAACCTTGAGAGATGGAAGCTAAAAAACCAGTTGGTATGATTTTATAATGAGGTTTATGGAATGTGTGTTCTTTTATTTTATTTATTAATAAAACAAAACGTTTTTTAACTCAGTACATTTAAAATGTAACTCATCCCACATTAATTGATTTGAGGACCTCGTGTTGAAGCTGTAAAACGTAATTTGGTGATAAAATGTAAAGTCTGTTAGTAAATTAGATGGCAATGTATAAGAAGAGCAAGTTAAGATAATTGTTGATCTTTTTAGAATATTTAGTTGGTGTAGTAAAAAAGACGAATTAGTTTATTAGAGTCTATTTCAATTTTCCATTGCTTAGTTATAAAATGAGAAGTTTGATTAAGCGGCCAATAAAAAAATCTGTGCTTTGACTTATAATTCCTCTTTATGATTTACCAGAAAATTGGGGAGGATTTCACTTTATAAGCCTATGAGCGTGTTTTCAAAATAATTGACATAGATGGGGGTTACGGAATAAATTTTTTTATTCCAATGACAATAAAAACATTGTTAGTCAAAAAAAAAAAAAATACTAAATCATTTCAGATTACATTAAAGATAAGCTTTATTTTGAAAACGAAAAAAGTTAAACAATAACGGGCTAGAACGTTTCTAACAGTCAACCGCAGAAGGAGCTCAGCAGCATTCAACCTGTATAGTAGTAAACCGCAGTTAAAGGGTTAAATAAAACCTTTGTAGTGACATCATAAGATACTATGTTTTTTTTTTTAACGTTGACCTTTCTGCGAGTTAGTCCATGCTCTTATTGTTTTAAGGTATTTTGGTTCTATTTTAAATAATAATAAATTGCATTGTTTACAAAAATAAGTAAACATTAGTATACATTTTAAATTATTTGAGACAATTATTTATAGATTTAAAAAAATATTATAAAGGTGGGATTTGCTCCAGGAGCGGTGGTAAACAAAGACCACCACAATTTTATCTTCTGATAAAATAATCTTGCAGGAGGCCAGACATTATTTTTTTTTTTTTTTTTATTGTTGCATGTTCATGAATTTTGTTCCTGTGAGCACTTTGAAATAAAAATATGTTTTTCTTTATGTGTGCTTTAAAATATGTATTTTATTAACAAAAATGTCTACATTCATAAACATCTGTTTTAGATAGGGAAAGAAGTCGTTCTACTCCAGCCAGATCCCATATTACTCCCTGAAGCAATTTTACCAAAACCAGTCGAAGAACAACTCTAATCTTCTGAATACAAGTCCTGCATTGATTTTATCAAGATTAGTACTATGAAGAAATAAAATTATCGGTAAAATGTTTTAAAAACCTAAAACAAATATTGCTTATTTATATCAGTATTTGAAAAGAAGAAATGTTTCCTCTGCGCTCTTTAATGTGTTCCTAGATGTTGTTTGATTCTTGTTACCTTCAGCAGTATTAGATTAGTATTAATTCATTACGGTTGAGATGTTTGTTTTATAGGAGAATTTGGTACGAATAGTGTTAATACTTTTGTACAATAATTGTTGGATATAATTGCGGCATTTGGTTTTAATACTCGTTATATTTGTTTTAAGGAATTCTTTTATGAGTGATAAAACCACCATTCCATTTTTAAAGAAACCAATTCACAAAGAAAATGGCATCTTTAGTTTTTTATATTGCTTGTAAATAACTTCAAATAAAAATGAGAAAATCATAAATTTGTTTCTAATTTACTGTAAATTAGAAACAAATTTATAGTTCAAATATTTAATAAATCGCACAACACTTATTAAAACAGATCATGTACAGAGTGGGCCATGAATTAGTTAACACTTGAAAAGTCTTATAGAAAAAAATGTTTAACATATTTTAAAAATTGTTTATTTACAAGAAAGCTAATAAGTTGAAATATTTAAAATAAAAAAAAAATAAATAAATAAATAAATAAAATTACATCTTCTAAATTACCGTTTCAACTTTCGCACTCTTCTAAGCGACAACCGAAATTTTCAAATACTCATTCGCAAAGAAACTCAGATGTCGACATTTCTTGGCTGATTTTTTCTTTTAGTTGGCGTTATGTATTTGGTTTATGGGCCTTACTTTTTCAAAGATTCGTGCTGCAGTTTGGTTACTGTAAATTCTGCTGAGTATGTGAAAATGTTACGGAAGCTCTTGACAGCACTGATGCAACTGTCATTTGCTGGCTACAATTGTAACTCATGGTTTCCGTAACCACTTGTCACACTTCCAACGAGTCCATGCCAGTGGTCAAAGAAATGTTTCCTTAAAAGCTGATTTCCTGACGAGGCGACATCCCAATGCTACCCAGGAGTCCGGATCTATCCCCAGCAGACTTATTTTTTTTTCTTTTATTTAAAGAGCCCTGTCTACATCCATAAACCAAATACATTATGTCAACTAAAAGAAAAAATCAGCCAAGAGATGTCGGTGATCTAGCAGTCTCTTTTCCGACGAGTACTCAAAAATGTTGGTAGTCATTTAGAAGAGTGCAAAAGTTGAAACGGTGGTCATTTAGATGATGTAATAATTTAAAGAATAAAGTCTAGGTAATCAGCTTTTGTATAAATAAACAAATTTTAAAATATGTCAAATGTTTTTTTATACGTTTTTTTTTTTTTTTTTTGCAAATTTTAACTAATTCATGGCCCACCCTGTATATGCCATGCTGTAATATGAAACCCGGAAAGTGGTGCAATAGATTCAAATCACAACCTGGTGAATTGATTTATTTTTTCAATTAAAAGTCTTGAAAAGTTAGCATTCTTATACAAAGGGGCTAGACAACATAATTCAAAACAAATGTGAATGTTAAAAAAAAAAAAAAAAAAAAAAAAAAAAAAAAAAAAAAAAAAAAAAATATATAAAAAGAAAATAACCGGTTTTGAAACCAAATGCCTCAATTTTAAATTATTCTGCTTACTGTGGAAGAAGTATGTGTATAAATATTTGTTAAAGTATATTGTTTGTACTGTTATGTTTTTGCATTTGAGCAATAAGCTGTATATATACTGACCTACTTTGTGTCAAGCTTTATTTACTTAAATTTTTTAAGAAAAGGGAACAAATATTTTCAATATAAATTTTGAAAGTAATTTTCTACTCATCAATATTTTGTTATAAATGTCTTATAAAATTATTGATCCTGAGAACGTGCTATTTATGATATTCCAACTCAGGTGTTACTCAGCTTTTCGTATAATTGACTCAGGAAGGACCTTTTAATGCTAAATCATATGGCTGCTAAAAGTCAGCTTTCTAATCACATCATTGGAGGTTAACAATTCTTGAAAGAAAATAGAAAAGTTTCTGAGAATATTTATTTATTTCAATCTTTAATATCCATTATAATTGAATGGATGGGTTATCTATAGGTCACCACCCTTTCCTAGCCAGGATAGGGCTAATGCCTTTCCTTTTTTCCAAAGAATAGCCACCACCCCTAGAGGGAATCGAACCCACGACCCTTGGCACGAAGTGTTACATGTTTATGCCTTAACCCTCTGGCCACTGGGCCTCCTTCTGAGAATAGTTTTTTTTTAATGTATTTCTGACAATAATACATAAAAAAAAATGTCATCGAGATAATAAGAATTCAAAGAATAGTTTGGTTTTGGCTAGGAAAAACAGTCAGATTTTCTGAGGGTCAGGAGAGCTTTTTGAAAACGGTATTTCTCCTATCTACTCCAATTTTTCCACAAGCTCTCCTGACGCCTCTCTTCACATCGGTTATCCGAACTTCCTCAAGGTTATTTGGGTCACCCTAACAATAACACCTTTTTTTGTGTTACTATTTCCCTACCAAAATTCATTAGCCTGCTAAAGGCATTCGCAGAGTATGTGCTATGCTCTTTATTCCTCTTTGACACCAACAACGAGTAGGGTCCTCTATTAGTCCCATTGTACAAAGGTGGGTTATTATTCCACAGAATGGCTCAGGACCTCTGATCCCTTCCTTGCCAGTTCATCAGCTTTTTCATTACCATCAATGCCCTCATGACCCAACACTTGCACAAGTATAAACTTGTTACTCCTACTTAGATCGTTCAAGTAGAGCAAGGCAGTCATTGAGTTCAAGTATTCATTGAGGCAGTCAGTGACTAGTTTAGAAGAGCAGATGTGCAATACAAGTGTCTTCAGTGTAGCTTGATGGTCCCTATTTATTGCTTATTCTTTCTCCCTTCAAAGCATTTTGAGATTCTCTCGGACTGCAATTTCAATTGCTTGAACCTCCGTCTGAAACATAGTCGCATATGTTCCAAGAGCTTTAGTAATTTTGGTTTTGGGCCCATATATCACTTTGCCAGCTCCTTTGTCTTTTCAGGGTTAACAGTTGATGAAAGCACCATCTCTTGACCATCCAGCTGCATATGCTCCTTGAAGACATGCGGGAACTTCCCTCTTACTATAAACACTATATCATCTGCATATCCAGCTCTCAGAAAAAGCTCTAAGGAGAGACCCTCCCCTGAGGCTGCTAATGTCTTTCAAAAATTTCTTCAGGACCTTCTCTTGGCCTGTCTGATACAGTAATTGCATTCTGTAAGGGACGGTTTTTAGTCCTCCGATTTTTGATGTGTTTCACTTTATTAAAAAGCCTCCTGAGCATTTTTCCTGAGCTTTTCCCGTTCACAGCTTTTTAATTTTGGTGATCAGGTTATTTCAAAGGATTTGGGTCCTGGTCCTCGATCTTGTCACCCCAATTTTTTATTCTAAAATATAGTTTTATTAACTATTATGATGGAATACCGGCTATCTAAATCTTTGTTAATCTCCAAGGTCGGCGATCTCTGATTAAATCAATAAGGATTGCATATCTTGACTTCCTGACTTACTTGTCCTATAGCTTTCTCTTTTGATGTCTAACATTTCATATTAAAGCAGTCATGCATTAGTTTGTAGAATTCAATGTTCTATCATCATTGCATTAAGCAAATAAAGATCTAAGTAGATAGTATACATAAATTTTCAATTATTATTCAATTTAAATATTACAAAATATTACAGCCCATATTAATGTCGTAACTTCTTAGAATTTTGCCAAAGAGAACTTGGATTTTGCCTAAACTCTATCTGTGATAAATGTACCTTTTAATTGTAAATGTATTTTTCATTGTAAATGGAAAAATTTCTATATACTTGAGGTGATACAGGATAAAACCCATATTGGACTATAAAACTTATATTCCCCTTAAGGAAATATAGTCCTGTGTTAATTAAATATTTTTCTCAAGAGAAAATCTTTAAAAAAATTAATTTACATGTTTTTATTTCTGTAACTACAGACTTCCTGTTATTTCCTTTTCTATTATGACCAGTATTTTTCCTTCATATCATATTTATATTAATAAAATATTTGTGGTGTATATTTATATTTATTATTCTAAATTGTGTATAATATGAATAAAAAAACTTTAAAATTACTATGCTTGAAGTCCTTTCCTTTAGATATTATTCATTTAGGAGAGAGGGAAAAAGACATGGAAAACATTTTTAGAGCTTATTTTGAGAGGAGTAACACAAAATAATCCTGAAAGAATTACAAGAGTTTCACAGAGCAGAAATTTGACAAAGCAAATCGAATGATACTAATACAAAATCAAATTGTGGAATAATTTTGAAAGGTAAGTGTAAAAGTCATGATTAATATAAAAATGTATCCTAACTGCTCATTCATTTGTTGTAATAATGTTTGGTGGTTGGCCATTTAATTTATATTAATGTTTCAATCTTAAACTAACCCTTACTAACTTAAGACATTTTATCCTTGAAATCATCAAAGACTCCATATATCGTACTTCCGTAACGAATAGAATTGGCCACCAGTACTTTCTCGGCTCATTTCTTTACCAAGTTAGCCAATCCCTAAGATCCATATCTTTCAACTTCTGGAATTCAAATCCTTTGCTTTCTCCCGTCCTTCCAATATTTGTGTGCCTTCTTACTAAAGGCAATAAAGCTTCTTTTTAAAAGTCCTTGTAAACCTCTTGAATTTCTTATTTGCCATGAGACAACTCTTATATATAATATGTTTAGGTCCTGGCTCTCTACATCCATTATTCCCCCCCCCCCCCCCTAGAAATTTGCCTTCTACCTCATAACAGAATGGAACTATACCACTCTCTCTTTGCTGCCCCTTGTTAATGACATCGTGCAGCATACTACATGTTAGCATTTTAGGCATGCAATCGTTTTATCCATATGAAGCTGCGGTGGATGTACTGACTTGAGAGTGAGAGATGCAGGAAGTCCCATGGATTAGGTACCGATCCTAACTTAGATTTAGTTAGTTTTAGATTTTTGTTGGTAGGTTTCTACCACATTTTGTTTTCTATTTCCATCTTCCCTATGTCATTCTCCTTTCGTAAGTTTGCATCTATACATTGTCACACAACAAGTGATACCCAGTCGTTAGGAAGTATCCACGAGATTTGGCTAGTTAACACTTTCCCTGCAGCTGTCATTGTTTGGGAATAACTCAGTGTCGGGTGCATTTTTTGTTTGAATTTTTAATGTAGATTTTTTTCTTCAATAAAAAATCTTCCAGTCAGCCGATTTGAAAACGGAAGTCACTGTTGGAAATCCCAAACAATACTGAAGGCAACTGTCTTTACCTGGAGCTGTAAAAGTGAATCCCCTCCATTTACCTTTTGAATCTAAAGGGAAAAGTAATGGAGGAGTGTCCTTCCGAAGGGACACTCGTAAGCGGGTAGGATCACTAGTGTTCTTCCATAATGACACCCGCAGCGAAAGTGTTAACTCCCAAGCATTAATATACTAGCTGTCCACGTTCAAATGTGTTTTTAGTACAGTGTAAGTGCACTTGTCATCGCAGTGTAGCCACATCCATTTTCTTGAATACACACGCACAGTTCTTTCTTCATCTTTTGTCTCCTACTAATATTTTAATTGGTTAGGGGAAAAAGAATCAAAAAAGTAAAAATCTGTCTCATATTTAATCACATTAGAAATTACATTCAACCAAAAATACCTCCTTTTTTAGGAGTGGTTATTTGAGTGAAGAAATTCCATAAGTCATTCGCAAAGAGCTGGGGCTGCTCGAAGGCAGGGAAGTGTCCGCCGGCTGGTAAATCTGAAATAATCAATTTCGGAAATACACTCCTCAGTACTGTATTTGGGAAGTAAAAAGCATCGCTTGGTGGTCTAACGCAGCCAGTTTGAATGGTGACAGTTTTCCTAAAACAAAAAATCATTTTGAAAGTAATGTCGGTACAAGCACTAAAATTGACTATAATTATATTATAAAATGGGGGGGGGGGTAAGGTTAGCTCAGTGGTAGAGCACTGGACAAATACGTTGGAGGACCTGAGTTCAAATCCCGAGCAAGCAGTAAAGATTTTTATCTTCTGGTGTCTTCGTTCATGGGTTTGATTCGGCCTCCCTGATCGTCCCTAGGCCAACCCAGCATGAGCAGGTAACTCAATTATTAATTTTTTAATTAATTTTCTTTTGAAGTGTCGTGTATGCTAGACACTATACCACTTAATAAATGCTCAACAACTTGTCATATTTGTTTATTGATCTTCATGAATAATTAAAGCATCCACAACTACAAAGTGAATATTCCAAAACCAAAACAAAGCAGAAAGCCGATACTGCTGTTCAGCGCCTCTAGTAGCAGCAGTAAGAACCAATCCCCGAGGTTTGGCGGCTAAATTCAATTTGAACAGAATACGGAATAAAAAATTCAATGAACCGATTTAGTCTATTTTTAAAATCATCTTTCTTTTTAGATACCGTTGTCAAATATTGTTGTAATGTAAAAGAAATTACGTTCGGTATTACAAATTAGTAACTTGGCTCTGGAGTAAAACCCGATGTAGATAGATTTTGCTGTTTAACGAAATCGTTCAGTCGTTTGCTATATGCCAAGTTTCATGGCAAAAAAATAAAAACTCTAGCGGGTATCGAGTTACCAAATACACATATAACATACATTTTAAAGGGGCTTATTTTCGGTATCTACTAGGAAGGATTGATGAAGATTAGAAGACATTTTTCAAAACTTCTTTCATGAGTGCAACCTCAATAGCTTCATTCCTTAGGAAAATGCCAAAAACTATTGTTTACCTTTCAATCCCCATAGAGAGATATTTTTTGCTGAATGTTTCACTATAAATTCTCATAGATGTGGTTATGGAATTCGTAATCCAATAGATCATTATGTTGTCAAGGAGATCCTCTTTTTTGTAAACATCAAGTCCTCCATTTGGCAATGTTTTGAAAGTATCATTCGTCCAAGATGAATACTTCTCCAAAAAGTAAGCTGCCAGGCCAGCAGGAGAATCTGTGAGGGCGACACCTGAAATTCGAAATTAAAGGAAATTTAAAATTTTTATGAAGTATCTGTGAGTGCATCGGTTCTAATTATACATTTTTATATCTCACGTACCAATTGTGTCAGGCTTCGTTGCTTGAATATAGAAGAAGCCAAATTCAGGCAAGGATTTTGAAAACTGCTCCACGAATTTTTGCTGTTTTCCTTTTTCTACGAAAATTCTCGGGAACAAATAAGCTGCACCTAATTTGGCCAATGCTTTCCGTGATGTTGGCAAACAGTATGACGAATAGAAAGCCTTTACCCTAAACAGAGTATAAATGTCACTAAATTAAAAAAAAAAAAAAAAAAAAAAAAAAAATCATCACTAACAACTAGTTTGTGAACTTTAAATAAAAATATGAAAATATTATATTATATAAAAATATTCTCCATAAATGAGATATAATTTATTTTTTTATATTTCGTGCCAATCGTAGGGTCATTATCACCATAGAATGAAACTTTCATAATATTTTGTGTTGGCCTGTTTTTCTCATTTGTTCGAATCATCGAAAACAAAAAATAATACTTTTTTCCCCTCCGGAAGAGACAAAGTAAGTCTTCAGTATTAGAGGATAAAAGTATTATTTTTTGTATCCGATGATATTTGCCTCATTAGAGTTTCTTGGGGTGCTGATTTGAAATCTGCTTTTATTTTTGGTATAAAAAAAAAATGTATAATGCTAGTTTACGTCAAACGTAAGCATATTTTTGAATTTATTTGACGAAATGTAAATTATTGTTCAACGATTGTATTTTTCCTTTAATCTATTCTATAAAACAAATGACTTAGTGAAAGAATCATATCGATATCATTTTCTAAACTCGATATATTTCAACCTATTTTATTTTATTTCTCAGCTCCTAAGGCGCATTGGACGTAACGCTCGGACACGTGACGACTATTTTTCGATGTAGAATCACCAGAAAAAAATGGGACAAATCGGTGACACCACCACTGTATACTTCCCTTGTTAGAATATTTGAAGTGTACTATGGAAGGGTGCTTTCACCCTTTAAACTGGGGCCGATATAAAAAAATACGTATTGATTATTTTCACATTTTTAAAGTATACAAAGTTTCATAAAAATCAGCTCCTGACACATGAGGATGTTTCCTTGTAAGTAATTAACTTATGTGTGAATCAAACAGTAAAAAAATATTGGTCATATACCTATCGTATAATAGTAATCGGTTTTATTGTATTTTGAATTGTATAACTCTCTATATTTTACAGCCTATTCAGGCTCTATTATTTAGTGTGAATTACATCACTGTGATTCATGAAATATCATTTGTGCCCATGTAATATCATATCATCTTGAGACAGAAACAGATGCAAATCCTCCACGAATATGAAGTATATGAGGATCTGGATAATCTGAAAGAAGAAAACATTAAACATACCTTTGAGGAAATAGTGCAGACATAGTGTATCCAATATTGGAACCCCAATCTCCTCCTTGGATGTAGTAATGTTTGAAATCCAATCTAGCCATCAACTCATCCAACAAAGCTCCAATGTATGCAGCCCCCATACCTTCCTTGGATGCACCCTCAGAGAATCCGAAACCTGGCAAGGAGGGAGCGACTACTTCGAAGACGAAGTTCTTCCCTGCTGGAGGATTTACAAGCAGTGGTATTATCTCGTAGAATTCACGCGTCGAACTTGGCCATCCGTGCAGCATGAGAAGCGGTAGGATGGTCTTGCCTGGATAATGGATTGAAGAATATTAACAGAGAAATAAACTGCTCATAGTTATTAAACCAAATTAAATTTTAGTTTGAGCATAATAAGTAAAATAAAATAAAGTAAATAGAACACTGAGGCGCTCCTAAACCTACCAACAATTACAACAACAAAAATAGCATCAAATAACTATAAAAAAAAATTATATTATTGGTTCAGGAGAATTCGGTGGCCATATGTGGTCAGCTACCAAACAGATTGGTCTTTTCAGACTTAACCCTGAGGAAGCTAGGATAACGACTAGCGAACGCCAATGAAGAAGATGGTGACACAATCAATATCCAAAGATTGATGTTTCTGAAAAAAAAAAAAAAAAAAAAAAAAAAAAAAAAAAAAAAAAAAAAAAAAAAAAAAAAACATTCCCATAACAGGCCCAGAAGGGCAGATACTGCAGAAGAATCTGATTCTTGCCTTTTTTCTGGACTCTGAATCCAACGCTCGAGCCATGTCACTAGAAGATAAAATATTCAGTGTGCGCCCAAGTTTTAAACTTAGGCCCTCCAGCATATTAGTCCCCTCTAGCTGGCTCAAAAATGTACCGATTTCAATGGAATTTACTACATAAATACTTTGAAAATATTTTGATTTTAAAAAGTGAAGTACATTAACCAGCAGAATCCCGTCCACCGGAACATTGTTCTTTGGGTTGACTATGCGTTAATAAGCTTACAGGTAACTTTTTCAAGGCATCTGATAAAAAATGTCAAGGCCATATCTATTGCCGTTTTTGAGAAAAGAGGAAAAATATAGGTTTTTCTTGGGATTTTCGGATATATCTAGAAACCGCTTGGGAAGTCGTAATAAACGTAAATAACGGTTCGAAAAATGTCTGCCGTGGTCCTGTGGCTAACGCCTTGGATACTCGATGGGTCCGAGTCCCACCTGCAGCAGGAATTTTCTCATTTCAAGGCTCGTGGTGAAAATTCCGTACTGCCTCATGGAAGACGGAGCTAATGGCCCAAACATTCGAAAGTTTATAGAAGTTTCCACAAAAATGGTTCTTATGTAATTTTTGATAATCTCATTTGAAGAAATCGGTGCTCAAATGTCCGCTTAGGATACTGTCAGTTCCCTGTTTTGGCGCTTAAGATCTTGTTTTGCTTTGAGATTTCATTTGACATTTTCCACGAGGGATTAAGACGAAAGATTAGCTGTTTCTATTCTAAGCATTCCAAATGGCACTAGGGATAAGAACGGAAACGCGCTAAGATGGCGTAGTTCCTGGGAGTAGGACGTTTATGATTCCGAATTCTGTAATTTATGTACCTTTAGCTTTTTCAGGGTCAGGCTTAACGTGGATGAAGTGAATATTAAGGCCACCAACTTGAGTTGTGAACTGAGGAAGGGAGTTCAAAAATCTTTCTCTCTCCCTCCAGTCATATTTGGTTTTCCAGAATTCAATCACTTCCTTCAAATAATTTGTGTTTGTTCCATGTTCAAAAGCAGATCCTTCTAATGGTGACTTGAGTTCTCTAGTTAGTTCCAGTTTTTGTTTCAAGTACGCCAAATCCTGGAATAATATTATCATTTTCAGTTGGGTTAGTTTATTATGTTTATTTTATTTTATTTTAGAAGGCTTGGTTTTATGATATTCTGGATTTAGTTATATTACATTGTATTTGGATGGTTATGGTAAATCAAACACTATTGGGTCATTCTTAGGTAGAGTCCCCCCGTGCCAGTTCTACCTTAGTGGCCCGCATTTGGTGACTGGCTGCCAGGTCTATGATAGAAGATGTGCTTGCCGGTGCCAGGGCAACCATTAAACTTTAAAAGCTGACGAAAGTATCGGCGCTCTATCTTGTGTGGCTTACCGAGGTTTGGCTTCTCAACTCTGCCAGGTGGACCAAAGTCCAGTGACATTACGCCCAATTTACTTCCGCCTTTGTTGGTAGTATTTGCTCTCTGATTACCATTGTTATTTTTTTTTTTTTTCTTTTGAGAGCATCCGCAACAACGGCGATTCACCCAATACAATTGTTACATGTACTTATATATAATTACACAATTTAAATTATACCTATATATCTACTTTTACAATTAAGAATACTTCGAATTATGCACAAAAATATTATACAAGTTTAAAATAATTTGATAAAATTTCTAACATTTCATACTAAATCAAATTTATGGAATATTGTAGTTATTTTTCTCAAAACCAATAGTAACATGTATTCAAGAGTTCTATTTTATAGTTTGTTGTATATATTTTTATGAAGTATGTGTGTCCGAATGTGGGCTACCTTCAGCCAGTAAGTTATGCATGTCATGTGGAATGTCCAAGTAGTCCCTGTCCTTGCAGTCTGTCAGGATGTATGTGATTGTTAGTTGCATGTTACAAAGTCTGCATACGGCCTGTTCTCGTCTCGTCATTAAATGTGGTTCTGGGATCAAAACTTTCAAGAGCTCTTCCTGTACATCACAAAAGGTACCCAGCCGTTATAGAGTACCTTCAGGTAAATAAATCTGGTATATTTCTCAAGGTGACTTTTGCACATAGGTATGACTTCCTTCTCCTCAAAGAAACTGGTATTTAAAAATTTATAGAGAAATTTATATATTACCTCATCCGTTACATTTATTGTGAATGGCTTTATCGTCCGGTCGTCTGCCTTCTCCACACCAGGTCCCCAGTATTGAACACCAATGTTCTGAGCATGAATAGGGTCTAAGACCAGTGTACAGAGTATAATCAGGTAACCAACGAAAGAAACGGAAGAATGCACTGTAACATGATAATATATTATTAGCTATAGAAAATTTTAAACAATTGTCCAAGACAAAATATCGTTGAATGCTGGTTTACAAAGGTAGACGTCCACGTTCAACCGTAAATAACAAAAGTTATTATACTTGTAAATGTTTGTATATATACAATTCATTGCAATGAAAAACAAAAAGTCCGATTCGCAGGAACTGCGTCATCTTAGCGTGGTTCCGTTCTTATACCTAGTGTCACTTGGAAAGATTGAAATAGAAACAGTTATTTATGTCGTAGAAGGTAGAAAAATAATGCCTCTCCACAGTTTTTCAAAGTATTTATTAGCAAAAGCTTTTCGAGAACATGGTTCTCATCGTCAGTGCATCTACAATTTTCACAAAAACACGCATATATTAATTACAGAAATATTTATAAGTATTCTTATTACTAAAGCTATGACAAATACTATAGCTATTACTCCACCGGTATTACTGCTAACCGCCTCTCCGAACAGGTGTGAGGTAATGAGACTATTCCGGGTGAGCAGAGTATATATATTGACGTTGGATATTGGAGATCACAAGAATCAAGGTTGTTGAACCAGAGACCACTGAACTTTCTGTTGGAGACAGTGTATGGGGAAGGATTATGTCGGGTTATTTGATGTCATGTTTGTGAAGGGGTAGTCAGTCTGAAGGTGTCAGAGTAAGGGATGACGGGTCTGTCAGGTGGTGGGTCCGAGGGATGGCGTCTTTTGTTGGGATATGAAAATTTTCCTAAGGTCTGATGTTGGGAAGTTTATTTGTTCGTTTAGTAATAAATCTTTATTACGGTGAATGGCCTTTTCTATTTCTAGCATTTCATGATAATTGGATTTTTTAGAATAACTTATGTTTTTTAAAATTTTGATTCCCGTTTGTGTGTTAAATTGGTGTGCTGTATTTTTGATGTGTTCTGCAAAATTTGAGTGAATGTTGTGGTTGTGTATAGCTTTAACATGTTCGTCTATTCTTTGTGAGAACTTGCGATATGTTCTCCCAATGTAAATTTTTTTGCATGAGCATTCTAATTGGTAGATTCCACTTTTATCAAATTCTTTTATTTCATCTTTAGTGTGTGATAATGACTTTTTGGTATTAAATGTATTCTTAAAGGAAACTTTGGCTGTGTCTTTCAAAATGTTTTTTAATTTTTCGGAAATTGGTCCTAAATATGGTATCGAAATGTACCTTGTATTGGAAATTATTGGCGTTAGTGTCGGGAAAACAACTTTAAGAGTCAGAGATTTTTCCTTATTACGTATAAGTTTGTCTATAATTTTGTGTGAGTAGCCGTTGTTAGACGCAATTTGTTTAATTGTATTTATTTCACTTTGATAATTTTCTAGGGACATTGGAATTTTGAACAATCTATCTATCATGGAGTGGAATGCCGCTAATTTGTGAGAGATATGGTGGTTAGAAAGTGAGTGTATTATTGCATCAGTGTGAGTGGGTTTCCTGTAAATTTTAAAGTCGAATTTATTATTGTCGGTAATGGTTATGTTTATGTCGAGGAAATTTATAGAACGGTTATTGTCAATTTCCATCGTGAATTGGATTTTTGGGTGAAATGAGTTTATGTGTTTCAAAAACATATCTAACTGTCTCCGAGTACCTTCCCATAAACAAATTATGTCGTCCACGTATCTATAGTAAAATTTAATATGTTTATTTATGTTAAAACTTGGGTTTAAATATTTATTTTCTAAGTTATTCATAAAGATATCGGCTAGCAAGGGAGAGAGATTCGAGCCCATTGGGAGTCCTTCATGTTGTTTAAAGTATTTGTTATCAAATTTAAAGAAATTGTGGTTGATACATATGTTAAACGCTTCTATAAGTTCGTATTTAAAGAGGTTACCGTTTTTTGAATTGTTGATAAGGTTTTCTAAAATTATCTTAACTTCTGTGGTTGGCACATTAGAGAATAAGTTTTTTACATCAAATGATACTAATATTGCATTTTTGGGAGGTCTGATATCTCTTATATTATTAATGAGTTCGCCGGTGTTATTTATGGAGTAATTAGAAGACCACTGAATTTTCTGTTGGAACAGATTGTTCAAAGAGCGGGATAGTTTACTCACAGATGTGTTTGTGTAGGAAACAACTGGTCTAATAGGAAAGGGTGGTGGTTTGTGTATTTTCAAAAGTCCATAGAGTCTGGGCGGTTGTGGGTTTGGATGTTTGATGTGAAATGTGTCTTTGTTAGAAAAAAGTGTGCATTGATTGTTAACGAATTGTCTAACTATAAGATTATAACTATTGGTGGGGTCTCTGTTCATAGGTTCAAGATTATTATCGTTAATGAAGAGAGACATTATAGTTATTTATGTGTTTAGACAACGACACAGAAACATTACATCGCGCTCTAGTAGCCTCACAAAAATGATCAGGTTTTGATGAGATTTGGAATAAAAATAAATTGCCTTGTTCATTTTATTATATTTACTTTTATGTTGGGGTGCTAGATGGCCGAGAGCGTTAAGGCGTGAGCACTTAACACTCCGCGCCAAAGGATGGTGGGTTCGATTTCCACTAGGGGTGGTGGCTTTTCTTTAGAAAAAAGAAAAGGCATCAGCCCTATCCTGGCTAGAAAAGGGTGGTAACCTATAGATAACCCGTCTTAAAATTCGTAGTTAACAATAAATGGACGTTAAAATTTAATAAATAAATGTTTTTATGAGCATCCGTAACTATAGCGACTGGCTCAGACTAATCATTACATATATATATATATATATATATATATATATATATATATATATATATATATACAATTATATTATTACATATGTGCATACAAACACTGTCGGTCTTTCCTGTCTCGTCATGAGATAAGTGTGTGTCAGGCGGGAATGGCCAATTCTTAAGCGGCATAATATCACTTCGGGTTTTCTATTATTCCTCTTGCTTGAAGGCTGTTCACTTACAGTTTGTTTTATTTCTCGAAGTTTGTTTGTTGAGTGCCTAGTTCAGAAGATCAAGTTCGTAATCCAACGGAATCCCCTTACCGGAACACGATTTTTTTCGCACGAAGCTTTGCGTTTATCGGCTTCCAGTTGCACAGTTTTATTTGGCGTGGGGATTCGAATGAACCCCATTTCAAGAATATACCTTCATAATATTTTGAGAATGGTGGAGAGGGATTAGAATTTCGGGACGGGTATTGAGTTGAAACACTTTTCAAGCGTTTATCATTCATCCCAGCAAAGATATATATATATATATATATATATATATATATATATATATATATATATATATATATATATATATATTCCAGAGGGTGAAACAAAATTCAGTCTTAAACTATTTAGATCTAACCATCACTAGGGATGGGAATAAACATACATTTGGGATATATCGAAAACCGTCATCAACAGATATAGTCATACCCAATTCTTCGTTCCACCATTACTCACACAAATTGTCAGCTATTCATAGCTACATAAATAGACTTTTAAATATCCCGTTACCGCAAAATAATTACGATAAGGAATTGCAAGAAATTTATCACATAGCAGTGACAAATGGCTATACAACCAGGGAGGTCGATAAAATTATAACACGGAAAAAACAAATAAACTCAAAGCCCAGTTAGATAACAAATTAATTAATCATAGTATTGATAGGTGGTGCTCCATACCGTACCTTGGAGCATTGTCGGAAAAAATAGCTAATATTTTAAAGAAAACTGGTTTGCGTGTGGCTTTCAAGAGCAATGATAACCTAAAAAATTACATTGTTAGTGTAAAGGACCCTGTAGACTTAAGAGACCGCTCAGGGGTTTATAAAATATGCTGTGGAGAGTGTGGCGCATCTTATGTGGGAAGGACTTCTCGGAAGCTAAGGGTACGGTGCAAAGAGCATTTACGAAAAGGGGAGTCCGTTTTCTATGAACACCTTATAAAGGAGAACCACCTTAAGGCCCCTCATACGATGACCCTATTTGCCAGAGAACACGACTACAAAAAAGTAAAAATATTAGAAAACATTTTTATTAAATTAGAAACCAGCAAAAAGGATAATTTAAACATCCAACGGGAAGTAGTGTGCCCCTTTTTGTCAAGTGAACCTCTCCCGTCGTTTATGACTAGTCCCACCCTCACCAGTCCTAGCCCGAACACAGCCCTGGTAACAACTATCACTGCACGGAGGTAGATATAAGTTCACAATTGTAATTATACATATATTATATAGTTAGCAAAAATATGATGTCCCTTTTGTGCATATGGATGTTTGTATGTATATGTAAGTATGTGTGTGTCTGTGTGTGTGTAGTCGTATGTATATAATTGTATATGTATCCTTGTGCGTTTGTGTATGTATGTGTGTATATGCATATATATATGTGTGTGTGTGTGTGTATGTGTGTGCATATGTGGATATATATGCACATATATGGTATTTTAGCTATAGTAATAATACAATATAAAGTTACATTATTTTAAAAACTTCATTTAGACACCTTAGTTTATGAATTTGTAATTATTTACTAAAAAACTGTAATCTATAACATTATGTTCCAATTTTTACTATTACCGTTTGCTTCATATATTCTAACTATTAATTATAACATTATGTTCTAATCTATACTTTCACCGTTTGCTTTATAAATTCTAACTATTAATTAGACTAATTAGACTAATTACTGTTCAACAACAGTCAAACAATATTAATTGTTATTAAGGAGTCAAACAATATTAACGCATGTTTTTATTTGTTGTTAGCACCTGATGATGGCACATTTGTTTTGAAAGGCCTAGTGCAAAATAAAGAAAATTTGTGGGAAGACTGAATTTTGTTTCACCCTCTGGAATTAAGCAACCCCACTACCGGAAAACATCAATAAAATATATATATATATATATATATATATATATATATATATATATATATATATACATTTTGGATCGGGTTAGAGTAGGTATTTCAAAGTAATAATAAAAAAAAAAACTATCAAACCTGAGTAAATAACTCTAAAAAAAGTTGCGAAATATGAGTAAGAGAATGGAGAACAATCGAAAAATTCATAAATGTCCAACGAAATAATCTTCGAACGCAATTTTCGATATGGCGATCTCAGTCGGAAGAAAATTGAGTTTAAAATCTCGAAAATGAAAACGTCTCTGTTTACTTCCGTTTGTTATTACTTTTGCAATAAATGAGGTTAACGAAAAGATTCTCTTAAGAGCGAGCGGAAGTCAAGAAGGAGAGACCATTGAGTCACTTTCGGTTCGAGTTGGTTTCTCTCGATATTCAGGGCATTCTGCCCATTTAAGGGTCTGTAATTTCTCTTTTCTTGAGATACCAATGCAGTAGGTGACATAGTTCATTTGTGAGGGTGAAAACATAGTGGAGCGGCGAGGGTAGAGGGTAGCCGAGAGGTGTTTGACCCACTCGGCTACCCTCGCCGCTCCACTATGTTTTGGCAAGTGTAAATACATGCATTATTTTCAACCCTCTCGGCTATCCTCTACCCTCGCCGCTCCACTATGGTTTCACCCTAAGTAAAAATAGTTTATCAATATTTATTTATTGAATTATCCGTTTCTTTGGCGATAACACAACGATCAGTATCTTCTGAATTTGGTATCACAAGGAAACCAGCTTCCTTATATATGTAAGTATGCCCATACACGGTGAGGTGTATGGGCATACTTACATCAAATCATATCTCAAGATTTGAGACAGCCTTGAGGCCAGAGTTGAACTGTACAGTCCATCGAAGTAGAATGAAAACATCAATAGGTTAACTGTACAGACCAATGTGGCTAGGACTGTGCAGGCCTGACGTGTGTGAAAAAGAGCATATTTGCTTCACATATATGGGTCTACTATAACTGGACTGTGGAGTCCCGGCCTTGAGGTTAATTAACTTATCCTGTGTGTCCTAGACCCGTACTAGTCCGAGAGCCAGTAACCGCACGATTCATGAAGTGTTTTATTCACCTTGAAATTTTGCTATAATGTACCTCTTGGGTAGATAAAAAGGTAAGTATGTGTTTCCTGGACATACCTTGGAATACCAGGTACTGCGCATAGGGGAAAGGTACAAAAAATATTTCCCAAAAATAGAGTTTTATTCAGAAGCCAACTATCCGTAAAGTAAAATTAAGACAATTTTACAATGAATAATATATATGGCAGACACTTTTAAGGCGTATAACACATAAAAAAAAACCTTAATTGTTTTTATTCTAATATTAAATGAGAGTTTTATTCGCACTTCCATTAAAACCGGAACAGCTGTAGAAGATCATGTGAGCAAGAACCAATGAGAGCGCAGAGAATAACCACACCTGCGCGGTGCTCTCATTCACTCTTCCGGCTACGCGCAGAGTATTGCAGTCTATCATAGGCAACATTTATTTTTATGTTTCCTGATAATTAAACCCCACAAAAGTGTCTGCCCTTTTGTAATTATTTTCAAGTGTGTTTATTGAAGACGCTGTTTAAATCGCAGCGTGAATAAAGCACTTCATTTAATATTAAAAATAAAAACTAGGTACATTTTTTTTTTTTTTTTTTAATTTACATTTTAACCCCCTTAAAAGTGCCTGCCATATTTATTATTAATTTTAAAATTGCCTTAATTTTCAATTTTTTTCATTAATAATAGTTGGCCTCTGAATAAAACACTATTTTTGGGCAATATTGTTTTGCCCCTTTCCCCTATGCGCAGTACCTGGAGTCCCAAGTTATGTCCAGGAAACACATACTTACCTTCTTATTTACCCAAGAGGTACATTATAGCAAAATTTCAGGGTGCATAAAACACTTCATGAAAAGTGCGTTGCCAGCTCTCCGACTATACAGTCCAAACCTTGAGGCAAAACTGTCTCTGCCTTGAGATTTGAACTGAACGTGTATGGCCACCCTAGGTCTATGTGTTAAGTTAGTGGGTAAATGAAAATACCACTTAATATTCTTGGAAACGTGATGGTTTTAAAGCAACAGTCTTTAAGGTCATCAAATAAATTCGTACAGGCCTATATTCGTACTGTTTATCAATATTACTTTCACGCAAAGATAGCAGAAGTATGCAAAAAAAAAAAAAAATAATAATAATAATAATAAAATTTTTCATATAATAAATATTTCAAGCTTTCCAAATCTCACCAGGAATAAAGATTATTATAAGCAGTTCTCCGAGTCAGACGTTTCTGCCAATGGGCTTAGAATTTCTGCATGCATGTTTCTAATAGACTTAGCACTTACTAGTCTAAATAAAAATAATAATAATAATTAAAAAAACTCACTACTTGGTGATATGCAAACTGCTATCGTTGGAATGCTATCTCACCGATAGCACGTATTATTGAATATACTGTTTCCCTTCAATATTTTCTTTAAATACTCGTAGAATATTAGCAGCTGTACAAATATTCGCAACAATGTGTCCCTCATTAGCTTAATTAACCAACAACTGAAAGGCTGAAACTCCAATGTTTCTAGTTTTTGAGAAACAAAAAAAATAAGTTTCTAGCGTTCGTAATTTTAACATAATTTGTAATTTCGAAAATAAAAATTGAATATTTTGACTTGCCAGAGTCATACCTTCATCGATTAAAATTCACTTCAATGTTGAATGTTTCAATAGACAGTATACACAAATTTCGCTTAAATCCACCAGCAGGTACACCCAACCTATTTACTCCGTAATTTCAGCAGATCAAGACTACTCCATTGACATTGCTCATATCCCACCCATAAAAAGTCCGACTCGCAGGAACTGCATCATCTTAGCGCGGTTCCGTTCTTCTCCCTAGTCTAATTTGGAAAGATGAAAATAGAAGCAGTTATTATTTTGGTTCCACCAGTCTTGAATGGTCTTGATTTACGATCTTACCTGGAAGGGTCGGCTAACACTAGAAACGGTCCCGCTAGTTACAAGGTCTTGGAAATCTATATTTCTAACAATAAATTGTTTTTGTTATTTTACTTAACCAGTTTTATTGTCAAATACATTATCCAACTAGAAGCAATTAAAAAATAACAAGGACTAAAACAGACAAAAAGAACCGTTCGAATAAACGAAATCCATTACTTTAAAGTTTTAAGCACTTATTTCTCCGATTGACATCCCTAATTAAAACTTTCTTCAGAACCTTTTTTGTAGAGCATTTAGTAAGCTTTCGAATGGTAATCTTCCGCTTCCCAAGATTGTCAACGGTTTTCGAGATACTAACGAAAGTATACAAAGTTACCAAAACTTTTCTTGTCTGTTAATAAAATATTTTATTCTAACCCTTCCTTTACACCAAACGTAACCAAAATTTCAACATATTAGTGTTGATGAAATTCGAACATGCAGAAAATGTTTCAACTGAATCCCATAATTCTAAGTACCAAAATCAAAGACAAAAAGAACAGTTCGAATAAGCGAAATCAATTACTTTAAAGTTTTAAGCACTTATTGCTCCGATTGACATCGCCTAATCAAAACTTTCATCAGAATCATTTTTGTAGAGCATTTAGTAAGCTTTCTAATGGTAATGTTCCGTTTACCAAGATTCTCAATCTTTTTTGAGATATTAACGAAAGTATACAAAGTTACCAAAACTTTTTATGTCTGTTAATAAAATATTTTATTCTAACCTTTCCTTAACTCCAAACGTAACAAAAATTTCAAGATATTAGTTTTAATGAAAGTAGAACAAGCAGAAAATGTTTCAACTGAATCCCATGATTCTAAGTACCCAAACCAAAAACGGTATTCAAATACTATTTTTCCAATTTTCTTGAAAACGGTTAAAGCTATCGCATTGAAAATGGTTTCATTCGTTTTCCTAGCCCAAGAAGCCTATAAAACGAGTACTTACAAGCTTATGAACTCAAAAACGTAAGTGTTACGATTTTTTTTTGCGCTAATTTCGCCCCAAACGCCATCTTCCAGTAGACGGATTTTGCTGGTTAACGAACATGACCTTTCAAATTGGACGACGGATTTTTGTACCAAATTTCATCAAAATCGGACCATTCGTCTTCGACCTAGAGAGCGAACAGGTAAATATATATATATATATATATATATATATATATATAAATTTGCACCACCAAGATTTTCAGTCTCTAGGGGTTCTGAAACGCAAAATTTTCTAGTCAGCACTTCTGGATTGCGTCATGAGACCAACCTTATAAGCGGGGTTCCTCCCTACGGGGGAGGGAGGAACCGCGCTAAAACCTAAATATATAAAAAAAAGCTTAGTATAATGATCTCTCACAAAATCTGATCCTGCTAATAAATTCCGTGCACTGTAATATATTTCCATCACTCGGTAGAAGTCAGAAGTCATATCAAAACTGGGCCACTCCTTGTAGTTGCTTTGCCAACCTGCGTTTGGCGGGCAAATTCTATTGCAACATAGTACAAAGAGAACTACCCCTTCCGATAGGCTGATTACGTTTATTTTTATAACACTTCTTTCACATTAGATACCCACTACGTATACCGAGTTTCGATACAATGCCACAGAAATTAATTACGACCGGTACGAGCAAATTAGTATTTGGGTCCAGAGTACCCCCCCCCCTCAAAGTGAACAGATTTTGTTCATTTTTACAACACATTCTTTCTCCCTTTAGATGACCACAACGAATACCAAGTTTCGTCGAAATATAACAAAACTTACGCCTGTTATTGGCAAATAAATACTTTGGGTCTTGAGTAAATCCCCCTCCAGGTGGACCGATTTTACTGCTTAACGAACTCGTTCAAACGTTTGCTAGGGGAATACAAAATACCAAGTTTCGTGGCGAAAAACTCTGACGTGTATCGTGTTAAGAGACACACAGGTATACTCATATATATATACATTTTAACGGGGATCATTTTCGGTGTTAACTAGATAGGATCGATCCACACTTGAAGAAATTTTGTCTCTGTTACAATCGATTTTTTTATTGAAGTCTCGATACCACCTCTTGTCGCAATGTAGGCTGTTGTGAACCCAGCCCGAAGGACCAATGTGTTTATTTCTACGTCACTTTGACAGCCCGCCAATAGATTAATTATAGCGTGACGGTTCTAAGATTGTCAAGATCGTCCCTCGTCAATAGTCCGGATACTCCGTTAGGTCTTGGTCGATGGACATCCTCGGCCTTCTTCCTGTCGAGATATCCCGCCGCGTACTCGGCTTCCTGTCCCCGCGGGATTTGGGATCCTGTGCGCGAGTCTCGAAGACTTGGAGGACTTTGGTGGACTGTCCGCTACTTTGGAAGGACCTCTGTCATCGCTTCGGATGGCATGACACGGAATTCGTCGACGACAACAGAACGCATTTCTCGAGGAATATAGCGCAACAAGGTAAGACGAACAAATAACTCCCTCCATTGACTTAAATAAATAAAAAAAACACGTTTAAGAGGAGGATTTGTTTCAGTAAAATGTGTAACAAACATTTCAGACACCCTTAATTGAAAAGATTTTCCAATGGTTTCTCACCATTAACAAAATATTAAATTTTGCTGCGATATTTAAAGTCTAGTAGTATATACAAGGTGATTCAGGTCTAAGTAGCCAAACTCTAGGAGGTGATACTTATCATAATTCCCAACAAAAAAGTTCATTTGAAGTATGCTCCCATTCTGAAGGGAAAAGGAGTTAGTCCAATGTTCTGTTTTTGTTTTGTTTTTGTTTTTTTTGTTTTTTAAGTAGACTTATTTCTTATTAAATAAGAAAGGATTGATCAAAAAGTGGTTAAGATAATTAAATTCTAATTATTCCATCATAAAATAAACAACATATCCTTTAAGAAAACCCCAGAGGTCAAGGGGTCTAAATAACAAACTCAGTGTTTTGGGGAAATGGAGTCAGAGTTGAACATATGTGGTAATAGCAAACACTAGATTTTTTACAATTCCGATCATACTAGACGAATCCTCAAGTCCTTAGCCGTTTATTATTTATTATTCATAATAGGTGCATCATCCGGTTTATGACTAATATGCAAAAGAATTTGATAATCCTCAAATTTCCTTCTAGACTTAATATTACAAAAGTGACAATACTCCAGAGAATTTAAGCTAGGTGGCAGCAACTGTCAAGAAAATCACTTGGATCCACAAGATTACGGTTTTCAAAACACATTCCATTTTTTCAAAAATGTCACTTAGACCCCTTGAGTTCTGGAGCCCTCATTTGACATGCATAAAAAGAGCTGATCAACATGAATACGCCATTTCTAGAATGCTTCCACGCACATTGCATCACTGAAATCACTCTTGCAAATACTCATTAATAATGGTACAAAAATCTCTCGTCTAATTTGAAAGGTCAAGTTCGTTAACCAGCAGAATCCGCCCACTAGAAGATAGTGTTTGGGGCGAAATTCGCGCAAAAAAAATCGTAACGCTTACGTTTTTGAGTTCATAAGCTTGTAAGTACTCGTTTTATAGGCTTCTTGGGCTAGGAAAACGAATGAAACCATTTTCAATGCGATAGCTTTAACCGTTTTCAAGAAAATTGGAAAAATAGTATTTGAATACCGTTTTTGGTTTGGGTACTTAGAATCATGGGATTCAGTTGAAACATTTTCTGCTTGTTCTACTTTCATTAAAACTAATATCTTGAAATTTTTGTTACGTTTGGAGTTAAGGAAAGGTTAGAATAAAATATTTTATTAACAGACATAAAAAGTTTTGGTAACTTTGTATACTTTCGTTAATATCTCAAAAAAGATTGAGAATCTTGGTAAACGGAACATTACCATTAGAAAGCTTACTAAATGCTCTACAAAAATGATTCTGATGAAAGTTTTGATTAGGCGATGTCAATCGGAGCAATAAGTGCTTAAAACTTTAAAGTAATTGATTTCGCTTATTCGAACTGTTCTTTTTGTCTTTGATTTTGGTACTTAGAATTATGGGATTCAGTTGAAACATTTTCTGCATGTTCGAATTTCATCAACACTAATATGTTGAAATTTTGGTTACGTTTGGTGTAAAGGAAGGGTTAGAATAAAATATTTTATTAACAGACAAGAAAAGTTTTGGTAACTTTGTATACTTTCGTTAGTATCTCGAAAACCGTTGACAATCTTGGGAAGCGGAAGATTACCATTCGAAAGCTTACTAAATGCTCTACAAAAAAGGTTCTGAAGAAAGTTTTAATTAGGGATGTCAATCGGAGAAATAAGTGCTTAAAACTTTAAAGTAATGGATTTCGTTTATTCGAACGGTTCTTTTTGTCTGTTTTATTCCTTGTTATTTTTTAATTGCTTCTAGTTGGATAATGTATTTGACAATAAAACTGGTTAAGTAAAATAACAAAAACAATTTATTGTTAGAAATATAGATTTCCAAGACCTTGTAACTAGCGGGACCGTTTCTAGTGTTAGCCGACCCTTCCAGGTAAGATCGTAAATCAAGACCATTCAAGACTGGTGGAACCAAAATAATAACTGCTTCTATTTTCATCTTTCCAAATTAGACTAGGGAGAAGAACGGAACCGCGCTAAGATGATGCAGTTCCTGCGAGTCGGACTTTTATTCATTAAAATTGAGTTTTATGGGTTGAAGAAAGGCTTTTTTTTTTAATATCTTTATTTGCCAATTATACAATACACAAAGTATTTTTTATAATTATTATGTTCATGATTAGATGAAGGACCGATAGGAAAAAAGCCCATTGGCCAAAACCTATTTGCTTAAATTTTTATCTTAGGTTACATTTAGGGTAATTATTTACAGTATTTACATTATCTTACAAGGTTTGCTTACAATAGGTCTCTAGGCCATTAACGCTTAAGGCGACGGTGAGGGTTACCGGGCATGGAGGAGGAGGATAGGTTATTGATTAGGGGATTGTCGTGACCAGGCAAACGGGAGTGGAAGTTAGAGAATTGGGTTTTGGACAGGGTTTGGACAAAGGGGATTTTTAGGTCGTTATGGATAGTGAAGTTTGAAACATAGAATGGAGCATTGACTATTTTGCGGAGTATTTTTGATTGGAGAGATTGGATTCATAGGATATTGGATCGCTTCGCACACCCCCAGACTTCCAAGCCTTACGTCCAGGTGGGTTGAAGTATTTTAGTGTATATCCGTCTCTTGTTCTGTAAAGATAATTTTGAGCGAGAGTCTAGTAGTATAAAACGTCTGTTTGTTTCCTGTCTTTTCTTTTGCATGTGTTGGCTCCAGGTAAGTCGTATGTCAAGGGTAAGTTCTAGGCAGGCAACTTGGGTTTTTTCACGGATTTCTCTCTGGAAAAGATTGATGGAAGGGCAATTGGATCTTCGATAAAAGAAAGACTAAATTAATCAATTTTTATTTTTGATCATATTCATTGTGAAATACTATTGTTTTCAGGTAGTAATGATGATCTTTGGATTTTAAATAAGTGGGCGTTGAACTTCCGCGTCCACTACAGTCTCCCGCGGAGCTGGGAGAGGAATCAAGGAAGAGAGTACCTCCTCTCTCCCCATGAGAGTCCAGTGGTAGCGTTCTCCTGTGACGAGTACTTCCTGGCATTGGGTCATGCTGACGGCTGGATCACCGTTCTCGACGTGTGGAGGATCCCACGGCTGGAAGACATGGTGCAATGTCTACTTCCGGGGTATAGAGTCCTTGCAATTCAGGTATTTCGGAGACATTTGGTCCTTCTACAGAGTATGCTCCTGCAGATCTACCTCCGAGAAGAGTGTGGTTACAGGTTGGTCGACGCCAAGTCCTTCGAATTGGGTTACTCCATGATAGAAGTACTCCAAAGGTTCCAAGGCGATATGGACGCATTCGGAGAGTGGTACACGCCACAAATTGGAGCGGATAAGCACTCAAAAGAAAAGATGTCATCGACAATAATTTTTCGAATTTTTCAAAACGTTCTGTACGTTGCTGTGAGGGATTATCAAATGATTTACGGTTGGTCTTTATTGGACGGCAAACGCGTGAATACAATACACATACCAAATAGAAATTGTAAGCTTAGAGAATTTGTCATGCAAAAAGGATTTATATACCTGATATACGCTTCGAGAAACGTCCGACATGTTACAGTTTACGATACAGCCAAAGAAACATTTCTCTACGAACTGACGACTCCGGAATGCAAAACGCAGAAACTACTCGTAGGTCATTATCTAATAGGCATAGCTATACCTGGCCCTGGCGTGACGTCACACGGCGTCATCAAGGTTTGGGATAAATCCAGCGGGAAAGAGGTAGCTTCGCGTCACACTGGCTACGTATCCTTCAAGACGGTTACGGCAGTTTACGACTTGGTTGCCTACGGTGAAGGTACTTCGGTATACCTTTGGGAACCCAAAACTGACTCCGTTCTCAAAGTACTCTCCGTCAGTGAGAACATTTCCTACATCGAGCCTTGTCCCTATAGGTTTCTGATGGTCATGGGCAACAGCTCGACGTGGCTTTGGGATTGGGCGTTAGGCTCAAAGCTGTACCGCTTATACCCACAGGTCGTCAAAAGTGGCGACTACAGGGGACTTATTTATACGGATCAAACTATGATCCTGATAAAAGTTTGCGACTCAGTTATCGAAATGATAGCCTATTGTTGAACTGTGATATTTATTTCAAACTCGTGAATACAATACAATCTTGATTTGATAGCCTATTGTTGTACTTAATTTTCAAAGGGATCATTGCATTGTAATTTTGTAAACATAACAAACATCAAAGCATGGCAATAAATTCTAGTAAGGGCGCCACTGGATGAATTAATTGGCTTGCCATATGAAGCCAGCTAGCCAAATTGGCGAGGAACCTGAGAGTAAAACTGCAGAATCTGGGTTAAAATACCAGGTTGGCTTATTTATTAAAAAATAAAGATTTTAAAATAATGTCACTGACAGTGTGTTCCGTCTTATATATTATACATTGGTTTAATAAACAGAGAAAAAAATGTTAAGATTGGCCCAGGTTTCATTAAACATCAGATTCCGATTGTAACAACAATGGAACATAACGTATTTTTGGAACATAACTCCAAAATATTATAAAATAAAACTTCAAATTGTCAAAATATGTAAAACTGCATTTCATCTGCTTACATATATTCTTGATAGCTGATATGATTTTTGAATTTAAGGATTACTTTTAAAAAATAAAAACATTGTATAATCATATTTATGAAAACTGTTGTAAAGCTTCATAATAATATTAGTATGAGAGATTATAGTTCTATAATTACCTTACTCATGTATTTATTTTTGTATTTTTATAGAAAATGTATTCTATTATCTATTTTAAATATGTACCTAAAACATTACTTACATTGTTTTTGTACCTGACACAGCTATTATAATAATATATAATCTATTAACTATAGTCATAGAATGTTGAATTTAACTATTAGTGTTAGTATAGTGGCAAAATTGTATTCGCGTTTCATTTCTTTTTTCTTTTTTTACGAAGATTTAATATGGTGAATAGTTTCTAATGTACATAAATATTTCCAAAATTTCAGTAGTAAATATTATTTACATTTTAAAGTCCATTTTTTATTGACAACGAATTTCAGGACGGGTTATCTGTAGGTTACCACCCTTTTCTAGCCAGGATAGGGCTGATGCCTTTTCATTTTTTGGAAGAAAAGCCATCACCCCTAGTGGAAATCGAATCCACCACTTTAGGCACGAAGTGCATACGCCTTAGCTCTCACGGCAACCGAGCCTCCACAACTCAAATTTGACAGACCACAAGAAAACTCATCGCCATCTTTTAGACAATATCTAAAACAGAAGTTTTAGCAACATATGTCACATATGACAGTAGATAAACAATAAGTCAAAACACCAACTTTTTAACATCCATTCAAAACCTACACAGAATCCACAGACAAATATACAGCCAATCGGTAAGTGCTGAATCAAAAGGATATTGCCTACTCTTTCTTATTGTTATATAAAAAAAAAAAAAAAAAAAATTGTTTCGTGAGATAAACGCTTTAACCAAAAGCAAAGTTTGGGGGAGCAGCTAGCCCAGGAGTAAGATCGGGTATCTTCTCAAAAAGTTGACTCTATGATCAACAATTGTTTCTAGGTTAGAGAAGGCCAGCTATAAAGTAGTTAAAATGTATCAAAGATTTACAAATGCTTTTGAACCAAAGAGGTACGCCTTGAACAGGCATCATCATTGGAGCAAGCAGAAAACCGGCTCTCGTTCTATAAATAAGAAAGTCGGGAAGTGTGTCATTATATTGGAAGCCATAACAGAAACAGAAAAATGCAATATAGTCTGTATGCAATATATAATATATATAACTGGCCCTGGAACAAATGCGAGTCCGGCGTTTCGCAAAGATACAGTCTTTAGTGACTTCCTGACACTTGTAAAAATGTACAAATATTTTAATGAACACAAAAAACTTTTTATTGCTTTTTAACAAAGAATTTATGCATAACTATTTTTTATATAACCTCATAATAAACATATGGGCAACAAGAAGTGGTGGGTTACTCAAATTGTGGAGTGAGCTGGAGCTCAGCAAGCTTCGAGTTAGTCCTAAGTCAAGCGCAAAGTTTGCAATGTGTTCATGGTCAAAAAGGACGTCATCAAATTGGAATGGTATTGGAGCTACTCAGATCTCGAAATAACAGATGGGAGGCTCAAGGCAAAGCACTGTGGAGTACAAAACGTATCCAAGACGTATCCGTAAAAAGGATATTATTGCTAAGTGCCAGTAAAATAATGTTACCCAAAAGTAACATGCAAAAAAAGAAAACAAATACTTACGTATTACCTCCAACGCAGGTTAGAGATGTGGGTCTCGTTCAGAGATCTGAATCACCAGCGCAGGCGCATAGCTCATTGGCATGTCTATTGGTCTATTTCTATGAGCAATTCTATTGGCCATTGTGTTTATAGTAACCGTCTTCTTTACTTTCTATTTAGAACGCAATTCATATGTACATTGGTGTTTTTACGCGATTGGTGTTTCTTTGTTTTTTGTTACGCGATTTCCTAATTTGTGATTTGCTTTCTTTATTTGTATTGAGACATATTTAGTGGAGTTCATATGGCGACAACACAACAGCAAGGGGGAAAGAGACTGTTTCGAAGCAATGTTTAATTGCATATCGGCCAATTTTCCTCCGAAAAACCATCCTTGATCGATATTATCAAAAAGTTTGATTGACTAGAGTTTCGATATAACCTTGAGCGAGCGGAAACGCATAGCAATTATGCCATTAACATAAATGCTATGCGTTTCCGCTCGCTGAAGGTTATATCGAAACTCCAGTCAACCCAAATCGTTAATAATCCCATCGCCATTGTGGCAAAAATTCAATTGACGTCATGATCCAGATCTCTGACCCAGTGATGATCCAGATGTCTGAGACCAAATTCTTTAACCTGCGTTGAAGCTAATACGTAAGTACCGGAAAAACGATCTAATGCTCAAGTCGTAGAAAGACAAGCATTTGGCCGAAATAGAAACATAGATTAGGTACATGAAGGATAATGATCAGAAAAAATAAAATAATAGATCACGTAATATTTCACTTAAAAATAGTCTGGGCAGAACGAAAGGGTGGGAGCAAGTCTGATAACACTCCTTTCTCATAAGGAGACATTCAATTACATTGAAAACTGGACACTGGCTGAGAAATTTAATTTTTAAAAACTTAATAGTATGATGTTACTAAGAGATCCCAAAAAATAATCTTAAATATTTAAATTGAAAACATTCTTCTTTCATTAGCACAGTCTTTTAATGTCGTATATTATTGTAAGAATAAATTAAAAGCAATAAGAAAAATTAATTGTAAAAATAATCACAACAAGTTTGTAATCATTGAATTATTTTGTGCTTCACATTTTTTGGTTTTAATAACCATTTCAGATTTATTTTTACATTGAAAATGGGTAACAACATATTCTAATTTATAAAACTGATTGAATATCTGCAATTCTCATTTACTTAAATAATAATAAATCATTATTTTTTTTTTATTTATAGAGACACTTATTTCTTCAAAAAATGTCTGCATGTCCTATTGAAATTCCACAGTGCAAAAGGAAGCTTATGGCAAGTAATAAACCTTATGAGCAGAAGCAATGTCCATTAAACATAAAACCAAGATGTAATTTGCTGCCACCGACATGTCCTCTGTTGCCTCAAGACAATCCCTGTGGACTCTCGAAAATGCAGTATCCAAATGCGCCATTGGATGTCACTCAATGCCCTGGAAAACGTCCTTGTATATTGCAACCTTCTGGATGTCCAATATCATTAAACTGTTTTGATATTCCAAGTGCTAATGGAGATACCAATAATAATGATATTAGTAATAATACTCAATCCTCCAAAATCCCACCGTGTCCATGTCCTATAGATAGCTGTTTAAGGAACAAACCAATAAATGTTGAGGAGAGAAAAATGCAAGCACAGAGTAATAAAAGAGGCCCTACTGAAGAAGAAAGCAGAAACGTAACTCCTGTAAAGAAGAAAAAAGTCGATTCAAGGTGCCCTGTGAGTTCTAATGTGAGACCATTACCTTGTTCTGAATGCATACTTGACGAATTGTCGGTAAGTGCAGCTGGTGGTGACAGAAGTAAAGTAAAAGCCTGCCCATTTCTCAAGATTGCCGACACCTGTGGCCCTTGTTGCGATTGCGCCGAAGTCCCTCCAGTTATTGTTGAACCGCCATGCCCATTTCTACCAAAACCCTGTCCTTGCTGTACAGCACCTCGATGTCCTTTATCTAGAAAACCTGATTGCATACTCAATCCAAAACCTGAGTGCGGACTTCTCAAACCACCCTGCTGTTGTGGCACTAATGCCTTTGGGCCATCGTGCTCTCCTTGTGGCCCACCAAAATGCCCACGGGGCCAACCATCCTGTTTGTGTGGAACATGCAACCCTACCTGTCTCAACCCTCCAAAATGTATCTGCATGTGTGGTTTGTGCCCCCCTGGTTGTGGCATTTGCCCCCTCAATTCACCTAATTGTCTTTGTGGCGGATGCCCCTTAGGTTCACCATGCCCACTGAAAGCACCAAAATGTCTTTGTGGTGCCTGTCCTCTATCACTTCCACCATGTCTTCCAACAGCATGTTGTAGTAGTTGTAAGCCAGCTATTTGCCCATTAAACCCACCAAAATGCCCGATTACTTGCCCTATTAAACCTCCAATATGCCCTGGCTCATGTGCTTTATCTGCATTGCCTTGCCCCTTAACTTCACCACCAACATGTCCTCCATACGATCCTTGTCCTCTCCTAAAAAAGCCTATATGTCCCCCTATTCCTCCACCGTGTTCCATCAATGAGTATGAACTTGAACCGATTCCTCCTAAAGCTACATTCCATGTTCCTTTGTGTCCCCAATACAAACCTCCGTGTGATATACATTTGATGAACACTGGTAACAATGATTTAATCTGTCCCTTCTCCCCACATCCTTGCCCTTTGGGTGAAACTTGTCCCTTTCCAGTGGCTGTGTCCAAAAAAGAAAAATCCACAGCTACTATAGAAATTATAGAAAATGAAACATTTATTCCTCCAGTTGAAGAGAAGAAGCAAGAAGCTCAAGATATTTGTCCAGGTTCCAACGCTTGTGGGGTTCTTCCACAACCAGAGTGCCCAGCTGCTGAGATTTTGTACCCTGAGTTATATAAAAAGAAAGAGAAGAAAAAAAAAGAACCTTGTCCATTTAAAGAATGTATGAGAAAACCTGAATGTCCTTTGAGCAAAGCTATGCCAGATGTTGACTGTCCAATGGCAGATGACTCAGACTGTGCTCTAGCAAAAGAACCAGACTGCCCAGTTGCAGAGCTAGCCAGCAAATGTCCCATGATGCCTATGTGTTGTTGTTGTTCACCTCCAGGGTGTCCATTGTCAATTTGCCCTTCTAAACCTAATTGTCCATTGCCTCTTTCAAAAAAATCAGATGAGCAAAACAAACAGATATTCATAAATGTTCATACCTGCCCTCTATCTAAGCCCATTGAATGTATTCTTTCTGCTATTACTGAAGACTGTCCACTAAAACCCAAAATTGATTGCCCTTTAGTATCTAAACCAGATTGTCCATTGGCCCAAAATCCAGAATGCCCATTCAAAGAATTCTCTAAGAAAGCCAATGGTGAATCAAACGCCTGCCCTCTTGCCCCAGAGCCAAAGTGTCCAATAACAGGAAAAGTAAATCGTTGCCCAGTACTAAATCGGCCAGAATGTGTTTTAACGGGAATATATACTGAGCCTGACATTAAATCTCCAAATAAACGACCATCTGGAAATGAAGTGGGTTATCAGTCACAAAACGGAAAGAGTCTTGGGGGCACATTGGACACAACTAGGGCAGGACATACCTCAAAAACTCCAAACACAATTGACTACTCAACTGCTACAAATCAATCCCAAGGAAAAATGACAAAATCCTCTCCTCTAGGAGATCCTTCTGATTGTATTTTTTCACAAATTAATCCTTCCAATCAGATTCCAAATTCAGAAACAAAAACAGATGGAAAGCATAGAGGAATTGGAAATGTATATAACTTAAATTCAGAACGCGAGGAGAAAGAGTGCCCTCTAACAAATTTAATACCAAAGAGGAATTGCCCATTGGAAACACCCAAATGCCCTTTGACTCCAAAGCCGGCTTGCCCTTTAACCAAGAAGTCTGGACCTTGCCCACTGATCTTGGATAAAAATAAGCTAAATTGTCCTGTAGAATATCCACCATGTGCAAAATTCCCCAAAGGACGATGTCCAATGGATAAATTAAATACCAGTGATTGTGATTACCCTGTTTCTCCATGCATGCTTCCTCCACAAGACAATAACGTGATTGCACCTCCTCAATATTGTATGAAAGAAAACTGTTGCATGGGATTGCCTTTACCACCTATCCCACCGGCGAAACAGAATTTTAATCCAGAATTGAAAACTCAAAATGATTACTATTATAAATTTGTTGATACTAAACCTGGAAAAGAGGAAACAAAACATTATGTACAGGTACTCAAAGATCCACCAAAGATAACAATTGGAATTTTTGGAGAGCCAAAGGAAAGAGTTCACAATAACTGGGCCATAATTAAAGGTGGCGAAGGTTACAAAAAGTGTAAAAATGTTGCTAAGAAACTTAAAAATATGGGACCAGCAGACAATATACAAGTTCAATATAAGGAAGATGACTGTCCACTGGACGTAGAAATAAAGAGGGTGATGGAAAATCGGAAAAAACAAAAAACCGAAGAAAAAGAAATTGAAATGCTTAGAGAATCACTTGCGTTTGGAAAAAAGAAATAACTTCATTGTACTCAATTTCTGTATTTTGTCAGGTGTCAATAACAATAAAGAATGTGAATGTCTCTCTTTTCCTATCTTTAAAATAAAGGTTAAAACATAATAATTGTTTACATCAACCACATCTTATAATAACAATATTATTACTTACTAGTTTGCACCTTAGATTAAAAGAATCTAAAAAAATAAAATCCACAGAATTTTCAATTTTAACTTTTTTTTTTATTAATATAAAAAATTAATGATCCACTTTTTACGTGGATCATTTAACAACATTTTCCCATCACAAGTGAGAAAGTTGTTTTTGGACTAGGTATTCAACATTTATTACTTTATTATCAGTTTCCGAACTGCTGTAATCGTTTCTGAATACCCACACTTAAAATTAGTTTGGAAAAGTAGTTGTATCTATTTTCCTCATAAATGCTTACAGATATTGCTTTAAAAATGTTTTCATGCGTTTTCCTACATTAGAGAACCTATAAAACTTATACTTAAAAATGTAAGAGTCACTATTTGTTTCGTGTGTATTTTGCTCCCAAAACCATGTTCCAGTGGATTGATTCTGCTGGTTAGCAAACATGAATTTTCAAATTTGACGAAAGATTTTTGTACTAAATTGCATAAAAATCAGACAATTTTATATATATATATATATATATATATATATATATATATATATATACACACACACACACAAATTCGAACCACCACTATTTTCGTGATTTGTGGGTTCTGAAAAATGAAATGTTATAGTCTGCGTTTCCAGTTGCGTGATGAGGTCAACCTCATAAGCCCCTCCCCCCCCATGGAGGGACGGATGCTAACCCTGCTAAAATAATTTAGTTGGCTGTTCAAATATAAGAGTGAAAAACTATTTATGTTTATTTTGTATATAAAGGTGATAACCTGTAGATAGCCCGTCCTAAACTGTGTTTTGTATAAGTGGGTGTTAAAATTATAACTAATAACTATTTTTTATTTACCTACATATATAGATTATTTTAAGCACATACTTCAGGAATGCGGCATAAAAAAAATCTTGCTGAGAAATTTCCTTTTTTAATAAATTATTTGTTCATTATATAAAACGCTAAGATGATGCAGTTCCAGAAAGTTTTTCAGTTATTCCAAATTGATGGAACCATCTGGCCTTTAAATTCTATTTTCATATTAATTTTAAATCAAATTTATCTATACGAAGCTTCATAGATACTCAGTCTTCGAAGATAAGCATGTTCAAATGCTTGATTTGACTCAAGGATAAATGACTTTCAGCATATATTTTTCAGCCTTCTTGGAAGTAATAATGTTTTTTTTTTTTGTTTTTTTTTGTCTGCTTAGCATAAATGTATTCTGACTTCTTTCCAAAGGATGTTGGCACCATAACTTCCAAACCGCAGCAAACTATAAATATTGTAACATTTTATGGGAAATAAAAGAAAAAGATAGTGTGTAGTACTTCGATTTTTAATACTGTCATTTATTAATAAAAACAGTTTTTTTTTTTTTTTTTTTTTTTTTTTGAGGATGTAGAATTATTCTAACCCCGATCTACATCAAGCCTATTAAATTCATCTCTAACAAAGAAAAGAAGCAACAGACTTCCAATTCCAAAAAGTGCCAAAGCGTAGTTCATCCAAGTTACATCTGGAAATGCAAAATAATAATTTATTATGGAACAGAAAATCATTTAGCCATATATTTTTTTTAATTGTTTCTATAATAGTTTTAAAAATTTAGTTTCAAGAATATCCGTTCTAAAATATTCTCAAAAGTATAAACAATTTATGTAGAGGAAAAAATACATTTATTTTTATAAATTTTATGGTATTGTAATATTATTAATTCACTTACCCAAAGTAGGAAATATATATAGCTGCAAATAAACACAGCAAGCGACAGCATTGTTTAAAGCCATCATACAGCCACCAACAATACCTTCAGAGATTGGATAAGTTATTTCTGCTCCAAACTCATAAAAAAGTGGAGGTGAAGCCCACACAAGGGATAAACCAGATATAACTGTTAGCGCCAGATTTTCTAAAATAGAACTTATTAAATTATTTTATAAAGTTTCCTTTATTTATGTATGTATGTGTGTACACAAACACACACACATATATACATATATATATATATATATATATATATATATATATATATATATATATATATATATTTTTTTTTTTTTTTTTTTTTTCCTTCTAAAAGTACCCCTTTTAGAAGGCCGTTTATTGTACTACATGCATCATACAAGATACAGTATATCACATGTATGTTTTTTTTTTTTTTTTCTTATCTTAGTTAATTTTGTTCAAGTTAGCAATTTAGTTAGGTTTACATATAAATTATTCACGTTAACTTAAATCAATTAGTATAAAACAAGGAGTATACAAATAAACTTATATATTCAGTAAGGTCCGCTTTACTTCAATAAAAATGCAATTTTTCATTTTTCACTCAATCTTTGAATAATATCTTTGCATAAAGTTAAGAATAATTTGTAATTATTAAAAAACAATTTATTTTCTTCAATAGGCCAATAGGTTATTTTCTTTCTAATTCTGTTTCTGTATTCGTTAAACAGTGTACAATTGTATATGATGTGGTGTGCTGTCTGTTCTGTATGTCTGTCACAGGGGCATGAATTTTCTCTTTTTATTTTAAATCTACTTAAATAGGATAGAAATACCCCATGTCCCGTGAGTACTTGTGTTGTGTAAAAATTTGTTTGTATGTTTGTATTACAAAAGTTTTGTATGATTGGGATAAATTTGAATAAATGGCGACCTTTGTTAGAGGTATCCCATTTTTGCTGCCATTCTGCAATTGATTCTAGTTTTAAGATATATTTTAAGTGAGTTTTTGAAAGTTTATTATATTCTATCGGTAGTGACGTATCTTTTGACGCTGCTTTGGCGAAACGATCTGCGATTTCGTTACCTTCGTCACCAGAATGTCCCTTTATCCATTTAAAATATATTGTATGCGTATTTTGGCATATTCTTAACAGTTGTCGTATTTTTTCTATTAGTACTTCATGTATGTCAGTGTTTTTGAGTTTTTGTAATGCTATCATGCTGTCTGTATGTATCTGTATAGAAGATGGTGTAGTGATGTGTTTATTAATGTAGTCTATAGATTTTAATATAGCAAGTTGTTCAGCTTGGTTGTTTGTACAGTAATGTCCAAGTCTAAATTTGAGTGTCGTTAATAGTTTATAGTCTTTGTATATGATTGTAGCTGCTCCAACGTTGTCATTGTCTTTACTGCCGTCTGTGTATATCTGGTAATCTGTTTGTTTGTTTGTATATCCGTTGAGTTTGAGTGGTTTACCGGGATGTGTCCATTGAGTATAATGTATTGTCTTTTCCAAATCATCAGATTTTATGTTATTCGAGTCTTCGTTCAGTTTCAAAAGTTTATATTCTTTAATATATTGCTTTGCTAGAATGTCTATTGGCATTATTTTTGCTAAAACGCAGGCAGCATCATAAGAAATAGTCCTATAACCTTTTATTATTCTTAAAGCAATCAATCTCTGAACTCTTTGCAATTTGCTTAAGTTGTACTTCTTTTGCAGTCCTCTGTGCCAAATATGTAGTCCGTAAGTAAGTGATGGTACAATTGCTCCTATGTAAATGATGTGTAATGCTGAAGATTGCAGTCCCCATGTGTTACGAGCTGTGAGTCCTAAGTAGTTGATTAGTTTTATAAGTTTGTTTTGTAAATTTTCTATGTGTTTATTCCAAGTTAGTTTGTTATCTATTAATATTCCTAGATATTTTGTAACATTTGTTTTTGTCAGTTCGTTTCCTTGTAATGTAACGTGGATAGTCGGTTCTAATCTGCTTCGTGTAATTATCATGTAAGTTGATTTTTGATTATTGAATGTTAACTTGTTGTGTTTTGCCCAGTTTTCGACTGTGTTAATGATAATGTTAATATTGTTTTGTATTTGTTCTGGAATTCTGGATTTTACTAGTATTAAGATATCGTCTGCAAATGCTATTAGTTCTACGTTTGGTTGAGTATTAGTTTTCAGTAAGCTGTTCATGATAATATTCCAGAGTAATGGTGAACAAGAAGACCCTTGTGGGGTACCAATTGTCTGTCGTTTCATTTTCATTATGTTGTGTGTGATTATGTAAGTCTCTCTATTGTTTAAGTAGTTTTTAATAAGTGTATAAATGTTTTGAGGGCAGTTATATTCTTTCAAAGAGTTTAGGATTGACGGCCACCATGCACTGTCAAATGCTTTTTGTATATCTAATGAAATAAGTACGACATGATTTTTATTATTTAATGCTTGTTTTATAAATGTATTCATTTTCTCTAAAGCTTGAGAAGTTCCTGTTTGAGGAGTAAAACCAAACTGATTGCTATCAATTATATTATTTGAGTAAAGGAAATGTGAGAGCCTTCTATGAATAATTTTTTCCAGGATCTTTCCTCCTATTGGAATTAAACTTATCGGTCTAAGGGAGGATATTTCATTTGGTGGTTTATTAGGTTTCTTTAATAGAGTTAGTTTTGATTTCTTCCATAAATATGGAAATACACCTTGAGAAAAGCATTTTGAATAAATAGTATGCATGAAATTAGGATATTTTTGATAAACTGTTTGGATAATTTCGACAGATATGCCGTCTATTCCTACTGATTTTTTTTTATTTAAATTATGTATAATGTCAGAAAGTTCAAATTTTGTTAAAGGTAAGTCATTTAAGGTGTTGGGCGGTATTTGAGAAGAAGTTCTTAATAATTTATGTTTTTCATTGTCTGTTTCCTGATTGTCGTTGCCTACTATATTGTTAATTATATATTCGTAAGTAGATTCAATGTCAGTAGTGTAGGTTCCGTCTTCTTTTAGAATAGTTTTCAAATTTAGATTTTCAGGTAAATTTTGTTTAGAATATTTGTAGGGCCAAGACCAAGGATTTGTAAAATCTATGGAATTACAATAGTCTTGCCAGGACTTTAGTTTTTTTCTTCTAATTTCTCTGAGGTATATTTGTCTTTTTTGGAAATATAATATTTTGCGTTCTTCTTTGAAATTAGAATCATTTGGAGTACGCTGATATCGCCTTCTAAGACGATTAGTTTCCTTTCTTAGTTCAGATAAGTTTTCATCCCACCAGGGTGTATATATGGGGTTTCTGGTTATTTTTATTAAAATAAGTTTTGATTTTGAATGATTTGTTACAGGATTTAATCAAACATTTTTGAAATTTATTTAGACAATCGTTTATTTCAGTGTTATTAGCTATTGCAGAAAGTTGAATATCTGTAGTATTATCTAGAGATAACTTAAATGATTTTATAATTACTGACTCTAAATTTTCCTCGAAATAATTCCAATTAGCATTTTTTGTAATATATCTTAAACCATATGTTTTGTTAGGAGAATAAAAAACAGGATGTTCTATCGTGTATGTTATTAGAAGGTGGTCAGAGAAAACTTCATTTGTTAGAATATTCCAATTTTTAATATAATCTGCTAAAGATGGTGATGTTAGCGTGACATCTATATTGCTAGTTCCTCTTGGACCATCAAAAGTAGGAAGGTTTTTGTCAATATTTGCTAAAAATAAATTGTTCGATACAATGTAATTTTCTAATTTCCGTCCTCTTGAATTTGTAATTTTGTCATAATAGAATTTTGATCTACAATTGCTGTCCATTCCTATTAGGATATTTTCTGTTTGGAAGTCTTGTAATATTTTATCTAATTTACGAATATCTATGTCTATGTCTCTGTTTATATCAAAATAAGCGCTAACAATTATACAATTAAACGAATTATATTTTATTTGAATAACAGTTATATCGTTGTCTGAATATTTATTTAATAATATAGCATCTATATTTTTATTTAATAACATTATTTTAGTGCGAGAATTTCCATTTCCTCCAATAAAAGATTTATATTTTGTATCGAAATGCATTTGTTTATGAACATATGGTTCCTGTATTATAGCCAAATCAATGGATTTTCTTTGCATGAATTCATCTAATAAAACAGCTGTTTTCCAAGAATGTTGTGTGTTTATTTGAACTACATTAATACTTTTAAAATTAACCATAAGAAAGGTTATAATGTTTTGATTGTTTATTTGGGCTATTTTTTGGAGATGAAAAGTTTATTTGTGTCGATAAAACTGATATAAAAGGAAAAATATTTTGTAATGATACCACAAGAAAGCATTTGAATGGTGTGAATAATAAAATGTTTAAAAAACTTAGCTCAGAATGTAGTTTTCTTGGGAATAGTGTTGTTTTAATAATGGAGTGTGTATTATTCATATTGATGTGTAATTAGTGTTTTGGATTAATTTTTTAATTGCATTTTTATAAGAAGGGCATAACTTACTGAATGATGTATGATTATGTGAAATTCTTTGATGCGGCTTGCAATGTTCATTAAAAGAATAACAATTTATGCATTTGTAAGCTCCAAGTTCTTCCTTCTTCGTGCAGGTACTGGTAGGATGTTCCTCCATGCAGATGGCGCAGGTCAGCTTCCCTCGGCAGTCAGCTTCTAAGTGGTTGAACTTGTTGCACTTCATGCAGCGTCGGATCCCAAAGTAATCTTCTGCATAGCTGATAGAATAGTATAACTTCAATCTTCTATTCAGCAGCATTTCCCTTAGTTTAGGATTCACTTCGACCACTGCATTCCGTCTAGAAGAGTCAGATCTTATTTTGGTTATTCTTATTAATTTAATATTCTCCTCGTTGAATCCCAATTCTTCATTCTGTTCTTTTAAAGTATCCACCAGATTGGATTCATTAACCTCCTCTGGAATATTCTTAATAATCATTCGTGGGTTAAATTTATTCAATGTTGTGGGTAGTAGTGTGGATTTTTTATTACTTGTGATAACAGCTGTTATTTTTTCAAGATCTGATTTGCTTTCAGTCTCAACAATAACATAACCTTTTTTTGTGTTTCTTAAATTAGTTATTCCTACTTTAAGAAATCTGGGATCAATTTCAGCTTTAAATTGCCTTTTTGTTTCTTCAGCGGGGGCATTATTATTTTTGTTTTTTATAATTATTTTATGTCTTGATTTTATATTTTCAGGTCTAACTCTTAATATGTCTGAGTAAGACTTACGTGTAACTTCAGGTTGAGATTTTTCTTCATTTTCTGGTCTTCTTTCTTCGGGGTTTTCTTCCAAAACTCGCTGGACCGATTGTATACACGTTAAAGCTTGAAATAAAGCTGATTTTAAGTCCTTTCTTAATATTGGAAATTGTGAAATTGTGTTTAATAGATCTACTGCACTAGCTAGCTGTTTTATACAATCCGCCATCTTGGCACACTGATATATATATATATATATATATATTATATATATATATATATATATATTTATATATATATATATATATATATATTTATATATATATATTGAGGCCTTTCTTGGTATACAGTAAGTAGGATTGGTGTGTATTTAAAGAAATTTTTAACAAATTCTTTCTAACAGTGCTAATATCGTACTAGTTTTTCTAAAGTGGCACAACTCAAAAATCAATTCAATCAATAATGTTTCAGTTATGACTATGAAAGACATGGTAAATATATCTTTATCAACTGTAAAACCGTATGTACCTAGCTTCAGAGCTTGTGCACCAGAGGGCACTTGTGTCACTCTTCTTGGCTTAATGCTATCCCTCCTACATAGGCAAGAGAGACACATTTTCAGTTGAGTTTTATTTTGAGTTGTGTCACTTTAGGAATACTACTGCAATATATATTTATATAAAATTTAATTTCACTTATTCTTTGTTAAATTCCAAACCTTTTGGCACCTATTTTGTAATGATGTATTGTGTATTAGAGGAGAAAAAGCGTAATAAACAGATAACTTAATGACAGGCAGAGAGTACCAATTTCCCATCTGATCCTAACAATAAGACATATGTATATGGCAAAAAAAAAAAGTCTCAACATCTCTTTATACACCACTCAGCAGCAGGTAGGTCAGCTAGTTAATAATACGCAGTACTTGTTAATTAGGGTATCACCACTAGTTATCAATTAAATTATTTAAACATAAATAATAAAAACACATGTTTTTATGCAAACAAAACAAATGTTAATGTATTTTTGACCAACAATTTCTTTTTGGTGTTGATTATTGGGGTTCAGTCATCTGTTAAATAAACCTACATTTTATAGCTGAAATTTGTAATTTTTATTTGGCAACGTTTTGGCTTGAATTAAAAGACTATCTTCAAGACTATGGAGGAGAGAGAGAACAGCTCTTTGTGGTCTGATACTTGGAAATGTAGTCTCCACGGTATGGAGCTGTTCTCTCACTCCTCTATATCCCTGAAGGTGGCTTGTAATTCAAGCCGAAATTTTACGATATATTACTCATTTTAGATATAAAATGTAGTTTTATTTAAAAAATGACCAGCCCCGATCATCTACACCTTATCAATATCAACAGTCGACTATCTCTTCACAATGAACCAAAATCTTTTATATCCATTAATACTTGCGAAAAATAATATTTTTCTTTAAGTTGGCTGCACCAAACAACTAATGGATAAATTCCATTAAATAGGTTGTTAGGAAATTCTGACATGTTCATTCTCTTATTTTATTGCTCCATTTAGTAATCCACATAATCTTTCAAAATCTCACTTATTCACTAATGTCATTATATACACATATTAATATTTATGGCTAACAGATTGATGTATGTAGCCCATGATGTTTTTACCTTCGTCTTCATAAAAGCTCTTTATACTGAAGGAACACAATTGCCATTTTTTCATCATTAACCTCATCATTTAATGTGTACATTAGGAAGTAATTTGTCAAATAAACAAAAAATCAACAAACACATATTTTAATATTAGATAAATTATTATTCTAGAGTAGAAAAACTATAATTAACCTAATAAGCAATTGAAATAGTACTTACCCTTGTTGAATGGTAGCCTCCCCGTGGTAATGAGCAAGATCCACACAAACATAACATCAGCTACAAGAATGAGTCCAATCAGAATGTACCTTATTCTTCTTGGACAGTAATCTGAAACTTTGCTCACGGAAAGAGCTAGGCAGCAACTGCAGATGATCGTCCAAAATCCAAGGCTGGCTGTTTCGTTCTTCAAATTAATATAAATGGCTATTTAAACATTTGTTTTATATTTTTAAATTTTCGTTAGAGGCGGAAGGTCAACAAATAATAACCTCACTAAAATGGTTACACTATTTTTGTAGGGAAGAAATTGTGCCTCTTCAGGGGAACAAGTTACAAATATAAAACATACAGCCTCAACTTGAGGAGGACAACAGTCCACTAGTAGGGCCATGTCCAGAGGGGAAAATGGGTAGTTTAATTTAAAGACTGTTTCTTCTGGAATTTAATTTTATACATATGACATTTGGATTATCGATCAGCTGACTATTTTTCATCATATAGGATTTTTTCAGTCAATGGCCCTACTAGTGGAACGTTCTCCTCCTCAAGTCAAGGGTGTAAGTTTTATAATTGTAACTTGTTCCCCTGAAGAGGCACCAAAAAGGTCCTAAACATGTAGGGAGAAAATAAAGTTAGTGAAGTCTTTTATTTTTTTATTTTTCTGCCACTAACGAAAATTCGAAGAACTAAGTGGAGGGTCAGCTTAATAATAAATATTCATTTTATATGTAATTGTTTGAAACTTAAACTGTAAATATAGACTTAAGCCTTAATAATTAAACGTCACAATTTAATAAGAAAACCAATATATTTGAATGTTTTAATTTAGCTCGCTGTGACAATTTTTTTATCCTTATTCTAACTCTTTTTAACTCAATGTTCTGTTTGCATGGCACTTTTCTTTCTTTTTTTTTTTAGTTGGATTTAAGGCATGTCAACCTTTTTGGTCATTAACGCCAGGGCACTTTTTTTATTTAATTTTTTTTTTATGATGTGCTTTTTATTTTTTAATGTAATTATAATTCAAATACACTGTTTTATAGCTCTTTTCAAATATGCAACACATGGGCATCTATAGAGAATAATTTTGGAGGCAATTTCCAGCATGGAAATTGGGTATGGAATAGTAACAATTTAGAACTTGGAATAGTATTAACCAACTCGGAGCTAATGGCCTTGATGTTGAAGCGCAGTAAAAAAAGTATTAACCAACTGAAACACTATTACACCCAAAATAAAATATTTTTTATGAACTAAATGCTTATTTAATTTATTTTTAAGGGTTTTATGACACATTTTTACCAATCAAAATTTTAGGGGGGGGGGGGGGGGCTGAAGCCCCCTCAGGCCCCCTTAAATAAACCCATGGTGCAAAAAGAGAAATTAAGATGAACTGTATTAAGAAGAATCAACTACCTACTACAAACAACTTTCATGGAAATTAAATAGCTGAAGGGCCATGGGGAAAAACGATGAATCTCACTAAAAAGTAATTTTGAGAAAAATGAAAAAAAAAGTTCATGTTTCAAATATCCTATGTTTACAATCCTAACCGATTTTTTTATTATTATTATTTTACTCCCACAGATGTCCATAATCAAATAAAATAACTTTCTGGGCAGTTCAAGGTACAAATACTTCAAATTAAGCAAACAAGCTTCAAAAAATGTGTGTATTTTGTATAACAAATTGGAAGAATCAAGAAAACCTTTCAGTAAACAAATTTAATAGAGTATTTTTTCTTCAGATAACTCATTATTAAATGTTTATCTTCAACGTCTAATCTTAAATCTGTTTAAGGTGTTGCAAGTCATTCAACTTGGGCTCAGATATTGGAACTGGCCCACTGTAAAGATTTTTAAGAGTCCCTCTTGGTCACGTATCTTTCCTGGGGTAACAAATGGAAATATTGAAATCATTGTTGAAAATCCACCTGAATGTATCATAATGTACAGCGTTTTTAGGATTGTTCTCATTGTTTCCCCCCCGTAAGATTTTGCAGGCTGATAGTACTCTTCTAAGGCTAGTAGAGAGCACAGGTATCTCCATTTCGTAAAAAAAAGGGGGGCATACATTGTTTTTCCCTCCGGCCCTTCAGATAAAAACACTTTTGCAATTACCTGTGTTATTCCCCTTTTAGTAAATATGATAGTTAGAAGTGATAGCCAAGGTCCAGTGATTCCAGAGCACATTGATGCTGACATCGCCAATATCCAAAAGTTAAACTTTCTGGAGTAAACATAAAAATTATTATTCCATATACTAAAATTGTAGCTGAATTGATATTGGAAAAAATAGAGTTGGATCTCAGACGGGCAAGTTAATGTTCTAATGTTTGGCAATTAAAATAATAATAACTATCCTTACTTCATGAGGTCACTCAATGAAGAAGTCATGCTTTCTGTTGGCTGCACTGTCTTTAAAATACAAGATCTGCTTGGTGGATGTGAAGGCTTTTCAGGAAAGAAGAAAAGCATCATGAACAATAGGCATAATTCGACTAGGAACCCTGAAGATGAAAATATCAGATATATTTCTTCCATAAGAAAACATTTTTTTTATTTCGCTGGTACTGATACTAAAAAATGTATTCTCACCAATGAGGCACAAATTCATTATCTGTGCCCTTACATGCCGCCTCATTAAAAAAGTGGGTTGCTGGATTATTTCTGATTCGGGAGCCTCAGAGACAATGCTTGGGCCAAGAATATAGCTAGCAGCTATCCCAAGCATTGACATTGTTGTACCAACTCCTGAAATGAAAGTTTAAAGTCCCTTAGTTATTTATTTTTTGCATGCATACATTTAATTTATTGATTAATGCTCTGACAGCTGCCTTACCGATTATAGTAAAGGTCTAGCCAAGAGGAGACCACTGTCTTAGGCTGCTTACAGAATGGACCGTAGAGAGAGCAAGAGTGTATCGAAGAAATCAAACACAAGAGGTTAAAGGGAAGTAAACATAGTGGCCCAGTGTGCAAAGCAGAGAGCATGGCAACAATTTCAATTCAGTTGGCGTAGCAACATTTTTCTCTATGCTCTTTATTGAGTACACATGCCAGCCACCACTGGTTATCACATTCAAAGGCAATAAAACCACCACATATTTTTTCATTGAAGGGTACTGTGTCTAAATCAGTTACCAGTTAACTTCACTTTTATTGAAGTTCGAGTAAAGTTGGATCTTAATTTTGTTCTTAGTTAAAGGAATAAAAGTGTGCAATTTCTGTGTTCCGTTAATTGTGCAACATCTATCAAATCTCTCCTTTAATGTTAGTTCTACCTGAACTAAATTTGAATTTTGATCAGGGATGCTTATTGCTACAATTATTAATACAAAAATCCCTCACTTCAAGTGAACAGAAGATTGAAATATATATATATTTTTAAATTTATTTATTTTAATTTTAACGTCCATTATTATTAACTAAGAATTTTGGGACAGGTTATCTATAGGTTACCACCCATTTCTAGCGTGTTTTAAGGCGTGAGCACTTAACACTCCGTGCCAAAGGTCGTGGGTTCGATTCCCACTATGGTGCGGTGGCTTTTCTTTTGACAAAAGAAAAGGCATCAGCCCTATCCTGGCTAGAAATGGGTGGTAACCTCCCATACCTAGGGGAGGGCCCTACCTGGGATAGGGCTGATACCTTTTCTTTTGTCAAAAGAAAAGCCACTGCACCATAGTGGGAATCGAACCCACAACCTTAGGCACGGAGTGTTAAGTGCTCACGCCTTAACACTCACGGCCAACGGGCCTCCAATTTAAAATTTTAAAAGTACAGTTTTTCAAAAACCATTATGTTCATTTTTAAAAAAACTTTTTTGAAAAGTGTAATTTGTTAGTTGGTCTTGTTGTATATCAAATTAAATTCCATTTAATTAGCTAAAAAATGAGACTGCGCTGACTGTTCTAGCTATGATAGAACTCAATCTAACATTTTCTGGTTGGCAAAAAAAAAAATGTTTTTTGAATATTTTGAAAAATAATACTAAAAACGGAAATAGATAAAATATTTAAAAAAAATGTTTTGGTTATATTTTGTTAGAGTAACCATCATACCAAATTTTATCAAAATCCAAGAAGATCAGATTGTAGCCCAGGTTGATTTGACATGGAATGACCCGTAATCATTAAACATGTAAAACACTTTAGAAAATGATTTTCTTCTCATACCAATTTGTTTCCTTCCTTTTTCTTCGAAAATGAAAATAATACCTATTGTAAGTTTCCCCCTCATTGTGATAATAATAAATGGACCCCTTGAAACGGGAAGGAACCAAGTGCCATCTGTTCATTCTTTAGAGAATTGGGTTTAAAATTCCTTTATTACCTGAAATGTTTCATTCATTTTCTCTCATTAAAATTAACTGTTGTTATGGTAATGGGGTTTTATTTTTATAGTAATTGATAAAAATGGTGCTGTATTCCTTTCTATACTGGATACACCATTTCACTTTTTTGGGGGTATTTTTTCTTGCTTTAATGACAACATTATATTTTAACCTGTTTTTTATTACTATATAAATTCTCTAATTCTCTACAAGATAGCACCAAAAACTCAATTTCGTTAAAAATGGCGCTTGGTTCCTTTCCATATAAAAATGTCCAAATATACCCTAAAAAATTCTCAAAAGCATACTCACCAGTAGCTGTTGTCCGTTCATTAGGAGGGAACCATGTTGAGGAAAGAAGGAGGATCGCAGGGCTGAGGGAGACTCCACCTATAGCATTGAATATAGCTCCCAGGTGAACAAGTCTAGAAGTGGTATTTTTCACTAAGGTTTACAATATTTCTTTATTCTTCTATTAAAAACATTCATCTCATTTTTTTTTTTTTTTAATAACGATAAATAACATTATTTTAAATTAAATACATACTCCCCAAATAAATTGAATAATCTTTCTGAAATAATATTTTTCTAAGAAATTAACCCTTTTTTTAGAGCATTTCAGCATTATTAATTTCAAATAAAATTTTTGTTGGATAAAATAAGGAGTAAACTTTCAATTGAATATTATATTTTTGCAAATTTGTCCAGCTTTTTTGTCATGGACTGAAAGAATCCAATATGGTCATGAGCAATCAGCTGATCATGGTAAAATTAATAAATAGAATGAAAATAAAGATTAAGGAAAATATCTGCATAATATAGAAAGAAAGTGATAATTAAAAAAACTGAAATACAACATCTGAATAATATTTTTAACATTAATAACAAATATGTTTTAAATCGTGGGTGTTTATGAACTTGACCTTTTATTTGCGACAAATTATTTTTGTATCAAATTTCATCAAAATCGGACTATTTTTGAGCCTGATACAGCGCAAACAGGCAAATATATATGTGTGTGTGTGTGTGTGTGTGTGTGTGTGTGTGTGTGTATATATATATATATATATGTATATATATATACGTGTGTGTGTGTGTGAGGTATTTATATTCTTTGACTGTAGAAGTTGAAGATAAAACACATGGACACTTACATAGTATAAAAGGATTCATCAGCTGGTATGAGACGAAGTCCACTACCAAGTGTTGACATAACTGCAGCAAGTATAAAAGATGCTCTCAGCCCTGGAACATAAGCTCAATTGAAATTTTAAATCATGGAGAGCTTAGTAACAACCCCCATCCCTTGTTAGGATGGGATGGCTTACACAACCGCAACCAAAGAAAAAATAAAATGGTCCAAAAACTAAGAACTGGTCATCTTTACTTGATTTTGAGGTGCTCATAAAAAAGTGATTTCTCTTATATTCTCACCGAATCCCAACTATTCCATCTTTGCTTATCCCCTCGACTGCTAACTATCTAATCTTCATGTTATATTCTTGTCACGCAGCACACACCTCCGATTAGTGGTAGAGTAAAAGTTCATAGAAAACCCTTTTTCTCATTGAAATATAAAACGTAGTAGACAAATAAAACTAAAGAAGAGAAAAAGAAAAACGATTTATGTGTGTCTAATTGCTGCATGTGTACAGAGTGAAGTAGAAACGATAGGTAATCCACGTATATTGTACTGATTGCAAATTTGGGGGTACGTAGTTTATAATGTGCGAATATGCAGCTAATTTCTGGGAATTCGACAGTTCTATGGCAATGGATGGATGACTGAATACAAACATAAAAGAGAGTGTCTCATCATCTTTCACGACAAAGACCGGCAAAAACTATGTCAAGTGAGGGACGAAATAAGAGTTCGCAAGAAGCTGGTCTTGTTCTATCCAGTGACCATTGAAGACAGAAAGTGCTTCTTACGAACCCAAGCAGGGTTAAATGACTCTTTCGTAAGGGGAAGTGAGACAACGCGATGCACTGACCTGACTGATATTTAATTTATGCCTTGAGAAAGCACAGATATCCAGATTGGTGGGACCATCATCTACGGCGGCGCAGTTACTAGAATATACCGATGATCTAGACAAAGAGAGGGGATCGTTTTAATCAATCGTGGATGCATTATTTCGTTTTGCTGAAGCAGCTAGGAGAATTGGGCTAAGGGTCAACACATAGTAGCCGATCACGAATAGCACATGGACGGAGATCCTTCGGTAGAAATTGGATCATACAGGATAAGGTGAACGAATTCAAATGCATTGGATTCCTGGTCAACAGAGCTAATTATATACCCAGGAATTAAGACTGCTAAAATGAAGCAATGGTTTTCCAGCCAGCACTGGCATATTGCTGGGGGGCGAGGAGTCTGCTGGGTTAGCACTTCAAGTCCATGAAAGGAAACTCAAAAGGGGAACAACGAGTGGTGCCTTCGGGAAGTTCAGGATGTGGGGCCTGATATATCCAGGAAGTTTGTGTCATTGGGAGATTGTTATGGGCATGCTATCTGTCAAGAAAACGCAACCCTCTAAGAAATCTCCCTTTCAATACGGAAAATGGAGAATGATAGGGTGGTGTGGCTCACGAGTCCCAAATATTCAGAGCGGTTACATAGGAAAGAGACAGCTGGTAAAAGCTGATCCAGGAAGCCCTTACTCACAGATGAGGTGCTGCGCCATTGAAGCAAGTAAACAAAGGAAAGGTATTTTATCTTCTAATTTAAGCCACATTTTTCGACAAGTGGATCATTGGTTATCATCATACTAAGCAAATTAAACTCATTTGTAAAAATTACAAAAAAAAAATAATCATTAAACATACCTTTTGTATTCAAGAACCAACAGCATGGAACTATGCACATCAAAAATGTGATACATCCCCAGTTGTTCAATAATGCAATTGTACTCGGTGTCCAGGTCGGAAAGGCGAACAGCGCCGAATTAGCTATCGGACTCCAAGTGTTCCAAATAATAACCTGAAATTATTGCAAACATTGAAGTTTGAAGCAGTGATTTTCGAAGTTATCAAGTTAATTGAGTAAGAATTAATTTAAGTAAGTAGGTTTTGATCAACCAAAAAAAAGAGTTAAACAAATAAACATAAAGTAACTTTTTTATCGAGAAATCATAAAAAAAAAATGCAGTTTTTTATGTACTTATTTATGAGCATCCGCAACCAAGGCGTTGCATCCAAAAATCGTCTTACGCCTTTGTATTGGTAGTATTAAGAAGGCACCTCGAGCTTGCATGAGGATAATCGTTTTAGTATAAATTTAAAAATTAACAAGGTATAAGAAATTCGAATCTAAATTAGGATCAATGATTTGCGGTAAGTATATGCATAACTTTATGACCCACTGTATCATAAATATATACGATTTTTTTGCGGATCCCCAAGTCGAAACATCAAGCTACATCACAAGGGATTGTGGAAATAAGGACCTATTTTGATTCTCCCTCTGAAACTCTTACTGCGACAGATATTCTGAGTGCAGTGGCGCACAGTTAAGAAATCACTGAGGTGGATGAAAGAAGTGATAAAATATTCAACAAGTAACGCCGCGGTACAAATGATAATATACAGACCTGAGGGTCGCCCGTGGCCCCGACTGCAGTGGGCTGAGTTTTTTTAATTCCAGGGCCCGTTAACAAATTTCTCTGCAGCACCATGGTTGTTTAGTAAGGCTGGCAATCTATAAATAGCCGGGTGCTAATGGCCTAGATATCGATCCACCATAAAAAAAAAAAAAAAAAAAAAAAAAAAAAAAAAAAAAAAAAAAAAAAAAAATACTGACCTGAGTAATGGCAGCCGTTCCATACATGAGGAGCACCCACCATCTCCGCGGATCGGGACCCTTTGTTGCCAGTAGGCGTTTTGAATTTTGCTCATCTTCGTAATCAGATTGTTCAATAGAAGATTCACTGTCAGATACCTTAAAGAAATAATTTCACTTATAAGGAACTCTAAAAATTAAAATCAAAATTTACTGAAAGTAAGACCCCAGGATGTCTTCTTGTTGTATGAACTCATATAAACTTAAGGCATATGTATGTACTAATCATTTTTGCACAATAAGAGGCAAAATTTACATTTCTAACTCTACTCTCTGAGATAATATTACTCGAGATAAACTACCATAATCAGAAATTAGCACCTGAGTTATAAACTACAATTGATACCTGCAAATTAAGACTCAAGCAAAGTGATTTACTCTTCTTAACTGAATATTCGACCATTAAACACACAGATTGAATATTTCTTTCCTGTACAATTTAGTTATTTTATTGTTTATGGAACCTTTGATTGAGGTTAAAAGCATTCTATGAGATAATTAAGGAAAAATTGTATAAACACATGGCATTTTAGAAATTAGGACCTTTTCGTGAATAAACAAATTGTTTTGTATTTATGTAAATTTGCTGATGGTTTAAATCAAGCTGTTATGGTTAATTTATTGTAAAACGTAGTTTTTAAAGATGATCTGGTGAAAGTTAGTTGTTTCTCTTCAAGATATGGCGAATTCGATTGCATGATTTATGGCAGTTACATTGACACACTAAAAATGGGGAAAACTTTTTGTCCCTCTTCCCTTTCAAAATGCAACAAATTTGACTCCGGAAAACAGGTTAGTTATGCTTCCCGATAGGACTAGTCACCGGAAGTCAGACTATTACCCCAGAAATCTGGGAGGCCCTAAAGAAGTAGTAACTTCATATAAGTTGAAAAAATAAAACAGAAATATCATATAATTATTTATTTATTAAAGGCCAAATTGCTTTTCATTAATCACTTTTTATTTTTAAGTATTATTGAAATTATGACTTTTCTGTTAATAAAGGTTACATTCATTCAGTTTAGAACATTCTCCAGGAATGAGGCGTAAACTAATCACCTTCCTCAGGAATGTTTTATTTATTTACTCCGCACTAAATTAATTACATTTTTTCGTTGAATTTTACTTATGTTTTATTCGTTTCCTCTGTTATTTAAAGGGTTATTTACAGAAGTCCCGGTTTGTAAGTTTACTATGAAAACATAATTTATATTAGTTTGAACAGTTTATTATTGCATTTTACACCGAAAAAAATTTTAATATTGGGCATTTGAATAATTTTGAATACAACTAGGAAAGTAATTTGTCACACACAGACGAAGGTCAGGCTGACAAAAGTTATGACGTCACCTGTTCGTTGTTTTTACTCTCTGGAAGTAATGTTGTCAAATATTTTTTGATTTATTCATTTGGGAGCGAATCCTATATGCTGTCAAGTGAAAGCTTGACTGTTATGGAGGGTGGATGGTCTTGAATAGAATGTCAATGGTTGTGAGGGACCCTTGTGGCTTAATATGTATATTCTTGACATATGTCGCTGTTTTCTATGCAGACTATGTAGTTGTAAGATGGGTAATTATGCAAACAATGCAGGACAGGTAATAATTTATGAGTTTGGGTGTTCTGACAGGAATGTTTCTTTAGGTTGTTAAATATTGTGATTTCTCTTTCAGTCTTTGGGCTCCATTCCATGTAGTTTTGTTTAATACTGTGATATTTCTCGTGTCCTTTTCACATTTGAGAGCAATGTGTTCCGATCCTGGTGCTGTCCCGTTGCCACAAAGTAGAATGGATTTTTCCGATATTCATTCCGGTATTGTTATTTTTCCTATATTCTTAGAATATAAACACAATTATATTAAACTCACGTGAAAATATTTCCTTTAAGGGTCTGACGCAAACTTGCTTCAACACGAGGACTGGACTGTTTGTACAAGATGTGAAACATATAGACCTCCAAGAGCACATCATTGTCGAATTTGTAAACGATGCATAAGGAGAATGGATCATCATTGTCCCTGGCAAGTGAATTATAGATTTTTTTGATTATGCATTTCATAGCAGCAAAACAAGAGATAATGGATAATTAATTATTTTGTATTTTATTTTGTATGTAACTCATTCAGTCTGTTTATGAAAGGATTACTAGTATATTAAGCCTTTAAATCACCCATTAAAGCAACAAGCTTCTCACAATACATTTTATTTATAGTATATATGTAAATATTATGTATATATATGTACATATAAAATATATTTATTTATTTTTTAACACAATTAAATAACCATGCTTGCATTTTTTTATTGCTCTAATAAAAAAAAAATTTATGAGCTCTGTAATAGTTATATAATAATTAGAAAACAAACAAGAGTGTTTTAAATGGATTGTTATTGGTAATTGTTAATGGGTTGTTAGGTAATTTTATATTTAACTAGAAATATTATATTTTTTCTGCTTTCCGCCAATTTCAGAAACTGATACTGTAGGTACTTTAAAATTTTATTAAATAAAAAAGTCTTATGGAAGATTTAACCATTATGAGATTTTTTATGAAATTTGATAATCCATCATAAACATTTTCAAAGTATTTCAATGAACCATTGTCAGTTACAATCCTGACAGTACTTTATTAAGTATTATGTTCTTACAAGAAATTCTATACTATTTATAAAGGTGTACTCAAAAATTCTCCAGACAAAATATTTTAATGAAAATAATTATGCATATATTGAAAATTGAAAATCATCACAAAATTGGTGGTTTCTACAAAAAGGTGGGGAAATATACTCTGAAATGTATCAGGAGCAACTTTTGTATTGCAAATGACGGATAGAAGAATCCCCTTTAAGCTCCTATATATTTGTAAATGACCAAAACATTAGTTTAAATTTTTGTTCATATATAATTTAGAATTTTAATTGTGCTAAGAATCTATTAATAAATTGTAGTATTATCGTTATTAAACTTCCAAAAGAGGCAATTTGTAACAACAATGAAAATTTGTTTATTATAATATGCATGTGGGAAGGTGGGTAGCTTGTCCAATTCTTACGTTAGGAGCTGTGAGTTCAAGTCCCTGTTGTAGTAGTTTGAATTTCTTCGACAATGGGCTCACAAAAAAAAAAAAAAAAAAAAAAAAAAAAATCCCTGCTCTACCATTGTTTCGTAGAGAGTTTGGCAACCTGTAGATAACATGGCACTAAAAGCAGATGGAAAAAAAAATTATTTGTTTGCAAGTCTGGCAGACATGTCGTTACGATATACTATCGCATGTATTGTTCATATATTCTAATTTGCCTGAAAGCCGATGAAAACATAAGAGAACCCTATATTTACTCTTAAGAGATCTAAGATAAATGATAAGAAGTAAAATATTTGTTTAGTTCTTTAGTGTAATTTAAATGCTAAAATGTTTCTTATAGTGTTTTGCTATTAATGAAGTACTTAAAAAAGTAGCACTAGATCTATTTATTAATTTTTTTTCCTGACGTTTTTCATGTTTCAATTTTTAATGCTAATGTGTTATATGTATATTATCTAAAAAATTTAAATTATAGAAATTTAAAATTTAAAATAAGACCCTCAAGGCATAACAATATAATATATATATTTATTATGTTTACAATAATTGTAACTATTTCTAATATGTTCTTCTGGCTTCTTTGACCCTTGATTCCGAAGTGTTCCCTTACCCTTAACCAGAGCAAAAAGTGTGTTTACCTAGCGTGGGAAGGATGGGACATAAAGTTATCGTGTGAAATTAAAGAAAGTGTTCAGAATGGCTCCTTCACGCTAAAGCACATTTATTGGTTTTGAACCTAGAAACCAGAAAGAATTATATTCAAATAATTTTTTTTTTAACAACGAGGTACCATTTTAAAGCTTACTAAATAAGGCAACTTTTGAGGCAGAGGCAAACCTATAAAAGATGTCTCATGATCTACCAAACAAAGTTTGTTAAAATTTACATCACAAACTCTTTATAATAGCTTTCTATTATTAGCTGCTGCCATTTCTTAAATTCATTTTGTTTTTTTAATTTTAACGTCTCTTTATTAATAACATTGATTTTTGGTTAGAGTTTTTTACAGTTTACCACCCTTTCATAGCCAGGAAATGCCTTTTCTTTTTTTTTTTAAAGAAAAGCTACCAGCATGAATTGACCCCACAACCCTAGACTAGGACTGTTAGCGCCTTAGCAATAACATTTTACAAAAAAAGTTTTAGTGTTTGTTTTTTTAATTTTTTAGACTGAGTTATTTTTGTGTTTATCATTATCACCATTTTTTGTTTACAATTGTTGTTATGTTTGTTATTTTCGTGGTTAGCACTTATGTGTTGAATGACCTTGTGCAGAATGAAAAAAGAAATACTGTTGGAAGAAGAATTTATTTCACCTTCTGAAAAAAAATAATAACAATTAAAAAAAACTTTCAAAGATAATACATTTAAAATATTCATTAACATATATATATTTGGTGTACCAAACAAAGAAAATCATTTATTTTCTTTTTAAATGTCATAGCGATTTAACCAGTTAATGAAAATTATCCTCCCAAAAATTGTATTTCTTATTAATAAATTTTGATTTTTAGGATCAATAACTGTGTTGGTGAAAGGAACCAGAAATATTTTATCCAATTTCTGGTGAGTGTTGGTATTCTTTCATTTTATGCAATCCTTCTGGTAATAACATCATGGGTGCGAGCTTGTCCTGATTGCAGCACAGAAATTACTGTGAAACAGTCACGAATGTAAGTTTTGATCAATTCATTTTAAGGAAATCTGTTTTTATTTTTTTGTTTGTTTGAAAATCTCCTTAAATATATCTTTCTTATATGAATTATTATGTCATAGAATGATAAAATGTCATTCCTTGAATGCTTGTGCATGCATGTAAGTTTATGCTGTTACATAATAAGTACAGAATGTGCCAAATAAACAAAAACACATTTCTGAAAAAAAATTGAAGGAATTGTTTTTTTGAAACAATCTCTGAAGGAGAAAATGTTATACTTAACTAATAGGAAATTCGTTTGAATTTTTACTGGGTATGTCTAAGCTCAGTTTTATATTAAATATAAAATATATAGTATATTAAACTTAAGGAGGAACATGTCCTTTAAAAATCACTTTACAAAATTGAAAATTTTAACCGTAGCAGCCCTATACATTTTAAAAGTCTTAAATATTATTTATAAAAACATCACATTATATAAAAAAACATGGGGATGTTCAATCCTATGCCACAAGGCAACATAATTTAATAGCACTGGGCAAGCACAGTACATTTTTTAAAAACGGGCTTGCGTACATGGGAGCACCTTTTTATAACCAATTACCTAAGGAATTAAAGGAGGAGGAGGATAAGAAGTTGTTTTACAAAAAAATTTAAGAATTACTTGGCAGAACATTCCTTTTATACAGTTAAAGAATATTTTCCCACCAAATATTCCTTGCTCTCTCATTGCTGTAATTACCATCATAATTTTTGTTATTTGTTTTATTACAATTATTTTATTGAGGTATTTTATTTATTGTTAAAATCGTCTTTAAATGTAAAACATGAATGTCTTGACGTTCCTATTTCTTCTGTGGGTTAATGGAAATAAAGATTTATGTATTTATTGTATTAGCTGATGTACCTATCGTTGATAGGTGTATTAAGAAAATTTGAGAAAACAGAAAATGTATACACTCTGATTGACTTATTGATTAAACCATTAGTCGTTATCACATAAGTCAGGGTATACAAATCCGACTCGCAGAAACTGCTTTATCTTTACACATTTCCATTCTGATGCCTAATGTCATTTGGAAAGGTTAGAATAGGACAGTTAATCCTATTTATATTTTATAGTGACCCAATCCAATATAAGAGAAAGGGAGAATCTGAAAAATCATTTTTTTTTTTTTTTTTTTTTTTTTTTTTTTTTTTTTTTATTTGATTTGCTGAGTCAGAGAGATGTAGGTAACATGACACTTCACCTTGTTTCTTTTTAGTTCTCCCACAGTTTCAAGCTAAGGTGTATTGCACCATTATCTATGAAAAATTCAATGTCCGATTTCAAGGGTGTATCTCAAGTCTGAACCTCCCCACCTAGCACTTTCTTACTCATAAATCACACGTATAAATTAATATTAAAACATTGATATTCAATTGAATACTTTTTCAATCATATTTATGAATCAGCATTCTATAGAGTAAACATTCGTCTTTGCTATCCTGAAGCATTTTCAGAACTTTGACTTTGATTTCCCAACATTCGCCCTTTCTCTTCCAATGTCCTGGTATGTTGACATTGGTAATTCTTTTATTTTATTTTATTTTTTATTGTTATTACTTTTTTTGTTGTAGAAATTACACGTTTACTTTTTTTATGAAATTTTAAATTTTAAAAATGTTTGGATGTCGCTCTATTAGAAGGTTCGCCTTCCAATGATAGGAAAAAACATAGTTTTTTTTTACCAACTTACACTATTTAAAACATAATTTATTTTATGTTTTTAGTGTTCATTGCATTATCCTTGTGATGGAGAGCAGTTTGTTCGGAATATTTGTTCTGGCCATCCTCTATGATCAAATAGAAGCCATGGTTAATGACGAAACTACAATCGAGCAATTACAGGGGCCAAAAGGAAGCATGTCTGTTCATAAATTAATTATGAGTCAGATCTGCAGACTGCCTTGCTACAGCACTGGCATCAATCATAGAACAACTTTCAATGCGCATACGGTTTGACTCAACATTTCCGAGGCACATTCTACTAAAGTTTAGTGCCAATAATTATGATGCTCATGAGAAAGGACAATCAAATTTATTTTAAACTAACATTCCTTCCTTGTTATTTTTAAAAAAATACTGTCTGTTTATACTTTTTTGGTTCTTAGTTGAATGTGGGTCGGATAGCTGTAGAAATTGTCCTGTAGAGACACAGAACGAATGGACTGACACATTTTGCAATCTGTTTATATTTTACTTTTCTTTCAAAATGAAAGGACAGTAATTATTAAAGCACAAGTACTCCATAATTTTACTCTACATGTTTCCCAGACCATCTAGCTCCTCATCAGGAGCCCATAACTAATATTTACGGCTATAAAAACTTGTGTTTACCACATCAATTTTATTTACCTTTCACAAAGTTTAACAGTTTCCGTACCAAGAAAGGCACAAAGTGAAGGTTTCTCCTGTACAGGATACTCGCACTCAGTCTTGGGTCCACTGTATGGTAACTTTTGCCATTCTCGCTCATAGTGGCTTGACTTTAAGCAATCTCCTCACTGAATTAAAACTCGGCTTTTATCATTTTAATTTTGTTTTGTTTACTATCATTATTAATTTTTACCTATCTTGGATTAATTTTGATTTTGAATTATTTCTAAGTTAAATAAATTTGTTGAAAACAAAGATGTAAAAAAGTTATATTGTATGCCTGTAAAAAAAGTTTTTCAGTTTATCATACACTTTTCTTATACTCAATAACTACTAAATAAATAATGTAATTTTAGGTGTAAGCTCCTGAAGAGGTATCAGATAGTGATTGAAACATGTAGAGTTTTATTTAATTTCTCCTATTTTTGAAAGAAAAGTGGACTAAAGTATGTTGTTAAAACATATATGGCAGGTTTTGCCAGAGTCAACATTATTATTTATTTATTTGGTGAAACTTGTAAAGAATACTTATGGAAATGTACTATAGTTGAAGAAATTATTGGAGGACAAGGTTTTAGAATAAATTTGTAATCTCCTATTGAAATTGACTCATTCTACTAAATTATTCACTTTAGAGAAGGAAATATTTGGTTGGCAACTAAGAATGTAAATTTTTCTAATTTGTGGCCTAAGTATTTTTTTTTTTTGTCTCTTTAACGGTGTATCAACATTTGGGCTATTAATACTCAAGATTTTGGCTATCTAAGGTTGCCACCCTTTTATAATGCCAATGGCACGTGGTTGTCGATTGCTCATTAGGGTACTGGCCTAGCCCGATGTTGTTTAACTTCGGTGATCAATGGGAACCAGTGCATTCAACGTGGATATGGCCGTTGGCGACCTAAGTAAATAAAAATATTTTCAAAATGACAGAAACTCTGGACATGGCATTACTTGTGGAAGTTTTAAGACTCCAATGCTCTGTAAATATAAACTTTTGAAGAGGTGTCAAGTGACGTGAGACATTTATTTTTATTTATCTAAAAAAGGATATTTTTGGGGAGTTATATTGTTTTTTAATAGATGAGCTTCTGCCATTTTGAAAATAAATGATGGAAAAAAAGGATCACCATCTTGTAACTAATAAACATACTAACTGAAAACGAAGATTTCCAATTCAAGGCAACAATTAATGAAGATCACCAAAGCTTTTTTTGTGACATTACAGAGAAACTCAAAATATCATTCACACGCCAAGAGATTGGTTGGATTGTGCATTAGGGCAAACAATTTCCAGAGCATCATTGCCTGATCTCACTCATGTCACACTCACGCTCATTTTTTCTCGGAAAACATATACATCGGAAGTGTAAAAGGTTCTTTTTCCCCAGTTACTTAGTAATTCCCAGTTACTTAGTTTCCAACCATATATTTGCCACTTAATACCTTAATTGGTAATACTGAAGGAGAGTGTCCTCAGCACCGATTTTCTTCAAAATTTGCACTATAACGTATTTTGATGCACTAAACACAAATCCGTTGAAAAAAAAAAGTTGCTCGCAACTAGGAAAGAAGTTATTAAGCACTAAAGTTCACTGTTATGGAGGTTATAAAAGACGGGGTAAACAGCTTATATGTAAACACGCGCCTGCGCAATAGTCCTTAATGACAAAGTGTAATTGAAATTTAGACTCACCTGTGGTAGCTGACTTGGTCGTAAACTGTCGCTTTTGGGCATACGTGCTATGCGTTTCCGCTCGCTCAAGAAAACATCAAAACCCCTAGTCAATCCAACTCGCAGAAATGAAAAGAATTCTATGCCCAATAGTCATCCAAGGCAGTCTTCCCTAACCTTCATAACAGTGAAATTTTTTTAAAAAATAACTTCTTTCCTAGTTGCGAGCAACTTTTTTTTTTTTCAACGGATTCGTGTTTAGTGCATCAAAATACGTTATAGTGCAAACTTTGAAGAAAATCGGTGCTGAGGACACTCTCCTTCAGTTTTACCCCTTAATTCATCAACCATGTTCAATTCTTGGTTTGACCCTACTCCCAGATACTTGTATCTACAGTCCATATTAGAACACCAATACCAATGACTTAAACCACTTACTGTAAAATACTCTGAAATAAAATAACAGCTCCGTCCTTATTTTGCCAATCTAAGTCATTAAAAGAAAGTGGATATAACTCTGATAAGCATAATCTTTTTTGTATTGACAAAATGCGATTTTATTGGTTCTTCTATAGTTCTTTCAGAAAACTGGTAAATTTCAATTCTGTGGGAAAAATTCCCGGCGGTTCCATCATTTACAAATTCCCATTTAAATGAATATCATGCTTAGTGAAACTCTATAAAAACTAATTCCATCATTTAGGAGCAGGGAAGGCTTTGAGAGGTGATGCAAGAGAGATAGATTTATCAATACTTAGCCAAAGGTAAGGGTGCATTTACATCTGATAGTTATTGCAGGATATGTATATCAGACAGAAATTATGACTAATGTAAACTGAAAACAATTTATGCCTGAGATATATATTTTCATCACAAGCTATAAGTGTCAACACATCTATGCCATCAGGTGTAAACACTGATTATAAAGAAAAGAATTTAATATCAGAGATAAATATCTTGGCTACTAGCTGTATTGTCAACACTTCTATACTGTCAGATATAAACAATGATTATTTGCTAGTACAGGACACAAATCTATGTGTGTAAACAGGCCGTACATTCATCGCAAATTACGCCAAATCCAGAACTGTCAAATACATATCCATGGCATAGGGTAGGCGCATTGTGAAGAGGTAGAGGTACCTTTATGTAACACTAACACATTGTTTGTAATGGGGGCTCGCATAGTGAAGAGGTAGAGGTAGAGGTGAACTGCGCGGGCCTCCTGGAGGTCTTTCCCGCCCGCTTTTAAAGACAAAATTGTTTGTCTTTTCGAGCGGTCTACAGCGTGGTCTATGACGTTGCATCTCCGTGATTGGTTCTTTCAAGTCTTCTACTATCCTATTCCACCCTCTGCTGCACGTGTGGTCGTTTGTGTAGTATTTTCACTCTAGAAAATTTGAGATTAGTATTTTAGGATTGTGAATAACTGTAACGGTAGTGAAATGAAAGAAGATTTAATTATCGCGGTGCATTAATTATCCACCATTTACGCGCTGTCGGCATGTTATCATTATCTTCACTACTGTCACTTAATATTGTAAAAAAATTAACTATCCTAACTACCTCTCTTCTAGCAATACAGTTGAAGACTCACTCTCAAATCAAGTGAAACTGGAAAAGCAGCGCGGTATCCCTCTTCACTATGCGACCCTCCCTCTATCAAAACCTCTACCTCTACCTCTGCCTCTTCACTCTACCTCTACCTCTACCTCTTCACCATGCGCCTACCCATACATGTCTAGCTATTTCTGTCAGTGCTTAAACATTCAAGCAAATATCTATCCGACACCTGAGATATATTGCCTGCGAGAAGTGTCTGATGTAAACGCACCCTAAGGCTGAAAACAATTTAAACTATAACATCGTTTGTTCAAATAGATGGTTTAGTTGAGGGAAAATGGCGTGGCCTATATCCCCTGCAGTAAAATGAATGGCAAAAATTCCCTCTTTTATAACCTATCACTAATTTATTCATTTATTTTTTTTTCGTCTTTAACGGTGCATCAACTATTTGGCTATTATCGCCGGGCTATCTACAGGTTGCCACCCTTTTATAATGCCAACAGCACGTGGTCAGTCACCCATTCAGGTACTGGCCACGCCCGACGTTGCTTAACTTCGGTGATCTACGGGAACCGGTGCATTCAACGTGGCTATGGCCGTTGGCCCTTAACACTAATAGTTTTAAAATGTTCTTAGTCTTAGCTTTGGCTACATATTGATAAATATTAGACACTATATCCCTTGCCTGACCTCTCAAAGCCTTCCCTAGTCTTAAAAGAGACATAATCAGTTTTTATATTGTTTCATGTGCCGCATTGTTCATTGAAATGACAGAACTGTCAGGAATATTTCCATCAAAATTGCATGCATGCGTCTTTTCCTCCACTGGACTAAGTTCTATCCCCCCCCCCACATAGTTTCTGAAGATGGCTACTATGCCATTATGCATATCAAAACTGAAAATTTAAAGATTTTCACAGTTGACTTATTGCCCTCCTGATAGCTAACAAATCTCAACTACATTATAATATGATGACTTTTTGGAGTTTACTAAGAAACTCCGAAACTTTCCTTCTTGAAGGATAATTATTTTTTGATATTTGAATATGATCTATGTAATATCAAAACTAATTCATATTTTACATTTGCTCCTGCTTATAAAAAGTAATCTGTGCTTATTCTATATGTCTTCTTTTGCGAATTATTGAAATATTGTTTTTACTCGGTTCATAATATTTACACTATTTGCCATTTTATAAAGGTGTTATATACATGTATATAATTATGGGACTAAGTTTTGCTATTTTTTATTGATGTTGCTTTTTGTTATTGTGTAAATAACCACTTGTGTAAATCATCAATTACTTGTATTATAATGTTCAATTTTAAGAAGTAAATAGTCTTGTAGTTAGATATTTAGCCTTGTAAATTTTTCTAATATAAATATTGTAAATTAAGTATCTCTCCACCCAAAACATACTGATAAAAGATTTACCAATTTTTTTTTCTCCGAAATTCCAGTCCATTTCTGAATCACTAACACCAATTCAATCAGGTTACTTAAATATACTGATTTCTTATTTAAAGATCTAATTTCAATGTTCCTAATGCAATCAATATATGTTCATGTTCTATTTCAAGGGGTAACACTACCTTGTGTAATCACAATCAAAGTAATTTTCTCCAATCTATGAAAAACAAATATATCAATATTTTTCAATTGTTCATGTCATTAGTTTTATATGGGCTAAGTTAGAGTATCCAAAAAAAGAATACGTTTTAATTCTTTGAAAATAAAATGGTCGCATTGTGTCTGACAAAAGGAAACACTTTGTTTCACGGGTGATAGTGTGCAGGTGACAATTTTTAATCTAGAACAAAAAATTAAAATTATTTTGAAAGAAGAAGGTAAAATGTAGTAAAGTACATACAATTTTTAAGAAATATTAATATTTTCAAAAATGTTAAATGTTTTCGTATCACGGCAACGGCTAACTATCTCCATCTCTACTATTTTCAAAAATGGTGAACAATTCTTCATTTTCTATTAAAAATCTGTCGAAAATTGGTCCTAATAATTAATAATCAATAAATCGAAAAAATTCTACATACTTTACCAGCAAATATCCTTAGGAAGCTTTAATTAAAATTTGAAGTTGATCAGGTGAAAATTGAAGGCGCTAGCGTATCGCCCGATTTGAAAAATATAGTTATGAGAAAAACGACTTTAAGGTTAATGTACTAAAATGGTAATTTTTTTCCTTTTTAATTTTTTTTTTTTTCATAATTTCATACAGATTAAAAAAAACTGGGTTTGAATTTTAATATGTATTGAAGGAGGACTGGTGCCAGCGAGTGTAAAGGCATTTAAAAACCTTTCCACCAAATAAACTCTCTTGGATATCATTTTTGATTAGTTAAAAAAGCATTCAAGCCCATAAAAAAAAATGTTACAAGGTAGTATTACCCCTTAACTAAAGACTATAAAATTTGAAATTTATGTAAAAAAATTATTAAAATTTTATAAATGCTGTTTAAGAATTGTCTGTTGCACACGTTATAACAATACACCCCAGTATTTTTTGTACTAAAAAATACAGCTATTATTATTCTTATTTGGAGGAAGCATTTGGGCTTGACATTAAAACGGATTCCGTGTGTTCTATTTGTGCATTTCATTATTTATAGTCTGGTTATAAAATATAACGAGGACCAATCTAACAAATGTTGTAATTAAATTTATGCTGAATTATCCTTTTCTACAGACTCTCTGGTTGTATATTTGTTTTAAGCATTTTTTCTTTAGAATTATTATTTTATAATTGGCTGGGATTTTCCAATGCAATTCCTTACAATTATGTACTCGTAGCATTTTCTTGCCACCATGTGATCATATGTGCACAATTATATGTATATAAGTGTCTGCTTGCATGAATTATTGTATATAAATGTAAAAAAAAAAAAAATATTTACACTTCATTAACAATATTTTATAAAACGAAAGTAAACTGTGTTGAATATCAATAGATTCTATGAGGATTTTTTATTACAAAAAAATAATAAATACTATTTTAAATACTTTTTTCAAATCTGAATTTATATGAATACTTTGATTAGTATAAATAAAATAATATTTTTTAATGGATCCCAAAATCAGAGTGTTTTACATTTCTTGAAGTAAATAGCAGGCGTTACTCCCCAAAATTGTTTAAAACATTAACTCACATTTGCGACATTTTCAACCAGTGTAGTTTCATCATCAAGCATCTTAAATTAAGTCTTGTTAAGGTCTACATTAATTTTTATAATTTCATATTAAGGATAATTTTGAATTTTGAGAGTAAACATTAAATCCGGATAAGAATCTTCATAATTTGTTAAGTGATTATATGTACATGTTTAAAATATTTATAGACATTTTCCTTATTCAGAAATTGATACTAACTTTTTTATTTATTATCTTATATTAAGGAAAGGGAAATGTTAAAAAATGGGCTAGAAGATATAACACAAATTGTTACACACCATATTTTTTTACGAAGTTTTTATTGTTTCTTTAATACATTACTCTGGGCCTTCTTAGATATTATAGTTTTATTTGGCAGTATATCAGTTTGTTTCATCTGCTCCTAGTCAAAGAGTTAACCTAGTCAGTACTCATTTTTGTTTTATTTTTCCAATTTAATGACCATTTATTACTCATAATTATTGCTCCATTAAGTTACTCAAGCTTGTAATGTCTCTAGCGTAAGATAACTTTAACTCAAGGCTATTTGAGTTTGTTTGTATTACACTTACTTTCATATTTTTTTTATTGGCTTTCTTTTGTCCTTTAATATTTAAAATAATTGTCAAAATGTTTTATGCTTTATAGCCAATATTTACATGCTTAATTGAGATTTGTTATTTTTATCATTTTATAATTTCTAGAAACTAGTATTAAGTGTTAATATGCTATTATTATTGATGGTTCTATATTGTTTTTGATAGTCTTATTTTTTATTTTTGTTATTTTGTTTAATATATCAAGAATTTAGAAAAGCGTGGGAACAGAGTACTAGAGATTATACAGGGTTCGTTCCGAAAGTAATGTAATTGTTTTTTTTTTAAAAAGTAATTTATTGAACAGATTTGCACAAACACTTAACAGTCTTCAAATTACTATCCGTGGGTCTCTACACATTTTTTACGGGAACTCTGCCATCACAGATACTCGCCCTAGGAAGCGTTTACAGGGGTCTCTCACTAGGTCTTTATCATGGCTGATTGGATTGCGAACTTGTTGCATGTTGTTACAGGCGAGTTGTCATAATGGACTTGCCAGGTCGCAGAGATGTCCTTTATCTTCTTTACGGCCCTTTTGCGGTGTCTTTCCAACAAATCCACCTTGAAGGCAGTGTTAATTCTTGAGTAACAAACTCTTTACGGGCCAATTTGTTGTCAGTTTTGCTACCTAGAGCGTTGTGAGTCGTAAACCTCTGCCAGGCCCTCCTTAAAAGTCTTTAACCACCTCGATGGCACAAGAAATCCAATTGCATTACTTTCGGAACCCACCGAATCAATTCTTTACATACAACTAAGATTGTCGTTTCTTTATATTTTTAAGTTTGTTTAATTTTATTGGAAGTAATATTTTAATTATTGGAATATATAATTGAGAACAATTTTTTACTTAAATTATTTTATTTGAATAATGCAGTTATTTTATTTTTAAAAATTGACTTCTAAGTATATATAAATGTTTATTTTTTTGTTGTTATATATTATTTTTATTGCTGGGATAGATCAATGGCTCATGTTCTGTTGATACTCACTTCAAAACCCAGATTTTATCTTCATCATTTGGGGCTGATAAACAGTTCTAATGACCATCCCTAGGCCCACCCAGCCTTTAAAGGGTACCTGCATATCAAGTGGGCAGGAACATAGTGTTGACCGTATTATCTCTCCCATCTAGTGTGCTTTACGGCCATTCGTGAGGTACCATTAAATATAATATTGCATCTCTGAAGAATATTGTATATCGTATCTCTAAACTCCAAGTTGGAATTTTGCATTTTGATATGCATTTTTAACAAAAATGTTCTCTATTTTAGGCCAAATTGAGATGTCGTCTGTAGTATGTTTTTAATCCTTCACTTGTTTGATGGTTTAACAGGACCAATTTTCGGAAGAATGCAAACGATTTTGGACTTTTTGTTAAAAGTGTACACATTATACTCTTTATTAATTGATTAATTATTAAACTATTTAGGATTAACTAAAGTTTAAAATGATAATACATTCTTATTCATTATGAAAATTAAATTATAACTTTATCCAGATAATTTAAGGATTGTCATTTTATTTGAAAAATGGTGAAATCATTATTGTTTTTGGATTTAAAATATTTCTATAATTTGATTCAAAATAATCAAACCGTAATAATCAATTCAATATTAATTAATAAATACATTTAAATACATATCATATTGAAATTGGACTATTTTCTTAAAAGAATTATTTGTTGGTAGATTTACGATGTGAGCATCTTCTTTGAAATTAAATGATATTTTAATTACATTGGGTTAATATGTACTTAAGCCCTCAATTTCTATAAGACTGTGAAGGTTAGTTTTTATATTTGACACGTTTAAGAAAAATGTGTAGAACTCAGAATTATTAATAATTGGTTTAGATAAAATAAAATTTGTTATAGCCAGATAAATCTATCGTATCCTGTATTGCAAGTACTGTCTGTTTCTTACTGATAGCTTCTTCTTGTCATATTTTTCTTAGTTTAGCTAAAGAAAATTTTTAACAAATTCTAGCTAATAGCTACACTTTCTATTGTTACTTAGCGTACTTAATGGTTTATATGAATGTATAAATTAATTACAGCTTATTTCTATATTTTGATTTAAATTCTTTTGAAATGTTTATTTTTATGAGCCCATGCTTTCTAGAAGTGTATATAATTCTATAGCAATTAAAAAACCAGAGAAAAGTTTTTTAAAACAATAAATAATTTTAAAAGTATTTTAATATCTTATTTTTCTTATTACACCTAATTATATTATGGCTAAATTTGTACACTCTCACCAACTTATTAGTACTTCAAGAACAGAAATTACACACTTTCTGTTTCTTGTCTTCCACAAACATCCATTTATTCTATAGTCGAGTATGAGTTAATTCGTTCAGAACAACAAACTTCTTTTTTTTTGTTCTTTCTTTTAAGGCTTGTCAAACCTTGGGTCATTAATGCCTCGAATGTAGTTCTGGGCGATGACCTTGTCACAGGCACTTGTATTCAGGAAACACTTTCAGAAGGAGCAAATATTTGTTTCTCTCTCAGTTGTAAATTATTCATTTTTTTCACAATTGTTATATTTATTTAATTTCATAATAAAAAAATTAAATTTTCATTTAGTTTATTTTAAATTTTATCAAATAATGGGATATGTCATAGAAATGTAAAATTTATATTTTGGAAATTAATTTGCTGGATTTCAAGAATTTCATTAATTTATTTATATTTGTTGCGCCGTTGCTTAGTATTTCATCCAAATGTACAGGCAGTTGGACTTCATCTCTTTCCTTTTTAAATTTTTGGCATTCAGTTGGAATGTGCTTAACGGTTTGAGGGACTCCACAACTCTCACATATGGCCTGTTCCTCTCTACACATTAAGTGTCTGTGACTCATTCGTGTATGCCCTATGCGCATTCGAGAGAGCACCACCTCTTCTCTTCTGTTTTCCATGAAGGACGTTTTCCAAGGTCTAACTTCTCTCTTTTAATTTCTCTTAATTTGTTACTATTTTGCAAATACCAAAAATTTTGCCAGGAATTCCATATTACTGACTTTATGTGCGCATGGATATCTAACACTGGAATTTGTTTATAAATGATACCGTCATTAATTCCTTTTTTTGCAGCTTTGTCTACTTCTTCATTTTCATCAATCCCACAATGCCCAGGGATCCATACAAATATAATGGATATATTATCTTTTGCTAATGACTCTAAACACTCAAGTATAGGGCTAAACTTTAAACACTAACATTTTCAACGGTACTGGATTGTGTGGAATTCATACTCAGGTTATGAATTTTTGATGTCATACAACTGGTACGAGCTTAGAGTTGGAGGAGTTAAATAAATGAAACACCAAACTAATTAAAATTGTATATAAGTACAAATAAATAGTATATTTTAAAAAAAACAGGGTTGAAATCCTCAAAGATTTACAAAGAATTGTCTTTTGCTTTAAATTTGATAGCTGATAGCACATAGTTATTTCTTTAAAATAAAAATAACAATATAAAAAATTATATGAATGTAGGGGTTCCATTTTAAAATAATTCTTTAAATTGAATTCAATGGCATTTTCACTTATTATAAGTTACAAACTGATATTCTTAATTTTATTACTATTCGCTATAATTAAAGTCTGTAAAATTTCTTGTTATTAGCATATATTTTTATAACGTTTTTTTCTATAATTACAGATTTTTATATTGGTACAAATTAACAAACACCAATTTAACATTTACAAAGAGCAGCATGACAAATTAAATTATAATGATATAAAAGCATTAATTGCATACAAATTCTTTTAAATTTATCTTATTACCAAATATTGAATACATAAATTGTTGTGTAACTAATTATTCCTATTTTCAACAAATAGTTACTAATCGAAGTTTGAATAGACGTGGAATACTCAAGGAATTAATACAAATGTTGTTACAGCAGTTTTGACAAGTAATTAATGAAAATATTAAACAAAATAAAGGATTATTTTGTCCTGTAAATAAATTAATATCTTATGATATGACTGAAGTTCAGTAACTTGAAAATACTTTGATTACTTAATGAACCATATCAATGACAATGAACAGGTATGACAATGTTTGGGCACAATGCTACATTTAATAATAATTGAAACTATTTATCAGTAATTTTTTTTCATAGGTATGATGAAACAGATAACTCTTACAACGAAAAGTAAAAATATAACATATCAGGCGTTGGGAGCTAAAGTCGATCAACGATTCAGCAAAAATTTAGGGGGCTTCTAGTTGAGTCTCGTCTCGTGCTGACAAAAAATTTAAGGGCTCGTGGAAATTTTGCTGGCCACTAAAACGCCCTCGAGCTTAGAGATCTCCTAAATTGGACTTATGGTCAAATTGAAACGACGGAACATACCTCCATGGATAGCCTCAATTATGACAGAAACTGCCTGATTATGACAGCATTAGTTATAGAAGAAAACTAAGGAAGGCTTGAAATATTAGTTGTCACAATTCTAAAAGTATGAAAAAATCATTTAAATTTAACATTTTTATTTTTAAAATTATTAATAATAATAATTAATTAGCAAATTTGTTTTATAATTTTGGACTTGATCCACTTTAGCTCCGATAAATGAAAGTTGTTGATGAACTTTTATTTAAATTGACAGAAACCATTTCAACTTATTTTCCTAGCTTTAATTTAATCAGGTCATTAATAAAAATCTTTATTCACATGAATGGGTTAATAAAAAACAATATGCTTTTACATTTTTATTAATAGAAAATGTTATAATCAATTAATGTACAAAGGTATAAGAAAACCTAATCATAATTTTACAACATGTTGAGCAAAACAAATGTTTTAAAATTTTTAGAAAAATTTAATTTTAATAAACAGAATTTTCTGAGTATATCATTATAAATGATAATTACAAAAATGAAAAGCATTAAATATTTATCTTTTCTTTGAAAAATAAAATAATTTTGATCATTAAATAAAAAACGACTGGACAATGTAAGGTTTCTGGGGTAAGCATAGAAATATCTGTTTTGCGACATTTTTTTAGTTTTACACTTATCTGAGTGCTGTGCAGTGGAATAGTTGTATATTTCCATTATATTTTACATTCCTGAACTTTAAGAGGATAAATAACAAACACTTTTATTTATTTAATAGATATTAAAAAAGTCAAAACTTTCTTATTAGGCCCTTTTCTTAGCAGTTTACAACTTGAGCACATTAGCTAATATAAATAACTCGGTAAAGTTTTTAGAACAATATTTGAACTCTTATTGAATGCTAAATTTAGGATCTAAATCCATGTGAATTAAAAAAGAAATCATTCATTTATATTATAATTTAAGAAATAATATTCCTATAAAAAAGATTATAACTAAGCAAACACGATATTGTCTGAGTAGAATGATTGTGCTGATGGAAAGTGAAAGTTTAAACAATTATTTTGGAACCCCCAAATTGGAATGGTTGGTAGATTTGCGTACAAATTTCTAGGCTATTTGCAAATATGAAGTTTGGCAAGATTCAAACAAGCTAGAATTCACCTATAAAAAATTTACTAATTTAAATATATATAAAGAAAACATTCATACAAATGAGTACTAAAATTCACATAAGAAGTAAAATATTTTAAAACAGAGCCCCTACACAAAAAAAAAAAAAAAAAAAAAAAAAAAAAAAAAAAAAAAAAAAAAAAAAATACAATAAATAACTAAATAATACTTAGAGATCTACGTAGTTATCGTTCACAATTGAGCATATTCAAGCTTTGTTTTGTTTTTTACATCGTTCTATGGAAGCATTTGTTAAAACATAATTTTATAATTAGAGGAAAATAATTTATCGACCCAGTACAAGAATTAAATTAAACACTCAACAAATGTTTGCTAAACGTAATAACTTTATGATAATAAATTTAAAAAAAGTTACCATTCGATGAGTTTTGAGAGATTGTGTAAATATTAAATAAAGATTGTCTCAATTTTTAAAGAACAATTATTACAGCACAATTATCTAATTATATTTGGTCTATTAAAGATTACTTATTCTTTGAATATCAATCAAGTAAGGTCTCCCCGTGGTCAAGTGGCTAACACCTTAGATTTTCATGTGGGAGATGGTGGGTTCGAGTCCACCGGCATAATAATAATAATAAATAAAAACCATGACAAAAATGCTACAGAATTAAATTAATTTCTATACTGGCCAAAATAAAGCTTCCTCAGCTGATATCAGGGAATTGTTCTTATTTCAGTTTTTTAATATATACTTTTCAAGTTTTTAAGAAGATGAGCTTTTGTTTCCAAAAGTGACTTCGCCCTCTTAATAAAACACTTGTGGTGGAAAAAGGCCTCTGACCTAAAACCTAGTCATGGTTCACTAGCACCTATTCATGGTTATCTAGCAACCTCAAATTTGAATGATAATTTTTATTTTAATGGTGTATCAACAATTGGTCTATTAACACTGGGCTATGTACAACTTGCCACCCTTTTATAATGCCAACAGCACATGGTCGGTCACCAATTCAGGTACTGGTAATGCCCGATGTTGCTTAGCTCATTCTCGAGGCAGCCAAGAGAATAAGAGGCAGAACATGCAGGCGTTGGAAGGATGCAAGGACGCAAGAATACTGGCAATAAGGACAAACTGGAAAGAGGCTGCCAAAGATGGAATGGAAAGATATAAATAGACTCGCAAATAACTACTTCATTAATTTTGAATCTTAAAATTAAAAACTCCAGCGCATCAATTCATACTACGTCAGTTCAAATAGCTCTTTAATCATGTGTTTAATGAACGCTTGGTGGTTGAGAACTCAAGTAAGAACATATGTTTACATACACTGTTAAATTTCATAGAGCAACCTGATTGAACAAGCCATCAAAATCTCAAGCAAAATTTTATTTGCACAACTGTCCTCACTACCTAATCTTAGATGTGAGGTGTGAGGAAAAGCATGGGAAAGGAAGGAACCCAGACACCAGTCAGCAATATTGGACATCAGCAGTTAGAGACCTGCATTGCTCTATAATTCCCACGATTCCCCAATCCTACCTGCCTATTTAGGCTGGGCTAAATCCTAGTCCAATCTCATTTCTCTCAGTCTCTTCTCACTCTCCACTCACTCTCTACTAGACTCCACGCTCGACACCCTCCACTCATCCCGTCCAGGCCGGTTGTCCAATCAATACACGCTACTACTTACAAGCTGCCTTTCATTCAGAGCCCCCGAATCTCCATCGCATTGGTGGCAGCGGTGAACAGGATCAACACCATCACAGAGGCGATGGATGACTTTCAAAACGGGTTAAATCCGTTTTTTCGTCAAAATAATTTTTTTAATTAAAAAATCACATTTGACCAGAATTAAATTTTTTTGGGTGGAATTTAGCAGGTTCTGATATTTCGGAAAGATATCATAAGTCTGTTCAAAGAAAAATTATTTGCTAAGATTTAAAATTGTAATCTAAAATATTTTGAAAGGGATGTCATATACTTTTTGGAAAAGTTTGTAAATTTTATTCTGTGGATTTCAAAAGCAAACCAATGAAGAGTCAACATTACACTCAAAACTCATGAAGTAATTCAATATTATTCTTATAATTGAACGCTTCACAAAAAATTAGTTAATTTTAATTATCTTGTACTGGGAAGACATTCAAAATAACAGGACATGGAAAGTAACATTAATAATCATTAAAGCAAATTAAACAATAATATATAAGTTAAAACAAGAATACATTTTATAAGAGATCAACTTAAAAATAAAAAATAAACAATATGAAATACATTTGTATAATTAATTTTTTTTTTTTCAGCTTTCCTTATTATATTTACGAATATTCTCTAATAAAAATCATATCCAACATTATAAAATTCTATGTACACATTTTTTGATAAAAAGTAACTCTGAACCTAACCTAATGCTGTACAAAAATGTGTAACGTAATATCGAGCACAGAATATATACGTTTGGCAGTGAACAATCATAAATACTTATTATAACTAAATAAAAGAGGAAATAAACAGTTTAAGTAGGAATGGAGACCGCTGAAAGCGGCGACGCCCGCTTTGCAAAGCACTGCTTTATCAGAACTCGGATTATTTTCTTTCTTGGGAGCTGAAGTTCTTTTATTTTTATCCAAATCGAAACAAATACTATAAGTTTCAAGAACGAGTTCAAGAAAAAGCATTCAAATTTAGTATTTAATTACACTCTAATTGTCTAGAATAAATTTTCTGAAAGCAACTTATTAATATATCTTTTTAAATTTGAATTTGTTTTTCTTTTAATTTTATTATCACTATCAGCACAATGCGTTAGTTAAAAGTGAAAATGATAAGAATTTTGACAATATGAAAAATTGATAGTGCTAATGGCATGGAAGTTGATATGCCACTAAAAAAATAATAATAAAAAATTTACAAGTGACCGACACTATGTTAAATTATAAAAAAATTGCATGGGACCTATATAAATTCAAACTTATCAGCTGTCATCCACAGTTAGACTGAAGTCAGTAAAATGTGATTTATTTGGGTAGGTTTCAAGTAAATCAACAAAAAAATGGATGAAAATTATGAGAAAGCTGAGAATGATATCAGACTAAATTAATTATTTGAAGCACTGTCAATTATAAAGTGCTCCTGTAAACTATTCAAGGTGTAGACATCAATATATTATTGATTAGGCACCCGTTTTGGTAAATTAATGTAATTATACACGAGCTAAATGTGTAATTAACGCAAAAAAGAGAACATCGCTAAAAAAACTTTCTAAGAGACAAATTTTCAAGTCATCTATCAGGTTTTCACAATGGATTCTCGAATATCTCCATCAGTTTGGATTTTATTTCTGTGGGAGGAAATGAGTTGTGAGCAGAGAATTTCCATCTTTCTCTTCTCTTTATGGTTCTATTTGATGTTTTTGTGATGTTAATTACAACTTTTTCCAGACTGTTGGTAGAGTGTAACAATCCTCTCAGTTTGATACTAGTTTTTTTTTGTTATTATTATTTCTGTAGACACCCTGACAAGTAACATAATAAAAAAGAGACCAGTTACACCTACCAAGAGTCTGGAAACCAGCAAGTAGTAAATAAGAATGGAAGAGGGAGACCTCAAGCCCCTATTGACCCGAAGCTATTATCTGATAAGATTAACAAAACTGAGAAAATTTTAAAAAATGTCTAGGATACCAGATATCCAGCTTTAAGAAAAAATATCATAATAAATCCACTGAAATTCAGATGAAAATTCAAGACACAACTCCCACCGCTGTTGAAAAAAAGCGAAACCAAAGGAGATAATAATTCCCTCTGTAAATTGTTTATAGTTGTAAATGGCTTGGTTATCAAACACATTTAATAATAGGCACCAGATATTCACAACCTCAACCTTTACACAAAATAGGGCACCTTGGTTTTTTTTTTCATGAATGATAAAATATGATAATTGAAGATGGAGTAATAATCAGTATGAGTAATATTCATTAGAAAAGATATATGAAAGAAATGCCCCAGATTTTTTTTTTTTTTTTATAAGGAATGTCCTTTTTTTCAGTTATCAAATTTCATCTTGGACATTTCTTACGTCCAAGAAAGGCAGACATTAAAAGCAGTTTATCCATATAGAAAAAATCATCTTGAACACTATGGGCTGGTTTAGTGATCCACTAAGTGGTTTAGCAAGGCTAAGTGAAACACTTCAAACAAATTCACATTGTTATATGTTCAGAATTTTCGGAAACCTATACTTGTTTATAGTGAAATTGCTTAGGATTCCAATGAGAACAATTTGAATATTTTATGTTCCATTCCATGGGAATGAATAACCTCAGATATCTTTTTATCAAGCACAAAATAATAAAAAAATCGGGACCGAAGCAGGTCACAAGGAAACAGAGGGCAGATACTGAAGAGAATTCTGATTCTTACACTCTGTCCACATGATTTTTCTCTTTGCAGGTATCTGCTAAAGGCTCGAGGGCCTACGGACATCCGGGGAACTGACTCCGACCATCGAACACGACAATAGAAGATAAAATCTTTCAGTGGGCCACCGAGTTTCGAACTACCCAGAACATGAGTCGTGTGCTTGGACATTCAGCCAAATTTACCCCCCCCCTTTATTTTCAATTACAATCAGGAAGAAAAATAACAATTAATGTAAATTAGAAACAAATGAATTATAACAGCATCCCATGAAATTAAAGCTAAGCAACTTATGCTGGTAGTATGTTGCTATTATGTCTTATTTTATTTTTAGGTTTTTCTTTAATTTTATGTTTTTTTAAACTGAGTATAAAAAAAGTATAGGGGAGAATGACTGATTTCTCCTAAAAAGAAAAAAAAAACACAGTAGAATAAATACAACAAATTTTTCTTTTTTTGAGTATTTTAGTAGTATAAAATCGTAAATTGAACACAGACAGAACATTTAACAATCTACATTATCTGTCTTTAAGAGAAGGGATGAGGTCAACCTTATCTAAGTAAAGAGATTAATAACCATACCACTTAAAAATCAACAAAATGGAAATTAATAGGCCAAAAATAAACAACACTAAAACCTAAGCTCTCATATTTTAATAACTGATTACTTGTAGTACTAAAATGTGCCTATTTTGTGAAATTAATTACATTAAAATGTAATCAAAAATTTGCTTTTAAAAAAAAGTATTAAAGTCAGAATGGTGTAATACACATTTTAAACAATTCTGGTTTGCAGTTTGAAGGGGTTTCAATTTTTTGAACAAAAAAATTCACAACCTCAATCGGTTAGATGTTTTGTTGAGAGGTTTTCTACTTTGTCTCAAACTCAAAAACTGAATTTATTGATGCATTATTGCCAAACCTGCCATGCTGTGATGTGAAATCCAATAGTGTAATTAAAACGCCCACAAGTAAAAAACGGGAGAGCCCATGGTGAATTAATTTTCCACAAGATAAAGATTAGAAATTGTTGTTTTTTTAAACAATACAAAATTAAAATTAAGATAATTTTCACTACGATTACTTTTAACCATGCCTTATTACAATATTCAAATTTGTGATGAGAACTTAACAAACTAACACCAATAAACCATTTGTTACTTGAAATGAAGATAATTAAACTTACACCAATCTGACATTGATACTTATTTATTATTTAGTAACGAAAATTATTAGTAATGCAGCTATCTTATTGTCAATAACTTTTTGAACACTTTCATGAAACCATAAAATTTTTAAAGGCATTGGCAAAATACATGATCTTAATTCCTATATACTTATCAAATATCCTTCCCTCTGACAATATACAATAAAACAACCTTACTACAAATGTAAGAAGGTCACTTAAGCATAATAAAGCAAACAAGACAAACGATAATTAATATTTTTATGATAAAAATATATCAATCAAGAAATTTCAATGAGTTACACACTCATTGCCTACGAAAAAATCGTCTATTGCCACCAGTATGTGCGTGGCAGTGTAACAAAGATCGATCTTCTGTAATTATTTATATGATATTTTTTAATAATTACAGTTCTATCCTTAAAGAGTCTTCAAGAGAATGTTGACTCTTCCGAACGAAATAACCCCTAACTGCACAAAACTCGACCACCAGGACAGAATCGCATAATGCTGGTAAGAAGAAAAATTCCTTATTTGTCCTTACCATCCACCAAACCCTTTTTAGAAATTTATCCCTGTCCCAATCGTTTATTATATTTGTATACAAAAAAAAAAAAATTCTAAGGCAAGACCATGCAAAATTTACTAGCAAATTAAGAAAGCTGCTTCACTTCCAGCTCAAACCTAAACCAAATCCTTTTATTTAGATTGAAATATAAATAATTACTAATATAAATTATAATAATAAAACTTATCAGTCATATCATAATAATAACAATTCTCATCCCTACTACATCCTCATAGTTAATTTCCCCAAAACAAACCTAAAATGCACTTTTAAATGTACTAGGTAAAACATGCTCTGCTATTTACATATAGTAGAACTAAATTTCAGCTATTCGAATGGAAATTACAGAGTAATTAAAATACAAGAGAGAAATAAAAACTCTTAAGGCTCTCTTTTAGTCTGAGAAAAGTCCACGGCTTAATCATAAAAAACAATGAATAATAAAATAACTGAGTATAAGCAAATGCCGTAATAAAATTGCACTCTACAAGAAATTTCACATTATAAAAAATTATTACTATGTTGCTATCAGAAAATATCATTACACAAATTCCACCGTATTTTCATAGAAAGATACAAATAAATAAACATATTTTTTTTCAATTTAAAAAATTAGCCTACGGATAAAAACAGTCCTCGTGTAACGTTTGTTCACTAACCCATTAAGCATGAGTTACGAATGAGGTGTATCGTGTTTAGTTCGCATGGCATCTATCCTTGCACAGATCTTGAGAGCGGGCCCTAGTTTCATCGACATGGCCGACATAAGGTGGTCCTCCTTCAACAGGAGGAGAGCCTGTCCATCAATCTCTTGGGAAGCAAAGTCTTCAACGTACTCTCGACAGCCAGGTAGTCCTTTGATGAACTCACATACCTCGTCAACCTGATAATCAAGAATTACATATCTATAATATAATCATGATTTGGTACTAATTGAGAAATAATCTGTTAAGACAATATTTTGATAATTTTTTCCCCCTGAATAAGATCCAAGTGGAAACAGTGGCAATGAAAGTGATCAGTAAAAAATAGAATTCTGATATGTCTTCTCAGCTGTAATTGTTGCTATGGTTACAGATGTTCTTTTGTTAACAATTGAATTGCTTTGTAAGAGTCAGTGAAAAAGAATATAGTAATGTTTTGGTTTACTTGAAGTGTTGTTTATTTTAATGTGGTAAAAACATAACAAATTGGCGACGAGGATAAAAAGAAGAAATGGAAATTAAGGTTACTGAAGAAATAAGAAAGTTAAAGCTTTCTAGAGCATCTATCAAGAGTAAGTTAACTCACTTGGGAAAATATCTGGACCAAGGGAAGCCAGAATTTCAAGAAGATTTAAGTGTAAGATTGAGTCTTTTAGAAGCAAATTGGGAAAAATTTAATGACATTCAAGAGAAAATAGAATTGTTATCTATTGATGAGGAATTTGAAAATGAAATTGAGCATCGCCATAGAGTGGATGATATCTTCACAGAATTGAAGGTAAGGCTCAAGCAGTATCTAAATTCTGAAACTCTGAATGGACCTAATTGTGAAACTAGAGATCAAGTTAAGTCCTCCCTAGTAAGTACTACTGCTAACCTTAATTTTGTTCCATATGATGAGCAGGAGTCATTCACTAATTTTGTGAATAGGTTAAATGTTTTTATGCATTTAAAAGGGATAAATGATGAACAGATTAAAGTCTACACACTCCTACATGCATTAACTCCACTTGTACATCAGAAACTGTATGACCTCTGTTCACCCGAGGATCCATTGTCTAAAACCTACATAGAATTAGTCAGCCTATTAAAGAGTTATTTAGAGCCTCAAGCCAGTCTTTTAGCTATACAGCATAAGTTCATTTGTCGGGAACAGAGACCAGAGGAATCAGTTAGTGAATTTGCCTCAGATTTAAGGAAATTAGCAGCAGACTGCAAATTTTTGTGTGAATGTGGGAAGTCTGTTGCAGAAATGTTAATTTGCCTACAGTTTATTAGAGGGTTGAAAGACTCGGAAATTCGAACTAGAATCATGCAAGAAAGGGAAATAAAAAAATGTAATGAGATTTTAGAAATGGCTAAAGCTATTGAATTATCAAAAGTGGAGAATGAGATATTCACATCAAGCAAAAATAATTCTTTACATAAACTAGAATCTAAGGAACAAAAAGGTTATGTAGAGAAAATAGAGAAGGCTTCTCAAAATAAGGATAGAAATCGCTTATCTGGTAGACGTTGTTTCAGGTGTGGGAATAATTCTCATATAGCCAATCAATGTATGTTTAAATCTGCAATTTGTCGAGCATGTAAGACTGTTGGGCACCTTGCTAGAGTCTGTGGAGAATTTAAGAGAAAATCTGTGTATCAAGCTGAAGAAAAAGGAGCAGAACTTGATTCTCACGAAATAAATAGTTTATCAGGGCGAAGCACAGATAAATTTATCGTCAAGTTAGACATTGAAGGAAAATCTGTAGCAATGGAAGTTGACACTGGAGCAGCCCTAAGTGTGATATCTCTAAAAGAATTCGACAGTCTTGACATTGGAAATAAGCTACAGAAAACAGCTGTGGAACTTCGCACATACACTGGGGAGGTTATAAAACCCAAAGGGTTTGTGTTTGTTAGATGCAGATACAAAGAGCAATCCTTCGTAGGGAAACTATTTATAGTCAATCAAGATGTTGATGCCATTCTTGGAAGGGATTGGTTAAGGGAGGTAAAACTGGATTGGTCTGAAATGAAATCAGTAGTTGTCACGGAAGGGCTACAGCTTACCAAATTACTGGAAGAATTCGATGATGTTTTCCGATCTGAAATCGGAGAAATTCCAAATGAAAGGGCCAGATTGCATATAAGTCAAGATTCAAAACCAGTATTTACAAAACCAAGAAAAGTCCCCTACTCACTGATACATAAGGTGGAAAATGAACTCCAGAGGTTGGAAAACCTAGGAATCATTTCAAAAATTGAACGCTCGGCTTGGGGCACTCCTATTGTACCCGTTGTGAAGGCAAATGGGAATATCAGAATCTGCGCTGATTATAAGGTTACCCTTAATAAATTTATCATGGACGAAAAATATCCGATACCTAGAATTGAAGATATTTTTGTGAAAATGACTGGGGGACGGTTCTTTTGCACATTAGACATCAGCAATGCCTATTTACATATGAGGATGGACGAGGAAAGTAGCAGGTTGCAAACTCTAAGCACGCATAAAGGTCTATATAAAGTGAATAGGCTTATGTTTGGAGTTAAGGTTGCTCCTTCACTTTGGCAGAGATTTATGGACACCATGTTGCAAGGAGTTGATGGAGTGGCATGCTTTTTCGACGATATAATAGTCCAGGGCTCGACGTTCGAGGAAACATTAGCCAGGCTCAAGACGGTGTTAAGCCTCATCAGAAAATATAACCTCCGCCTAAACAAGGATAAGTGCAGTTTCTTTCAAAAAAGTATAAAATATTTAGGCCATATTATAGATGAAAAGGGACTCCATAAATGTGGGGATAAAACTGAAGCAATTGAAAAGACCCCAATCCCTAAGAACGTAAGTGAATTAAGAACCTTCCTGGGTATGGCAACTTACTATAGTAAATTTATACCAGGATTTTCAACCATCGTACACCCATTGTGTCGATTACTTCAGAAAGGACAAGACTACAGGTGGACAGGAGAATGTCAGAAGAGTTTCAGGACTTTGAAGAAGGAAATCATGAGTGAAAGGGTGTTAGTCCATTTCAATCCCAACTTACCTCTCTTACTAGCAACCGACGCATCACCAGTAGGTCTTGGAGCAGTCTTATCTCACAGGTTTCCGGATGGCTCTGAAAGGCCAATAGCTTTCGCATCGCGGACTTTAACAAAGAGTGAGGCAAAATACAGTCAAATCGACAAAGAAGCAGTGGCAATATATTGGGGCCTGAAGAAGTTCTTTCCTTATTGTTATGGCCGTAAATTTACATTAGTGACGGATCACAAACCATTAGTATCCATTTTTGACCCTTACAGAACATTACCAACCCTTTCTGCCACTCGAATTTTTAATTATGCCCATTTTCTTTCGGGGTTTGATTATACCATACGGTACAGACGATCCGAAGAACATGGAAATGCTGATTATTTGTCAAGGTTTCCAGTGGAGCATTGTAATAGGAATAGTGTGGATGATCAAACTGTATTTCAGTTAAATCAAATAGGAACCCTTTTAATAGACAGGAAGGTGATTGCAAAGGAGACTGACCAAGATCCAGAAATAAAAGAAGTCATGTCTGCTTTGAAGAAGGGAACCAGTTTGAAGAAATTCGGACTGAATGACAATGAGTACACTCTGGAAAGTGGATGTATTCTCAAGGGACCGAGAGTCATTATTCCGAAATCACTTAGAGGTGAGGTCTTGAAGGAACTACACATTGGGCACCTAGGGATTGTTAAGATGAAGGCATTAGCAAGGAGCTACTGCTATTGGCAAGGGATAGATCGGGATATTGAACTGCTAGCTGGATCTTGTAATCAATGTTGCCTGAAGAGAAATCAGCCTCCGAAGTGTGAACTCCATCCTTGGGAATCCCCTACAGGTCCCTGGCAACGAATCCACATAGATTTCGCTGGTCCTTGTTTAGGGGGTAATTATTTCTTCATTGTAGTCGATGCTTTCACTAAATGGGTAGAGGTTATACCCACGAAAACTACAACATCCAGTTGGTGCAATAAGGAACTTTTATCGCTTTTTACTACCTTCGGAATTCCATATGTTTTAGTTTCGGATAACGCAAGACAATTTACCTCTCATGAATTCCAGGAATTTTTGATACAGAATGGAGTGGTACATAAAAGGTCTGCTCCATTCCATCCAGCTACGAATGGGCAGGCTGAGAGATTTGTACAAACAATTAAAAATTCCTTGTATGCCATGCAGAACGAGAAAGGGAATATACACTGGAAGCTTTCCCGTCTCCTCATGCATTTACGAGAGGCTCCTAATGCTACCGGAAGTTCTGCTTACAAACTAATGTTTGATAGAGAAATAAGGTCAAGACTTGCGGTTATGTTCAAAACCAAAAACGGGGAACCATTGGAAATGAAACAAGCTCGAGAGGATGAAACAAGAGCCAGAAGATTTCAGGTTGGGGACCGCGTTCAAGCTCGGAACTATACAGACAGACACAAAAAGTGGAGTTTTGGTATTGTTGTGGCAAAGACTGGTGACCTCCATTATGAGATTAAGATAGATAAGGGACCCATTTGGAGGAGACACGTCAATCAAATGCTACCCACAAAATTTAAGGGGGAGGATTGATATGTCTTCTCAGCTGTAATTGTTGCTATGGTTACAGATGTTCTTTTGTTAACAATTGAATTGCTTTGTAAGAGTCAGTGAAAAAGAATATAGTAATGTTTTGGTTTACTTGAAGTGTTGTTTATTTTAATGTGGTAAAAACATAACAAATTCCATAGGATTATCTTTCATAGATTGCAGGGCCACGTCCAGACTAATGAATGTTTAGAAATTATTTTTATCTATCAAAGAGTAAATTTGGTTTAAGGGCGCCCATAAGGAATATCTCAAGATTTGGACTGCACAGTCCAAATCTTGAGATATTTCTCACCGTGAATGAGACAACCTTGGGGCCAGAGTTTAACTGTACAGTCCATCAAAGTAGAACGAAGAAAAAAAAATAGATTAACTGTAAAGTCCAATGGGGCCAGGCCTGATATGTGTGGACAAGAGGATCACATTCAGGAGCTTCACATAAAGTGGGTCTATCGTGTGTGTGCTAGACCCGTACAGTCCAAACCTTGAGGCAAAATAGTGCAGTCCCGGCCTTGAGATTTGAACTCAACATGTATGACCACCTTTAGCTTTAAAGCTAACATGATCTTACTGATGTACAGTAAGATTTTACATTTTATGGTTTATTTTTCTTTTTTAATCTTTTATTTTTTTTTCTTTTGCTATGCATTTAACCTTTTTATCCTCCTCAGCATATAATTTCATCCGCCCTCCCTTCTCCCTTTCTTGCTCCAGTATTCAACAATCCCTCCCTGTTGTTGGTTACAATTTACCTTCCTTTAGAAAACTCACATTTTTCAATGATAAAGATCGTAAAAGGAGTTTTGATGCCAATAAGTTATGTCTACAGGTATATACATACCCCCCAGTTTGTTGGGTCTCCAGGAATATTTGGTGGCCGAACGTCATTTAAATCTGCCGCAGAACTTGACGAGTCATTAGTATCAGTATTCGTATCCTGGAAAAAGAAAATGAAGGCTATTCATTTATTTATTCAAATTTTTAACATACATTATTAAAATAAAATGATTTTTGGACAGTTTGTCTGCAGGTTACCACCCTTTTCTAGCCAGGATAAGGCTGAAACCTTTTCTTTTTACAAAAGAAAATTTACCAACCCAAGTGGAAATCAAGCTCACAACCTGAGGCACAGAGAGCCTTCACGTGTTATCACTCACTGCAGGTTATTCTAATTTGTTTTATAGTTGCCACAATATGAACCAAGTACGTAACATTTAAAGCAAAACAAATGAAAACGTGGTTGGTTGCTGCCCATGATTAGCCCCTCTGACCAGGAAATGGGTTGTAGGACAGTAAAAAAAGTGGGTAAATTGTCTGATCAACGTGTTAACCTCATTAACAAATTCCATGAGATATGGGAATTATTAAAACTGTTAATGATAATAACGTAAGTACTAGTGGACAAGATTTTTGGTACAAATTTTATGCAAAATATTTATATTGTCCAAGAGCCAGTAACCGCAGTTTCATGAAGTGTTTTATGCACCTTGAAATTTTGCTATTATGTACCTCTTGGGTTGATAAGAAGGTATATATGTGTTGACTATGAGAAAATTTCTGGCGCCGGTGGGGATCGAACCCACCATCTCCCGTTTATGAATCTAGCGCGCTAGCCACTAGACCACGGGAGACCCCTACAAAATTAATCTTTCTATCTCATTTATTTATTTAAATATTATGTACATTATTATTAACTAAGAATTTTTGGACGGGTTACCTATAGGGTTTGATCTCATTTAATAAATAGAATACAAAAATGCTCTCATAGAGCTCTCTGCCATGTTGTCAAAGTAATATGTTTGCACTATTCATTCATAGTATATCATGAGGTGGAATTTATCACAACCAAGACACTTTGAAAATCCACGATAAATAAATAATCCTGCTTACCCATTCCTTCTTTTCACCTTCTTCATCCTTTCCACCTTTTGTTTCTTCTCCTTTTGTCTTCTTTGCAGCCTGGCTTCCCCTGAAACATACAAAAGGGCATCATATTTCTGTAATATAAAACCTAAATCATTAAAAAAGAAAAAATCCCTCCTAATTAGCATCAATATTTGTTGGAGATCGAGAAGCCATGAAAAGAATGGCTCAAAGAAAGAAAGAAACCGAACAATATTTTGTATCATAAGCCAAAAAAATTCCGATTAAGTTTAATTTGAGTTCAACTTAGTACTGACATCCAAAAATGTGGCTTCAGCAGCACATATTCCAAAATTTGGACATATTTTAAATTCAAAGTTTAATACAAATAAATCTAACATTTTTGAAGAGATTAATGGTCATAACTTTTTGAGAATGTATATATTTGTATTTATTAACCTTTTAGCACATTGAGCAGAACAAAATCTCTTTCCTTTCCTGAATTTTTCTCGAAGATCAATAATGCCACATACTTCACATTTTGCTTTCTTCCCATCAAGGTCATCATCCTTCGATTTTTTCACTAAAAAATAAGAGCACAATGGTTTTAAAAAATTATATAAATTGACAAATAATAATAAAAAAAAAGAAGACTGCGTGGTACATTACCATTACTGGAGAAAATAAGCCAATTATTCCTTTCATAATATTCAGTTAGAAAAGAAAAATGGATATATTTACAGACAATGGTTCTTGACAGTGAATTTTATCAGAAATTTATGATACTTACAAGGCGGCTCATCTGAAGAGTCTATAGAAGGCCGAACTGGATTGAGGTCTGGGGTTACCACTGAGTTTCTGTTAATTGGAAAAGGTTCCGATGCTAAAAGAAAAAATAATAATACATAATCATTCAAAATTGTTAATTAATTTTCTTCTGAAATACATCTTAATACAAATATATATATATATATATATATATATATATATATATATATATATATATATATATATATATATATATATATATATATATATTTGTTTAGATAAAAAAACAAAACAAAACAATTTATATATATTTTCGTCACCAATGTACTCTCTGTGGAAGCTGACGGGAAACTTAAGGACATCTTTTTAAGGACGGAGTACATGTTAATGAGACAGAGGCATGAAACATGTTGGGGTGTAAATAATAAATAAAGTAGTTGGAACAAATGATTACTGCTTTGTCGGCCCCAAGCTTCCAAAGATTTGAAATCAATTTAGATATACAGTAGACTCTCCCTTATCCTGAGTTATCTTGAATCCAGTGGTACCTGAGAGGAATGAGTGATGGATCTCGGAACTCGCTGGAGCTAGACTGGCAAGAGGGTTCCTAGAAAACCTTTCTTTCCTGGCTAGCCAATCGTTTTTTTCGTGATATTTCATTGAATGGGAGTCAAAGAAGGCTTATATGTTTTGTTTTAGAGGCAAGAACTTGTGTTTCTACTAAGAAAATAGATGGCTGAAACCTCTGATTTTCCATGTAACTAGTTTTAGCACTTTCCTCCGAAGGAAAGTAGCTATTGAGGTTGGACTCATGACGGAATTTTTGAAAAATTTCTTCAAATCTTTATCGATCCTACCTAGTAGACACCGAAAATGACCCCCGTTAAAATTTATATATATCTATATATATATATATATATATATATATATATATATATATATATATATATATATATGTGTGTATCTGTTAACACGATAGCGGCCAGAGTTTTTGTTTTTTCGTCACGAAACTTGGTATATAGCATTCAATTAGCAAACGATTGAACAAGTTCGTTAACCACCAAAGTCGGTCCACCGGAAGGGGGGGTTTACCCCGAACCCAAAACACTAATTTGACTATGTCAGCCGTAATATTTGTTATATTTCAACGAAACTTAGTATTCGTAGTGGTAATATAGAGAGAAAAGTGAGATATAAAAACGAACTAAATCGGTTCATTAGAAGGGGGGGTTTACTCCGGACCCACAATACCAATTCGCCACTACCAGCCTTGATTTTTGGTATATTTCGACGAAACTCGGTATTCGTAGTGGTAATCCACAGGTAAATATGTGTTGTAAAAATAAACTAAATCGGTTCATTAGGAGGGGGGGGGGTTTACTCCGGACCCACAATACCAATTCGCTACTACCAGCCGTGATTTTTGGTATATTCTGACGAAACTCGGTATTCGTAGTGGTAATCTACAGGTAAATATGTGTTGTAAAAATAAACTAAATCGGTTCATTAGAAGGGGGGGGGGGGTTTACTCCGGACCCAAATTCCTAATGTACTCATACCGGTTGTAATTTCTGCTGTATTGTAACGAAATGCGGTATACGTCGTGGGTAACTCATGAGAAAGAAGTGTTGTAAAAATGAGCTGAATCGGTCAATCGGAAAGTGGGGGTTTAATTTGTAATATATTTCAATAGAAAAGCCCGCCAGACGTAGGTTCACAAAGCCGCCGCAAGGAGCGCTTTCTACCACTAGAGTGACTGTATCCTGTTCCTGCGTTAGATCAAAATACGATAATATGAGGTTTTTTGTATTTATTACGTAGTGTAATAGGTACCATGTGTAAACATAACTCTGGAAGCAAATTAATAATTGATCAGTTACTCATTACAAATTTAAAAGAGAACTATTCATGTTTTTATTTTATTTATGTAGGATATTTTAAGCAAATTGTTCTGGAAAGCAGTCTACACTACCCAAATTCTGAGGAAAGTGCTTAGTTATGCAGCTCCTGCGTGACGGACTTTATTTGATATTGCAATAATATATGCATACATATGTGATTTAGTTGGTAATTAAATATTTTTTATTTAGTTTAACTGTCTACATATTTTTATTACTTGAAATTTTTACATGTACATGCACTTGTAAATAATACGTCACCAAGGGTTTACATATTCTGAATTTACTTTATAATTTGGTACTAAATTTTACTTAAATATACAATATTAAAAATGGTATATATTATAATAGCCTCTCATAATAAGGTTTTTCAAATAAATAAGTGGTCGCTTTTAACCTTTTCGATGCGATGTGGGCTAGCGGCCTTATTCCCTCCACAAGCGGACCAAACTCCCTCTCCTAGAGTGGCCGTACGCACCCGTATTTTTTTTATTTTTTACTTAGGCGCTCGTTACTAATCATCATTTCCATGTTTATCTTACGTGAACGACAACATGTATTACTTGAAACGATTTATTTCCTACAATTTAGGTACGCAGCAATCCTAAACAATAACCATTTAAAACAAAGTTTACTTACTTTTCTTCGCTATATTTCTCTTTCTACGTCATTCCGAAACCACTGCTTGTTTTTAGACTTGATTTTTAAATGTAGCAATGAAAATGTTTATAATAATAAGCTACTCCTTTATTATTTACAGTTTCACCAAAAAAATGCCCTAAGAACATTTTTACCATGCACAAGTCTCACAGATGCATGTTACTTATAACGTTCAAAATTTGTATGTTACCAGTTAAGGGTTAAACCAGCAATTACCCCCTATTCCTGCTAGAGCACTCTGTATTTTCTCAAGACTAAAAAGGGCTCGCAATCAAGAGATACAGCTGTGGCGAGAATACTCGGTCGTCGCCTCTGAGGAACATCTTTCTCCGGCGAGTATGCTCAAGCGTCACATCAAATGGGTTAACTGAATTCTCTAATCCAGTGTTTTCTCTAATCCGACTGTATCCCAGTCCTACGACACCGGATTAGGGAGAGACTACTGTAATGGGTAAATATATCATTTTTTTATTTAAATATAAAAATTTGGATGGTTCTGCCCTTCTTTCTGAATACTACCCATTATATCTGAATACACCCTTCTACCAGCTTCTTTTATTTTATTAAGATATATCACACTAGTATTTCTAAAGTGATATAACTCAAAATAAAACTCAACTGAAAATGTACCACTCTTGCCTATGTAGGGGCCTTACGATTAAGACTGGAAGGGTGACACAAGTTCCCTCTGGCGTACAAGCTCTGAAGCTAGGTACATACAGTTTTGATGGTTGATAAAATACATTTACTATGTCTTTCACAGTCATAACTATGCCGGTGTAAATAAAACCGATTTTTGAGTTGTGTCACTTTAGAAATACTAGTGCGATATGTTGGGTCACCTGTAAGAATTATATAAAGAGTCAACAAATCTATTAGGATTCCTTCACAAACAAACTAATAAATCCATAAAAGCTGAAAATTCAAGAAATACTTACATTCTTGAATTACGTATCCCTCTATAACGTGAGTAAGAACTTGTGGTTTGACCATAGCTTTTGGCGGGCCTGACTTCTCCTCCACAGGTGCAGGTGGCTCCTCTTCATCAACTTTCACTAAAAAATGACTCAAATTACCAATTGCCTTAAAATATTTGAATACATTTAAAGAAATCAGAACATAACAAATTAAACAATTCCTAAACATTTTAATATTTGAAACATCCTCAGGGTAATTTTATAATAAATTATAAATCTGAATTATCTGAGCTTACTCATTGAATCCTGAGAAGAGACAGAGACTGGCGTAGAAGGAGACTCTTGTAGCAGAGCTGTAGCCTCCTAGAAATAATAATGGTATTAAAAAAAAAAAAAATCAGTCCCATAACAGGCCACTAAGGGCCCAGATGGGCACATACTGTAGAGGTATCTGATTCTTGACCCTAAGTCACACTAGGGAGATAGTGTGGTCAGTACTATGGTCCGGCCGCCTGATTTTTCCCTTTGCAGGTACCCATTAATTAATTAAAGGCTGGGTGAGCCTAGGGACGATCTGGGACCCCAAATCCAACCCTCGAAAGACGACACTAGAAGATAAAAATCTCTAGTGCACGCTCAGGTTTTGAACCTGGTCCTCCAGTTCATTAGTCGAGTGCTCTACCACCCCCAATAATGGTATTAAGGATTTTGCAAAATTAAGATAATCATTGTCTTAGACTCTTAGGGACTGCCTAGGTAATATACTATTATGTAGCTGTCAGTTCGCGCTCTTGTGCTTTTAGTCCTAGATAGAAAAGTTCAAATGTGCAATCAAAATCTTCTGTGGGAAATATACACTTTTTCTCTCCCTTCTGTTTGGCTTGGATCACTGAAAGTCGAGGTGCTGTGACCATGAGTGACAAAAGTATCCTGTACATGTGGCCCGAGGCTGGGTCTGAGTATCCCGTACAGAAAGGGTTAAGTATTAAAAACATTTTAGGTACTAGGTAACATCAGTTAAGCTTATTAAAAAGATTTAGTAATTAGTAGTTCTATGATTCCATAGCGAATTAGCCCAAAAATATTTTTGAGACTTTTTTTTTTTTAAAGGAAGAAATATAAATAATAATGAAACTTACAAGAACTGGTTTATCAGCAATGAGAATAGTTTGTTCTATAGGAGCGACTGTCTGAGTGAGTTGCTCTTTTGGCGACTGTGCTCCAGGAGGTAGTGACAGACCTGAAAAAAATTAATAAAAATATTAGAAGAAGAATAGTGTTCCAATGATGAGATAGAATGTTCTTCTAAATTTAAAGATTTGAAAATTAAGTCGCTAATTATAGAGTATGCTGTCCCGTCCCGTTTAGCATGTAGTAGTTTACGAAATTTAAATTGTAGTAGGGATAACTATTCTAGAGTCTTATGCGACCGTAATATCGTCTGGTTTCAAATAAATATAATGCTATGCTATCTACCCTTTGCTTACCATCATAAGGCATAATTTGACACACCATAATGTGAATTCTAGTAGCCCTTTTGGTTAAGGCTGAGTTCAAATTCAAGGCTGGTGAATTAATTTTTGCAAAGTTAAAAGTTTGAAAATTAAGTTATTAATAAACAGCGGTTCAATAAATTTATGCTACTATATGTTATAATTAACCAATTGTTTTTTGTTGTGTACAAATAAGTTTTGAGGTGTTGTTTTTTTTTTTTTTTTTCTTTATGAGTTAGAAACTTTATTCAGAGAAACTGGAAGTATATATTGTATTGTCTATCGTTAACAATGACTTTTTCCTATCTTTCAGGTACGGCGTCCCCATTTAAAAAATTCCTCATCTTTTGAGGCAATCCAAAAACTGACACAATTTTTCACTTCATCTTATGATCCAATCCATGAGTCATTGACCAGAATAAGTGGAAATCGAATGTCTGGTGAATAAGGTGAGCAAAGTAGGATATCCCGCTGAAGGGCCTGGAAAGTTTCCTCAACAACGTTTGTAGCATATGGGCCTTGAGCTTTAATGCTCGGCCCAATTCCATCAACTTTGTTTGTAAAGTTCCTCAGTGATGGTTTCGTAAGATTGGACTTTAATGGTCTTTCTTTGCGACCTTTGTCGCTGGTGTCAAATCATCACTATTAAAACGGCGGAACCAGAATTCACAAAATTATATTAATGAATCATGTTTCCGATATGCTTCACACTGAACCATTGTCCATCAGTTGAACTTTTTTCAAATTAAACAACAAATCAGCGCTTTGTGGAAATTTTGTTTGTAAGTAAAAAAGTTGGAAAGGTTTGAGAATACAGAAAATTTGTTGTTTACAATTCAGCGAAATGAAAAAGATTGATTTTTTAGAGGAATATAATGATGCTTGAACATAAATATACTTACAAGATTGTCCCATAAGATAATACTAGTAACGCTGTCTTATGTAAATGTCTTAAAATTTATTTGTATACCCAATAATATACAGTGGCTGACACAAAGCACAATTACTTAAAGTAACTTACTTACGAATGAAAAAAAATTATACCATGACTTTGAACTCATCAAATTATCATTAAAAAATTAAATAAATAAAATGTCAGGTCTGTGGAGGACGTAAGGGCACACCAAGTGTTAATATGTTGTTTGTATTGCTCAGAAGTCCATGAGAAAAATGTACGAAAAAAAGGAACGCCTTGAGTAAAAATGAGTGAGACAAGGTCACAGATTCAGTTCCACTTTTTTATTCATTTTTTTATGACTCTCTGTAGGATTACAAAAAATAATTTGAAGCCAACTATCAAATTCTTGATGCTGTTTTCGCCAACCATATTAGAGGAAAATTCAGATATATTTGATTAATTGAATCCGTTTATTAAAACCCAGCCTCATTCTACGATGCTGTGATAAAAAATAATCCTTCTCACGGGAAACAATGTTTTTCTTAAGTATTAAATGTAGAATTTTTTTTCAATAAATGATTCTTTGTAAAAAATAAAATACTGTTTATATTTGATTCAACCAGAAATCAGGTAGACAAAGAAACCTCATTCATAGAGAAAGATTCCCAAGGAGGTAGAAAAATATCACAAGAATTAGGGAATACGCTGTTGTCAGACAACATTCAACTGAACCTATGAGTAACAAAAACTAAACTTACAGAATATTTCATAATATTATTAGATAAATCCTCCTTACTCATCAATGGCGGAGGTTTGGGCTGGAGAACTTGCTGAGACTGTAAGGCCTGTTTATCTTGACCACCTTGTTGCACAGATTGTTGAGGTACAACTGTTCCTTGGCTTGTAATGATCATCCTGAAAATATAGAAAGTATGTTAGAAATTAAATAATTCTTAAAAATATTAAATCACCAGGTTAGAAAAAGCTTTCGGAGAAACTCAAAACAGGGTATATCTCTGGTTTTCTCAGTCTTGATTATGCATCATTCGTTAAAAAATTATATTTATATGTGGCAAACAAAACACTCACTTCCTACACTACTCCTTTATTTTGCCCTACATGTTTCTCATCTTTATGACGCCTAATATCTTTATGACGCTACTACGGAGCACCAATATATTGGTGCTCCGTAGTCTGGGTCAAAGCTGCTTGACACCAATATATAGGCGCTTCGTCTGGGCCAAAGTCGCTCAACACCAATATATCGGCGATTCGGCGTGTCAGGGTTAAATATGTTTGCGAATTGGTCAGACATACTCTATATTTCCACATCGAAGTAACCCTACGATGTGGGAGTTTATTGTGTATTCTGGACATCCCTTGCATTTTTATGCATTTTAAGTGCAACTGTTACAGTTTTTTTTTTTTTTTTTTTTTTTTTTTTTTTTTTTTTTTTTCTAAATATATAATAATAAATGCTTTAATAAAATAAAGAAACAATAAAACTTAATTACAATGTGTCTTAATGCAGACACTTAAATAACAAGACAATGCTTTCTTTTCCCTGTCTCTATAGCTTTGCCTTCTCTCTCAGATCAGATATACTCTTAGCCAAATGTTTGAAGTAGAAAATATGGTTTTGATAAAGGGCTTTGAGGCTTATGGGCCAATTTTTTAGGTGTTTTTGCATTTCTCTTTGTATATGTCCTGTCTGTCTACAGTCGTATATAATATGTGTGTATGTTTGTTTGGTGTAATGATCGCAGAGACAAGTATTTGAGTCTTCCCGTTTAAATCTGTGTAACTACGAGTTTGTGTTTCCGTGACCAATCCTCATTACATCATTTTTTATCACAATTTTTATAGAATGTATGTTTTACATTCCATAAAAATATGAGTTCCTCATACAGATTAATTAACTCCATAACTTAACTGTCAATTGACTTTCTTTTCTCAGGCAGCTCATTACCACTCATTTTTATGAAATTGATGAAATTATAAAATTGAGCACAACATTCAAGTCTCCGAGCGCTAGGAAACTCTTCCAAAACAGACGGAAGTCTGGAAACTGAATCTTGAGAGCAGGAATTTGCATGTATACTTGTGATCGGTGCTTTCCCGGAGACCTATCTGGACTTATCTCCAATACTTCTCTCAGCCATTTGTGAGTTGAGTCTCATGACTACTCTCAAGACTGTTTTCTCTCAGATGGACACTTCAGCTTTAGGCATCATGGCCCTCAGGTCTTCACATATATACACTAAAAATTATAATAACATGCAACCAACACATAAAACTACAAACAGTTAGTATAATATTTATTCTGAATTAGTCTTACTTTTGTTGTTGTGGTGATATAGGCTTGGTCTGGTTTTGTGCATCCAATTTTTGGATCGGCATACTAGCCTTCGTCAAAATTGTCTTGGTCTTCATCTTGCTCTGAAAATAAGAAAGAAAGAACACTTTATTAAACAAAAAATTAAAGTGAGGCTGCACAAATTAATAGGGTTGCTAAACCACACAGCTGAACCATCAGTCTTGGGATAAATGTTTTTATGAATTATTTGGTTTTATTTTTAGCACAAGGATCCAGGTTTCGTCTTTAAGACTAGATGGTTTAATTCAATGAGTAGTAAAAAAAAATATTTAGAACTTCAAATGATCCTTTTTAAAATCAAGGAATAGTTATTTAAAATGCAGAAGGCCAGCAACTAAATACTTTTTTTTTTACAAAAAAAAAACTATTAATATGACATTCCCTTAATTCTCCTCGAGTGAAAGCTATAAGCTTTTTAATTGTGTTGCATGAAGAGACATCAAATACTAAGTGTGAAACATTTAGGCAATATTTATTTATTTATCGATATTCACATCGCAGGCGATAAGCATTTTAATCCCCACATTCAGATAATAACGCAAGCTTTAGAAATTATGCAAACTCTTGGGAGAGGAATACACCTGCATTTTAATATTTAAAATAGTATCAGTATATATTAAATATCTGTACGAATTTTATAAGTAAATGAGTAAGTTTTTAGTTAGTTTATACATATAACAAAAATGTAACAGATCGCTGTTTGAAGATGGAAGATATACGAGAAAAAATATTATTGGGGGCCTTTTTCAATGCAACAGGACCCAAAACATTGATTGTTAGAATTTTTGTTTGTTTATCTGGGCGTTTGTGCACATTAAAATTGGAAGCTTATATATCCAATAGACTCCTATATTTCAAACCTGAATGATATCCAAAGCAGCATAAATAACAAAACAAAAATAAAGGGAATACAATTTTTATTTTACCGGCATTAAAACAAATAATATAAAACAACAAAAAAATACATAAATATTTAGAAGCTTTACATCATAAAGTAGAGTTGAAATATTCAGTACATGCACATATCACACAAGTATTTCTAAAGTGACAACTCAAAAATCGGTGTTTTTCAGTTATGACTATGAAAGCCACAGTAAATATCTCTTGATCATCCATCAAAACTATATGTACCTAGCTTCAGAGCTTGTACGCCAGAGGGCACTTGTGCCAGTCTTCCTGTCTTAATGCTATTCCGCCTACAAGGCAAGAGTGACACATATTCAGTTGAGTTTTTTTTATTTTGAGTTAGGTCACTTAAGAAATACAAGTGCGATATATTTCAGAGCAAACTAAATTATAAATTAATTAATCAGAATATAAATGAAAATAACCTGTTGCTGTTTAGTGAAGAGTTGATGCCCTGAAACTGGAGCTACAGCTGGTCTAATGGGTGCAGCAACGGATGGAAGGATCGACAGAGTTCGGGAAACTTGAACTTGAGGCGAAGTCCCTTTCATTTCTGTATTCGCTTTTGACATAGCAACATTTTCTAAAATAAGGAATTTGTTTGTTTAATATATATATATTTGAATAAATTTAGCTGCCATACGATATCATTGGAAACTTAATCTAACATAAATAATGTCTTACATATAATAATAATAATAATAATAATAAATCTCCCAACACCTGTTAACAACGTCTATTTATTGTAAAAAATATTAAAAAAAAATTACATAAGATCACTTCATAAAAAAACATTTCTTTTATGTGTAATAGCGTTTTAGATTTTTAGTATTCCAGAATCCCAAAAAGTTCCCAGCCCCCCCCCCCCTGAAATTAATTATTTTCTGGCATAATATAGAAAAATTATGTCAGGTGTCGGAAAATAAGAATAGCCATTAGTTGTTGGATACACCTATACCTTCGACGATCCCAAATTCTACCCACGCCTTCTCCGCTTTGTGTTCCTTTACATACTCGATTTCGAAGGGAAGGGCTGCAGCCCCCCTTATATACGCCCATGATATAAAATAGGATATTTTTTAACTTCCCCCACCAGCAAGATTGATTTGTTGGTCATCCATCACTCTTGATTAGTAACTGATCCCCTAGCGACTGGACATGTAAGTCTCCAGGCAACCAGTCACTAATGAGTAGTGTCGTGTGTGGTGCCCCCATCGGTGGCTCTAGACAAACATTTCGGGGGGGGGGGGGCTAATTTAGTATGAGCTTACCGCCGTGCCTGGGGGTGTTTTTATAAGCAGGCATCTAGAAATCATTAAGGCATTATTTGATAAACTAAGAACATACATTAATTAGAACTTATTACTATTAATTGGCCTAAACAATTTATTTTTCTAACTTAACCGAAAACGATTGTGACGTTTCATTTTGGTGGGCTAAGCCCCCCCAAGCCCACCCTTTTAGCCGCCACTGGGTGTCCCATTGAATTACATAGGTAGTGACTCAAAGTAAACTGGTTAGTAATTCGCGTTACTAATCAGTTCCTTTGGAGTAGCTCCGTGTGTATACGACCTAACTCCTTTCCTCCTAATATTCTTCTAATTCTTTTGAGGAAATTTCATTGCCTTATAAATCAGGAATGGGGGAGGGCGTACAAAAATGGGACTTACATCCCTGAGGATATACAAAAAATATATGGGGGTTGGGAATTGAGAAGGGATTTATGGGGAAACCACCCTGTCCGCATGCTCACCTGATAGATATCCGTCAACACATCCTTGTATAAAAGAGGAGGAAAGGGAAAAAACGAACGAAGAAGATAAAGCAGAGGAAAGGAAAAACAATGGAGAAGTTGTGATTCAGACGAGTATCAGCTCCTAAAAACGTTTCTCTCTGGCTGCTGGCAAGTAATTGAAAGCTTAGATTGTTCCATAAGAGATTCAAAACTAGTGATCTCTGTTAATCTTATCAATGCGAGGCAGGCTAGGGAGGGTAATGTCCATGAGGGCGCGATATGTCCACTACACCTCTCCCTTCAAAGGTGGACCAATCTCTGAAGATCATAGGATCATAGGCCTCTCGCTGATCTCAGCACTAGTTGATGGAAGACTGGGGTCTATAGGGAGAGCAGGTTCACCTTCTAACTCCAATTCTTCCGATAAATCATCAGATACTTCCACCGATGAATCAGACGAAATTGAAGCACTTTCAACAGCTCGTCGTGTTCTTATAATCTCATTCACTTACTATCTACCATTTCGACTATGAAGCAAAAAAAAAAAAAAAAAAAAATGAACACACTGGAAACTAAAGTCAACAAGAACAGCAGACACTACTGAAGCCAAGCTACAACTGAGGGATGAAGGACAGTAAGGGATGGGCGCAGGAAAAATATCAATATTAATAAAATGGTACCCCTAAATAGGGCCGAAGTGAATACTCATGACATCTAACGGTGAAATATTATACTATAAATTATCCGTCATTCCTATTAGATCACTTTGTATACGCTAAAGGCTAAAAAGGGCTCACAATCAAGAGATACAGCTTTTGCGAGAATACTAGGGACTCACATCGAAAGGCTTAACCCTTTCTAGACGGTGGGCTTCTCCGGCACAAAGCCGTGACTGTCTGGCGGTGGGCTTCTCTAGCAGCCAGCACCTAGCCGTGACTGGCTGAGGGTGGGCTTCTCCAGCAGCCACCTCACTCGTGACTGGCTGAGGGTGGGCTTCTCCAGAAGCCACTTCACTCTATATCGTATAAGGACGGTCGCTTAATTTATTTTGTTGTATTTGGTTCCATAAGTTTGTATTTTTGTATAAATCTATGTTTTTTGTATTTTAAAAAGAGCAAATGGCTGTCGTTGGGAAGCTCAAACATTAAATTAAAAAAAAAATAAGGGCAGGCTTCTCCATTCCCTTTAGACTATTAGTAAGATTTCTTAGTAGACGTGTTTGAGACTTCTTGGAAGATGAAACATCGCAGCCTGGCCCTTGCTCAGCTCCAGGAAGTAATATTGACGAGCATTCTAGGATTTCGGCGAAGACGGTGGGCTTTTTCCAAAGCGTAAACAATGTAATTTGCTGAGGAAGCATCGCAGTTTCCAGGGCTATAAGTTTTCTTTCAGTAGTACAAAGGTGTTACATGGAAAGGGTTCTGCATTAGTTAAAGAATATATATATATTACTAATACGAGAACACAAATCTAAAAAACAAAACAATTGTCTAGCAAGCGTGGAAGGGAGCTAGTTAGTAGCCGTCAGGAGGGACAGGCAGGTATCGGGAGGGTCCTGTAACCAGGTACCCTCTGTTATACGACTCCAGCCGTCTGGATAGGGTTAAGAAACACTGAACTAATTTCTACATTCAATAGCTGAAATACAAGAAATATGTGGGCAGATATGCATTTATTCAGTCATCCAAAAATCAATTAATAATTTCGAATGTTTTTATAAGATTCCAAGATTCTATTGTAAGATTCTAAGAGAATCTTTTCATAAAATGATATTCTCCCAATTTTTTTATAATGATGAATACTATTAAAATTTCTCCCTACTGTTAGGGAGACCGCTGTATGTCCCATAGCCATATACTTATCTACAGAGACAAAATTCATACGTACGTGTTACTTGTTGTTGGACCTGTTGCTGTTGCTGCTGGGGTGGTGGGCTCTGAATGAACATTGGCTGGTCCTGGTGCGGTCCTCGAATGAATATTGGATTTTGGGCAGTGATAACCTGGAACAAATACACAAAAAAAAAGCTATGAAATTTAAATTAAATGCAAGAAAAATGTCTCAATCCATTGTAAAAGACAAATCATGATATCACGACAATTTGCTGTTTTTTCAACTTATATTCTGCTCCCACCTCATGAATATTGTGTTCAGGATTTAAAACAAGAAAGATTTTTTTTTTTGTTAATCTGAATGATTTGGTAATAAGCTAGTAAAAATTTCAAAATGTATGCTCAAGTGAAAAAAAGTATGTTTTTGTTTTAGAATACTGATGATTAAAAAATTGTAACTTTAAAGTGGTACAAACCATAAAATCCTTGAAACAATGGCTACAATGGAAGAGCAGAATGTACGTTTGTAGAAAAAGAGAAAATTGTCAACAAGTCATAAACATTATGTTTAGAATGAGTAGAGAATCAAAACGTGCATTCAATTTTTTTTTTTTTTTTTTTTTTTTTTTTTTTTTTTTTTTTTTTTTTTTTTTTTTAATGCATGCAAAGATTGAAAGATCGCTCCATCTAATGTATTAATTCTAATGAAAACTTTTTAAATTTTTTTTAAAAGAAAAGGCATCACCCCTATCCAGGCTAGAAAAGGGTGGTAACCTATAGATAACCCGTCCTAAAATTCATAGTTAATAATAAATGGACGTTAAAATTTAAATTAAATAATGAAAACTTATTTCGAATACAAATTTGTAATTTTTGGGTTATATTATAGCGACAATATTAAAACTTATGGAGCACACTGACTACAGCCTGGCTAGGCCAAGCTATCATAAAAATTATCAGACTGTATTTCTCTTTTTCAGCGGAAAACTTACAGAGGTTAAGGGGCTTACTTGAGGATGATGAGGAGCTGTCGCCCAGACTTGTGGGAGCTGAGTAGTATTGAACTGCCATGGAAGCTGCACGCCGTTGCTAGTTGCTGCAGTAACTCCTCGGTTTTGGCATGTTGCAGTCACATACTGAAATTGAAAAAACAAAAAAAAATTAATTGATCCGAAAGAAGTGTTCGAAGAGCTGAAAAAGCTATTTAGTTTACTGGCGTAAGAAGTAGGATTATACTCATCATAACAAGCTCATTTAAGAAATGGTTGAAAATTTGAAATATATAAAGAAAACTGGACATAAATTAATCCTTAAAATGTCGTAAAATCTACACATTACACAGCTAGGAGGTCAAAGAAATAAACGAAAATGCCTGTCTAATTGCGTTATATTCGAAATCTTTCAATTTGTATCCTTTTTTTTTTTTTTTGCACATTTTTTCAACGTAATATTTCACTTACATGGGATCAAATTTACTCTATACTAAAAATTAGTCTAAAATCTTCCTTGCAATACTTTCTGGCCAACATTTAAATAACTTAATAATAAAATCAAGAAAAAATGTTCAACTTGGAGGAGATGCGTCATCTTAGTGTTTCCACAACGTTTTCACCCCTCCCCTTATTCTTAGTAGCAGAAATTACTCAATCCACCTCTTTACTTCCTTCCAGAAAGCTTTATTAAAAACAACAAGTTGCTTCTCATTTTACATATCTTGTTTTAATGTAAAATTCATTTTAATGCTAAAAGCAATTACAAAAACGACAAGCAATAAAAAAAAACTCAGGAAAACAAGCAAACAAAGAACTGAAAGAATCATCCCATCAAAAATTACTTCAGAATCATTTGTGTAGAGAATTTATGAAGATTTCGAATTATTACTTTCTACTTAGCCCTTACTGTTTTTGAAATATACAAATATTCCAAAACTTTTAATGACTATATATATATATATATTTGTCTTCTAATACTTCCTTAACTTTATAGGCAACCAAAATTAAAAAGTCCGTCGTGCAGGACCTGCATAACTAAGCACTTTCTTCAGAATTTGGGTAGTACATACTGCATTCGTGAATAATTTGCTTTAAATAACCTATTTCAATAAAATAAAAACATAAATAGTTCTGCTCTTTTACTTTTATAATGAGGAACTGTTTCAATTATTAATTTTGTAATTATTTTGCTTCCAGAGTTGTGTTTGTAGGTGGTACTACACTATTTAATAAATACAAAAAAACTTCATATTTTCATCTTTTGATCTGTCGCAGGAACAGGATACAGTCCCCCTAGTAATAGAAAGCGCTCCTTGTGGCAGCTTTGCAAACTTACGTCCGGCGAGCTAATTCTATTGAAATATAGTTCAAAGTAAACCCTCCTTCCCGATAGACTGATTTAGTTCATTTTTACAACACTTCTTTCTCATGAGATACCCATGACTTATACTACGTTTTGTTACAATAAAGCAGAAATTATGATCGGTATAATTATATTAGTAATTTGGGTCTGGAGTAAATAATCGATAAAGATTTGAAGAAATTGGTCAAAAATTCCATCATGAGTGCGACCTCAATTGCTACTTTCCTTCGGAGGAAAGTGCTAATATCTTAGTTTAGATGAATGTCAAATGTCTGGAACAATTTTAAACTGAATCAATCGTTTCTGAATGAACAAAGCAAAAGTTAGCTAGGTTTGTATCAACTTTTGTCTTAAAGGGTTACAGATACCGATTTAAAAATGATTTCATTCATTTTCCTTCATTCATTAGAAAACCTATAAAAAGTGTACCTGCAAGCATATTAATACAAAAACTTGAGAACCACAATTTTTTCCGCCTGACTTTCTCCGCAAAACCCATGTCCCAGTGGACGGATTCTACTGGTTAATGAACTTGACCTTTTCAAATTAGATGAAAGATTTTGGTATCATATTTCATTAAAATACGTCCATTTTTGGGGCAGTTACAGAGCAAATTTTTATAAATAAATATATATAAAAATTTAAACCACTGGTTGTTTTACACATAATCTTTTTGCAATGTAGACACAGACACATTGATAACCACAGTCAATTTTTACAAACTTCAAGTGAAACATGGAATTTTATTACAAGAGATAAGTTGCGATAAAGGAAATAGTCTTTACCTTTTGAAGATCAGACTGTTGTTTTTGCGAATGTGGGAGTATAGAAGGCTGTGAGCTGATTACTCCTAGCTGCCCGATGACAAGGGTCTGGTTCGTAGTGGTAGGGATTGTCGCATAACTGGGAAATGATGCTGAAAAAAAAACAAAAAAAACGAATGATAACATAAATTAGACAATTATCAGCTCTGCAGGCTCTTATGAAGAGAGAGAGCTATACATTGATAAGGTTAGGAATAAGGATTATTAACCCTTTCCTTACTAAAGACTTCTGTAGAAGTCGAAGTTTGCCGTGCCCCTGGAACAAAGGACTTGTACAGCAGTCCGACCCTTCTCTCTCGCTTACCAGCTCCCTACAACTAACTTTTCCAGGAGTTAGACCTTGGAGCTATTAAAAAGGACTGAGGACAGCTTTAGCTATTTCTTTCACCACTATTTGTCGGAAAAATTAACTATTTGTGTCGAGAGAGATACGGATTATGGATACCTGGGTTGGGCTCGTAAAATTAACATCGCAAGTCTTAGATGAATATTGAAAAGGATGATGGATTTTTCTTTGTTTTAATAAAAAATAGGCTATTTATTTATTTAGCTTCCTTGATTAGTACCTATATCATAAAAAAATAATATTTTTCGTACTAAAAAGTATAGACTATAAAATATATTTATTGGAGCATCTAATTATATAATTCAACCTAAATATTTAGAGCTAAAAGAAAACGTAAATGAAAAATACAATACCGTTTTCTTACGATTAGGAATGTTAAGGGAGGAAATTATGCAAACGTTTTTACGCACGTCGAGAGGAGGGCGAGAATAGCTTCATAACTAGGGCTCGGCCAGGTAGAGAGATCGCAGGGTCGGTCAGCCCGCACAACCCGTCGTAAGCTAAGGGTTAAGGGTCAGGAGGGAGTAAAGACCAGGAATACACTTGCGGGTTGCAGATGTCACCAAAGGAAAACTTGGGAACTTTGGAAATAATAAAACAGGGAGGTAATAATGAAAATAATAATGAGGAAATCTTCTAAAACATATCGTACCTACCATGTAAAACTATCGAATAGTAACTTAAAAATCTTAAAGTGAATGTGTTCTGTATATGCCATTGCCTTGACAAGGGGCTCAGGTTGACCTTGGATTAACTTCTCTTAGCAATAGGTTAAAAACAATTGTAGACAAATAAAAATATAACAGAACTTTGAATATATTTTGCATGATTATAATTAAATTAGGGTAAGACTTGTTTAATAATAAGCTTCATTTAAAATAATTGTATCTATAAAAAGAAAGCTAAAATACTAACTCTGTTGGGTTCCAAGAACAGGTTTGCCAAGCACATGTGAGGTTATCTGGTTGGACTGAAATGGCTTCCCAGCTGTAATTACCTACAAAGATAACAAAATAAACAAATAAATAATTTAAGATAAATACAAACTTTTGCCAAAGAGAACAGGAGAGTTCTTTGCTTTTACTATGAGTAAAAAGACAAAAACTAAGTTGTATCTCATTTAGCAAAAAAAAGTCAAGATTTCTTTAGTTAGTTCTGGGGTCGTCATGAATTTTAACTTGTTGAGTCATTAGTTCTGCTCAAGAACACGTTCATTGTATGTGCATGGCAAAAGTTGAGGTAAGCAAGACTATGGGTAAACAAGACCGACTTGCAGGAACTGCGTCATCTTAGCGTGGTTCCATTCATATCTCTAGAGGTATTCTAGAAAAGTAATAGTAGCAGTTATTGGTGGAGTTTGATCTTGCGTGAAAAATGTAATATTAAATCTCGAAGAGAAAATAGATTTAAGGCGCCACAACAGGAAACTGACAGTATCATGGCGACTTCCCCCACCATCTCAACGTTTGCTCTTTTTTTTTTTTTTTTTTTTTTTTTTTTTTTTTTTTTTTTTTTTTCTCTCTTTATAGTATCAGTATGAAGAGTGCTCTTGGACACAAAATAACAATGTTTCACATTTTCTTACCTTGTTTTAGTCAAATACTAGTTTTACTGTTAAATGCAATTGAAATGAGAAACAATCAGTTTAAACTTTAGGCAAACAGATACAAAACCCTGTTCAAAAAAGCAAGGCTAACAATGGCGAATTTTCAAGTCCTTATTTTTCCGATTGACATCGTCCCATCAAAAATTATATTAGAATATTTTAGCTCGGTTACTCCCTATCTCCATAGGGAGAACCCGCTTATGAGGTTGACCTCATGACGTGATCCGGACGTGCCGACTAGAAACTTTCTCGTTTCAGACCCTATAGATCACGAAAATATAGGTGGCTAAAATTTGTAAGTATATATATATATATATATATATATATATATATATATATTTTAATGATTAATTATTATAAAATGATTGCGCCACGTTGGGTCGCCAATAACTGTTAAGATTAATTATTTTAATAAAAAGAATGAAACAATTGTAATTACTTTTATTATATGAATTTAAATTAATCTCAGGGATAAAAGTTCCGAGTGAATAAAGAATATAATATTGATTCTTAGACAATTCCGAAATACAAAACAATATTAAAATACACACAAACAATAATAAAATAATCGACAACTACAAAAAAAACAATTTTTACCTCTAAATCAATCCGCTTCCAACAAAACCTCAATACACTCCGTATTCGACCACTGCTGAGAATCAACTGACTACTGTAATTTACTGAGGACAGACCCCAGCTCCGCATTCCATGAATGCTGGGAATCGACTGACCCATTCGAGCGGGAAACTTTGGCTTCTTTTTTTCTAACTTCCGCAGTTTGTTGGATTATATATAAAGATAATAATTATGTTTTTTGTAATACCAAATAATTAATTTATTGTTATCTGAATGTAAATTTAATATGGATATATTGTATACCAGTATTGTCCAAAAATATTATTAATTTTGATCGTATATAATACGATGTTATTTGTATATATGGTTTGTGATTTGCGCGGGCTTTTCAAAATATCGATGGTTATTTGAATTTAAAAATATTTTTGTGAATGTAATATATCATTACAATATATATATATATATATATATATATATATATATATATATATATATATATATATATATGTATGTATATATGTATATATTTATATATATGCTTGTCTGTTCGCGCTCTAGCAAGCTCAAAAATGGTCCGATATTGATGAAATTTGGTACAAAAATCTGTCGTCTGATTTGAAAGGTCAAGTTCGTTAGCCAGCAGAATCCGCCTACTGGAAGATAGTGTTTATGGCGAAATTCGCGCAAAAAAATTCGTAATGCTTACGTTTTTGAGTTTATATGCTTGCAGGTACTTGTCTTATATGTTTCTTAACATAGGAAAACAAATGAAACCATTTTCAAGGCGTTATCTCTAACCGTTCCTGAGAAAAGTGGAATCAATTGTAATGATATATTACATTCTTGAAAATATTTTTAAATTCAAATAACCATCGATATTTTGAAAAGCCCGCGCAAATCACAAATCATATATACAAATAACATCGTATTATATACGATCAAAATTAATAATATTTTTGGACAATACTGATGTACAATATATCCATATTAAATGTACATTCAGATAACAATAAATTAATTATTTTGTATGGCAAAAAACAATTGTTATCTGTATATATAATCCGGCAAACTGCGGAAGTTGAGAAGCAAGGACGCTAAACTTTCCCGCTTGCTCGAATGGCGTCAGGGCAGTCTAGTCTCAACATTCAGAGAGAGAAGGCGTCCGTCGATTCCCCGCATTTGTGGAAGAAGGAGTTGGGGTCTGTCCTCATTTAAATACAGCAGCCTTGTATAGAAGAAGAAGTCTTTTGGTTCTCAGCGTTGGCCGAAGTCAGAGCTCTCCTCCAAGGAATACCGAATGTATTGAGATTTCGTTGGAAGCGGATTGATTTAGAGGTAAGAATTGTTTTTGTTGTAGTTTTCAATTATTTTATTATTGTTTGCATGTAATTTAATATTGTTTGTATCTCAGAATTGTCTGGAGATAAATGTTATATAATTTCATTCACTCGGAACTTTACCCCCTGAGGTTAAGTCAAACTCATAATAAATCTTATTAAAATAATTAAAATATGTTTATTTCTTTTTTAAAAATTAATCATAACACAATGTTTTTGTAAGTCATTATTTTTTTGTGGGTACTTAGAATCGCGGGATTCAGTTGAAATATTTTCTACATCTTGGAAATTAATTCCAACCGATATATTTAAATGTTGGTTATATTTGGAGTTAAGGAAGTATGCGAAAACATTTTTTTTATTAATAGACATGAAAAGTTTTCGGATCTTTATACATTTTTCGTAAATATCTCGATAACGGGTTGGGGAATCGTGGTAAGTGGAAGGTGACCATTCAAATGCTTACTAAATTCTCTACAAAAAATGTTCTGAAGCAATATTCGATGGGGCAACGTCAATCAGAGATATAAGCGCTTAAAGCTTAAAAAGTGTTAAAAAAGTCTATTGAAACGGTTTTTCTCTTTGTTTATCTCACTTTGTAGTTGGTTGTTTCTTGTTTTAAATTGCATTTATCAGTAAAATTAGTATAGTAGTATAATAAGCTAAGAAGCGGTGAAAGGTTTTGGTAATAATAAGTTTGGAGTGGCTGTGGTAATCAAGATGGCTGTGGCTAATCATGATGCCGTAGTTTGTTTTGAATTCTGTCTATATAACCTTCCTCATAGCCTCCAACTGAAGTTATTGTTATTTCTTATTTTATAGAAAGATTTACCCCACGACAGAATTGAATTTTATTCGCCATAAAGCACAAATTTACAGTTCATTATAACAATAAAACGAATTTGCTAGTAAAACAAGATACTTAAAATGACAATTAATTTTTGGTTGTTTAGAATAGAGCCTTCTGAGCGGTAGTCGAAGAGTAAGTACGTTTTCAGAACATAATTGTATTGACTTATTCAGCCTTCCTCAAGAATGAGGATTAAGAATTATCCGTATTATTCAGTGTAAGTTGGCTACTGTCAGTTTCCTGTGATTTGTGATGCTAATCTATTCCATTTATTCGAGATGTACGTAACCGCGCTAAGATGACGCAGTTCCTGCGAGTCAGACTTTTTTGTAGAGAATTTAGTAAGCTTTCGAATGGTTACCTTCCACTTACCACGATTACCCAACCATTTTCAAGATATTTTAGAAAATACTCGAAAACCCCAAAACGAAATTTTCATTCTAGTACTTCCTTAAATCCAAACGGGACCAAAATGTACCCATCAGAGATTAGATGAATATCAAACATCTGGATCAAGTTCCAACTAAATTAATTGTTTCTGAATACCCAAACTGAAATTAGTTTGGAAAAGTAGGTGTTTCAATGTTTCTCAAAAACGGTCAGAGGTATAGCTTTAAAAATGGTTTCATTCGTTTTACAAAGTTTAGAAACCTATAAAACGAGTACCTGCAAGCATACGAACTCGAACGTAAGCGTTACTATTTCTTTCGCGCAAATTTTGCTCCAAAAAGCATCTTCCGGTGGACGGATTCTGCTGGTTAACGAACTTGACCTTCCAAATTAGACTAAAGATTTTTGTACCAACTTTCATCAAAATCAGACCATTTTTGAGCCCAGGAGAGAGCAAACAGACAAACATATATATATACATATATATATGTTTGATGTTTATTTTTCATCGCTGGGATGATATTTTTGGATGAAACAGCATTTTTCTCCAGCGGTGATACTCCTCCTCACTTCTTCCTGGAATATTTCGATGGGTTCTCCATCTTCCTCAGCCAGGTCATTGTTGTTTCTTCCTCGGTCATTCCCTCGGCAACCACCAAGGAAGAAACAACAAAGACCGGGCTGACGAAGATCGAGATGAACCCATCGAAATATTCCAGGAAGAAGTGAGGAGGAGTATCACTGTTGGAGAAAAATGCTGTTCCATCCAAAAATAAATATGTATATATTGTAGTGATATCCCAACTATCATTAAGAAGTATCTTATTGCTTCTTAGTAATATAAAATGATAACTTGACAAAAATTTCCTTAATCTAACATCAAGAAGGCATCTTCACCCGGGAGATCGTCAGTTATTTTTTCTCAGATAGAGTTTGCTACGTATTCTCTGGCCAGCAGGTTAAGGTTTTGGTGCTTTGAAGAAGTTTTAAAGAAGATAAATCAAATCAAGAAGAGTTTATTTGGATGTAAGGTAATTTATGTTATACAGTATACCTTTTATATTATTTTGAGGTAATAAGATTCATATAGCTAGCCATGTTTTATATTTTAAGGTAACTCTAATTTGTATATGAAACCCAACACGACCCGTTTTTAATAATAAAATTCAATTTCAATTCATTATACTTCGATATATAAAATAAATTATTAATAAAACTAATATTTAATTTTTTATTTCATAACAATATATATATATATATATATATATATATATATATATATATATATATATACACCTATATTTTTGTGATCTATGGGGTCTGAAACGAGAAAATTTCTAGTCGGCTCTTCCAGATTGCGTCATAAGGTCAACCTCATAAGTGGCTTTCCTCCCTATGGAGAGAAGGAGAGAGGAACAGCACTAAAGCAATGAGTTAAGCTGATCATGGCGAGTGCAGAACCCAGACCGCATATATGCGTCTAGAGTGCCGGGGGCACTGCTTTTCACGCCTGCATATATGTGCAAAAGAGTTTGTTTTTTTTTTGTGTGCGGTTGTATGATTGTATAATTTTTTGAATCGGACATAACAGAATGGGCAATAAAAAATCTATTTGTGCCGAAATAATAAAAAAAATTAAGAAACGTGTACCTGTATTGAAGGATTCATATTAGGAGGACCTGGATGAAGGGCAATGTTCCCAGACATTAGCATCTGACCCTGAGCATTGTACACCTGTTGGACGTATGCTGTGTTCTGAACCGGCTGCTGCAGAACCTGAACCTGAAATACATACCAGTATTCAGTGCAACATCGAATCACTTAGATCCTGTATAAAATCTCTAAGAAAATAAAGTAAATTACCCTTTGCGTGTTCCAGTCGCTCACTTGTTGGATCTGGGGCTGACCAGTGTTAGTTTGCACGGGTTGCTGAGATATCGTTCCTATGAAATTATAGACCCCTTAATAATCATATATATTTAATTTTTTTAAATAGTAGGGGATGCAGGAGAACTCAGTCTTAATATTAAAAGTATTAATCTATAATTAATATTTTTTGTTAAGTTACTTCTATTCATTTATTTAAGTTCTTTATTGTAATGTACATCAATTTTAGAGAAAGATATTATAATAATTGATGATTTATGTTTTTAATCGTTGAACATTTTTTGTCTTGATCTGGCCCCTCTAGAGAGTGATAATTGTATAAAAATAAAAAGATGAACGGTAATAGGGTCTTCCCGTGGTCAAGTGGCCACGTGGTTCCACAGGCGGCAGGAATTTTCTCATCTCACGGCTCGTTGGGAAAATTCCTCGGTGCACGATGGATTTTGGCGATAATGGCCCAGATGTCGGTGCACAATAAAAAAAAAAATAAATGAATAAAATATTGTTTTGTTTTTTATTATTGACCTTCTACATACATAATAATTTAGTTTAAAATGCATTTATTTCAAAAAGAAGCAAACCTCTGCCCTATCCAACTCTTTGCCACAAGATTGGGTTTGCTATAATGTATCATATACTAGTTTTCCAACAATAAAAAAGAGCAAACTCGCTTTGTTATCGCATGAATTGTCCATTACAGACAGGCTCTGCATATGTCTCCGGTGTTAAAAATTAAATCTCTGAGGCTCAATATCTTGAAAACGAGAACCGCTTGGAGGATCAAATCATTTTCCAATGCATAGACGACAATGATGTTCAATTAACATGTCAGCAAATTTATAAAAAAAAAAAAAAAAAAAAAAAAAAAAAATAGTTTGAAACTGAAAGCATAATTAATTTATTTTAGCATGTTTATTTAATTTACTTTAATTGAAACATTGCTCGAATCAAATATGGGTAGATTTTTCAAGGGTGGTATTTTGGGATTTTAAGAATCACCTCTGATGGTCTTGGGTCAATTTTTGTATAAGAACTCACAGATTGTTTGCATCAATATTAAATACTTAAATATAAGCAAAAAAGCAACAATTTGAGAAAAGTCATTTATTCTAAGGGCAGTAACTTGGCTCCAAATAGATCAATCGAGTTTGTTGAGGTCTCAAAAATGTTTTATTATTTAGCAATGAAAGGCAATAAACAGTAAACAGTGGATATTGTTGTTATCAACTGGAATAAAAATATTATAGTGTAAAATATCCTCAATTTTGATATTTGTGGGGTTAGGCTAAAACCATGAAGTGCTGGGGTTTTTCTGACCGCGGATTCGGATTCAACAACACCAAAAACATGTAGTAAACATGGTCTGCACTCTGGGTCCGAACTTTTTGTGTGTCTGTTATTATTCAGGGTGATTGGTTGTTCAGTTTTTAGTCATTTCACAGGACTTAAATCCAACCGAAACAAATAATTTTGTTTTTCTTATGTATGGATACACAAAGAGACATTTACTGGGAATTAAAGAAGTATTAGACAATTCTCAAGGCATCCAACAAGACACCGTGCTGTTTTCAAGTCCACTTTTGTTGGCCAAGTAATACATTCGTAAGACTTCAATATGCATGTCTTGAGACAATTTCATGTCCTTTAGCACATTTCTTGGCCTCTGCCTGAGCTTGTTGAAAGGAGAAGGTTCACTCTCCTCAGCTCAATACTTCTTTAAATGCCCTTGATCTTGCCGGCTAGTGTGGTGTCAGAGCACCACTTGCAGTGCTCTCAAGGTCAAGAGATGACAATTAAATTCCTCTGGCAGAGCCCTCACAATATGCACCTGCCTTTGTGCATTTTATGCCTACTCTCATGTGTAAGTGAACTATCACTGTAAAGTGTGTTGTGTACTATGTGGTGGGGAGTGTACGGCATACTGTTGCTCAGGACAGGGGATGGTAAAGCCTTGCAACTGTCCACAACAGTTGTTGCCTCCCATTTTATTATTACTATAATTATTTTTTTTACAAATGGGTCCTTTAAAACATACCTTGTGCCTGCATAGTCGAGATAGTATTTCCCGCTGAGCAAAGGGGACTTTGAGGTGTCGACATTCCGACAGTCTAGAACAAATATTAATATATAAGTAAAACAAAATCAATTTGAAACTACAATTAGATAGATTTTTTTAACTTAAAAAGACAAGGTTGTAAATTAATTAAATAAATGAGACAGCGTTTTAAATAACCAGCAAGAGTCCAAAAATATCGACAAATTTTCAATTACAGCATTCAGAAAAATTAAAATAAATCAAGCAATAAACCTCTTCAGGTTTATCCTACTACAAATTTCTAATACGTTCAACCATAAACGCTTTAGAATCGAGAAAGCCATGAACAATATTGTATATTTGAAATATTGAAATAGTTTGGAAAATGTTGAAAACCAAAGGACTTTTACTAAACATAAAACATATTAGCATGTTAAAGATTTTCAACAGGAATTTCTGAGGTATAAATTACTTCCACTCTAAGTTGCATTTGCTCTTCACCTCAACCACTTTTATTTCTTTGCCCTGAGGCAGAAACATCAAAATGTGAAAAAAAATTAATTAGCAAATAAATAAAGATGGTTGAGGTGAAGATCAAATGCAACTTAGAGTGGAAATAAAACATATTTTTCTGAACCGCCACAATGTCCTCTACCCGCAGGATATTATCCATTCATTGCACCACACCCTGTATATGGGTTTACATACATGTAAACCATATTTGGTTAAGGAGGTAGGGATTGTCAGGGTTCGGTCGTTACTTCTTAATAAAACTACATTTTACATGTGAAAATGGTTTTATTGTTGCCGACGTTTCGGCTTGAAATTCGAGCCTTTATCAGGCTATAAAACCATTTTCACATGTAAAATGTAGTTTTCTTAAGAAGTAACGACCGAACCCTGACAATCCCTACCTCTGCAACATCAACGGTCAACGATCTCCTCTCAACATATTTGGTTTAATTTAATTGGCCACCATGCATAATTCTTTGTTGGGACCTTCCGAAATCACCCATACACACAAACAATCCCCAACACTATTAATACATGTAGTACATTTTCTTTATATATTCTTGAGCTAGTCTTTATGAAGAATTTCATTCTTAAACTTTGAAATCACTTATATTTTAATCAAAAGACTAAGATTTCTCAAAGAAAAGATAGAAGCAGTCGTAAGTCATGCATGACTCCTTGTCAATATCAGACAGGTAAAATGTATGATTCATTGGATAGAGATAAAAGGAGCAATCTCACAAAATTGTAGCACATAACAACTAAGATGTAGCAATCGAGTCAACTAAGACATTTTAAAGAACAGGAATAGATGTTATGATAAATCCATTAATGAGTTTTGTTTAATTTTTATTTATTGGAAACAAGAAAGCCTCAAAATCAACAATTAATACACGATTGAGCTAACCATTGCACAATTGGTACTCTACCATTGAGCTAATCTCATCCCTTATTTTGGTATCAAATGGTCATGAAATTTGGGCAATTTAGATCCAGGTAAAGGGATGGAAGATGGTCCTTAGAAATAACGGAGTGGACACCATTTGGGAGGAAGAGGAACAAAGGAAGGCAAAAGAAGAGATGGAGGGATATGTTCCGGAAGTGGGTTGGCCCTGATTGGTGGAGACAAGCAAAGGACAGGACAGCATGAAGAAAGAAGGAGACCTTTACGCACCCCGCTTTCCAGGAGAACTGGTCACTCATGGAAAGCGTAGACCATTAGCCTGAAAAGGGAGGCCAGTGCGGAAAGATTAATTTGTTAACAGCAAAGATGTATTATTATTGTTGTTGTTGTTATTTTATTTTTATTTTTTTACGGCACGTCGACATCTGGACCATTAGCACCAACACCCAGGGTCAGCGAGGAATTTTCCTAACAGCAGACCTCACTCCAGATTTGTGCAAGCCTAGTACTGACTTTTGTTTCACTACTTTGTGTGGGTAGTGCATTTCATACCTACTGCAAGGTGTATCCTCCGTGTGTACTGTATATGACCTTGTGTCAGTATAAGTGTTTAGTGTACAGTGTGTGTTGTGTGTGCGGTGTACTGTTACTCAGGAAGTGAGGGTAGTAAGCCCCAAGTATTATCATTATTATTGTGGTTGTTATTATTATTATAAAATAAGTATTATCATTATTATTATTGTTATTGTTATTACTATTATCATCACACAATAAAGGCTATTCATTCATTCATTCAGATCTAGACAATTTGTTCATTAAATAGGCTCAATCTAGCAAATAGTTTCCCCTTTACATGCATGGTCCCTAGAAATAGAACATGTGAAAATGACCTTACTGTCAAATAAGATCGTATTTCCTAAGTATGCATTATTTTTCTGATACCTGCATTTGATGTTGAATGTTTGCAGTGTTGACGAGCAACGCTTGCTGCTGTTGCTGAGGTGAGGCAACCGAAGATACAACTTGCCCACCATCCATTACTTGCCCTCCATCCTGTCCACCACCTTGACCTCCGGCATTACCCTGAACCACCTGAAAAACATAAAAATTCAATTTTTATTAATTTTTTTGTTAATAATTCAACAGCTTTAGTAATGGTAACACCTTAACTACAATTCTTTAACTCACTACTTGCGGAGACAGTCCGGTTAAAATTGATCAAAACAAAATAAGTTACTTTTCTTTGCAAATGATTATTATTCCCCGTAATATATTTTTTTTTTTTTTATAATTTACGATGAATTTAATGAGACATTCCTACCTGAAATGAATTCAATTTATAAAAGGAAACGAGGAGCTCATTATTATTAATCATTACAAAGAGTGAAAAAACATCGATATGACGTAAATAAAAGAAAATATAACATAACATAGCTCAGGCTCATTTATTTTTTGGCAATGCGAATGCTGAGAAAATTCCCTAATACACCACGAGTATTTATAAAGGGTGGCAAACTATAGATAACCTAGCACTAATAGCCTAGAAGTAGGTTTAGGGGAAAAAATAAAAAAATGAAATATTATATAAAATTAAAAACATTTTTCCTGTTAGTGTCTCCCGTGGTCTAGTGGCTAGCGCCTTAGATTCATAAGTGGGAGATGATAGGGTCGATTTCCACTGGCAGCAGGAATTTTCTCATCCCACGGAGGAAATTCCTTGCTGCACTCTGAATGTCGGCGCTAAAGGCCTAGACGTCAAAGCACCGTAAAAAAAAAATTCCTGTCGGGGCAGTCATTTTTTCCAGGCTCTTATTGGGGACACCTTACTCATTCATACTTAATAGAAAAAAAGACAGACCGACTTACAGATTTTATAACGAGACTTTAATTGATAAACATATACTTACAAACTGCAGACAGCACAATCACCTGAGTATACTCTACGACTTACGAGACACTGACAGACAGTAGTCCAAACATCGGTAACTTCTCTAACATTTAAAAAACATGTACATATCCTCTAAAATGTGCCCTAATCAATTTTGTCGCTAACTGAAATTCATACTCCTTATTTTGTTACCGTTTTGTTATTTATTCTTCACTTTATCTCTCTGTATTTTTATCTTCCATTGTATTTTAGAAGCCAATGAACCTTTCCTCCGACTTGTACACCAGTCAACCGTACACAGGAGGGTTAAACCTATTCTTTCTTAGGAATTTATATCACTTATGTTATCATTACCTGCATCTGATGCTGTATGTTGGCAGTATTTACGAGAAGTGCTTGCTGCTGCTGTTGTTGCTGTTGCTGCTGCTGTTGCTGTTGCTGTTGTTGCTGCTGTTGCTGATTCGCAGCCTGTTGTTGCTGAGATTGCCCACCGTCCATACTTCTTTTCTACAATGCCATACAACTTATAATACCTGAAACCATCAGTACTTACATGAAGTACAGAACTGAACATATAATATTTGTTAAAGAAACCAAATATATCGATACATAACACACTTATAACTATTTAAATCAGTGCTACAAATACAAGATAACCAAACATGAGTTTATGTACCAACACTAAATTGAATTATTGGTATTTTTTAGACTTAGCGATCGTGGAATGTTGACATTTTGAGCCAGGATTTGCTGTTCCTGGCAAGAGATCAACTTCTATGCTTCGGTTTCACCCTATAGGGAGAAAGGAAGCTGCTAATTAAATGTATACATTTTTCTTTATTTTTTTTTAGAACTTGATTGTTATAAGAAAAATAGAAAGTTTAAAGACTGCTCAATTATTCTTTTATATTTAATATAAAGATAGAAATATGTACTCACTTGTTCAAGGACGGAAAAAAATAATCAAATATTCTGTAATCCAGTAAAATAATACAATGGAATGTTGAGAATATAAATCAGCAGACATCTGAAAACAAATGCATTATTAAAGTAAAATAATTGATATTGGAGGAGAAGCTAGAAATAATGAGGCACTATATGTTTCGCAGATGTTTGGTCAATGTTAGAAATAATGCACAAATAAACTTTACTATTTTATCTGAATGGGCTATAGAAAACCTCAGTTCTATTTGTTGAAAGTATTAATTAGACTCTTATCAGTCCCTAACTAGTTACTTTTATAATCTTAACCCTTTTGTTGTTCTGAACGAGTTAACTTGTGCTCCAGATGCTCCACACAAGATAACTCGTGCTCCACTGTTGGTGCCCCTGATACTCCACACGAGTTAACTCGTGGCTTCTATAAGCCCCGTATGTCGCTTCTCCGGCCAAGTGCTATTGGCTCGTATAATATCATTGGGACCTAGTAAGAATAAGCAGCATTCTCAGATTTTTTTAAATCCACTTCTTATCCCTGAGGCATCTAAAGAAGACATAATGAAATAACGCATTACATCTTGTGAGAATTTATAGAATCTGCAATGAATATTAATTTTCTGTAAAGGTTAAAGTAACTGAGGCTTTATATCTCAATTATCTTGTAATTGCTAGTCGTGTTGATTTTATTGTTTACGAATAGAGCTTCGCCTGGTTCTTCAAATACATAATTTTGGATTTCATCAAATCTTCTTCTTATATTAATTGAAATTATGCATTGTGCAAGTATATTATCATCTATTAAAAAAAAAAAAAAAAAAAATGTTAAGTCTACAATCTACATTGTTAAGGGTAATTGTTGGATGTTGAAGCTGGTGCACCCACAGCCTATTTGCAGGGTCGTACTCAGATTTGTCTCTCCAGCCATATTGTTACTCTTTATATCTTTCAGTCACAAATAGCCTCCTTAGATATTAGTGAGGATGCACCTTATTTTCGGTCTGGCAAAGAGATTTTGATGAAGGCAAATGCTCCAAGGGATAGAAGAAGATTTTGGGGGTATTTTTTTCAGATTCATTTCCATGTTAGAAAATTGATTTTAGTTTAGTATGAAATTACCAATATCCTAAAGGATATTTGACATTATAAGTTAATAATTCCGAATATATATAACAAGAGGATGCTGGGAGAGGAGAAAGAGTCGAACAGTAGTGTGGTCGAGATGAGGAGAGCATTGAGCGTTCCGGGGGCTGCGAGTCCCTTCATTCACCTATGAAAGGGTTAAAGGATTAAAAAACTAAAATCACTGTCAGTGTTTTCTATACAGTAAAACATAATGATTTCACAACAATTAAAACATATAAATGCAAAGGCCTCACTCATAAATGCTGAAAAACTCACTATTTTTCATTGAAAAATTTGAAAATTTCCCAGGACAAGACCCTTCAATATTTTTTATAAGTCCGCCCCCAGGGTAACTGCCAATAAAAGTTAAAGTATTAGTAAGGGTAACAATAAAAACAAATAAATTACACCTCTCCATAAAAATAATAATAGTATAGATGAAATAAGTTATATTACTTACAACAATTGGTTAAAAGAAGAACTGATTTATTCTCATCCATAATTACAAAAAATAAAATAAAGTAATATGGAATAAATAAATGTTAAAATAAAGTCTCAAGGATGAACACAAAAAGAGCTATTGTTGATGATCGTGCAAAATAAACAATGTCAGGAAGGAGACCTCTATCCATGCTCTGAAAAAGAGGAAATAATAGATTAGTTCAACAATTAATAATAATTATGTTTATATTCAATAAATATTATTACAAATCGTATTATTTATTCCTGTTAAGAGCCCAGAATGAAGAAAAGTAATTGTTTTATCGTGGCTGATGATTTTGTACTTGTACCAAGGAATCAAATGCTTGGAACTAAAAAGGAGTAATTAAGCTTATGAAAGGTGTAATTGCAGTACAAATAAATAAATAAATAAATAAATATATATATATATATATATATATATATATATATATATATATATATATATATATATATATATTCCTACTAAAAGAAAGCCGTTTATTATAATACAGACATAGAAGATATTCAAGTTTCTTTTCTTCTCTTAAATATTTTCCTTTTGTTTTATGTATTCCTCGTTGTATTTACAAACATATATATATACATATAATAATATAGTGGAAAACCCCTGATGAGTGGTCCGCCAATCCTTGATATCTACCGAGTTTTGTGAAGAGGACGTAAAAATAACTACCAGTAAAGGCATATTAATTATTTGGTTCTCAAGTAAAGACCCATTCCTAATGGACCAATTTATTTTATTTTTATAGCACGCGTTTCTCTTTAGATACTCACGACGTATATATAGTTTGGTCGAACACATTTGGGCCAGTATGGGCAAATTAGTTGTTTGGATCCGAAGTGACCCTCTCTTCGGATGTGCAAGAACTGTGCCAAGTTTTGTTGCAATATAATAAAAAATATGTCAATGGAATATAACGATTGTAAGTAACCCAGTCGAAAATTAGCTTGAAACCCTATTTTTATCCACTTTTGTCAAAAACGGTTACAGATATCACCTTGAAAATGGTTTAATTCGTTTTCGTACCTGCAAGCATATTAACGCAAAAACGTAGACGCTACGAATTTTTTCGCGGGAATGTCGCCCCAAGAGTCGGACTTTTTTCCAACCCTAAAAGAGGATTTCCGTCTTCCAGTATTCCCACCTCCAACCAGTCCGCTCCTCTTCCACATCCGTCATTCCTTCCATTTACTCACAATAACCTCTCCCCGACCAGCCAATCCATCCTAATATAATCAATACAGAAAGGATCTTTGACTCTTGAGATTGCGAAAGTAGACTTGTGTTCCATTTTTGCCGACGTTTTGGCTGAAAGGCCCTCAAAACAAATCGATCCCTTCTTAAAACACACAACTCAATAATTGTAACCCGGGCCGATAAAGATAACAAAACAGTCATCATGGATATAACAGAATACAAGAAAAAAATTTTTACACTCCTTCCTTAAAACACTAAGTACTCACTCACCACCAAGAACTAAGATCCTTACCACCGTCCTCATAAAAATTCGACAAGCATATTCATAAACTCCTAGACAATCAAGAAATAAATAAAGGGACTTGCTGCAGTCATATCTCATACAACTCCCATGCACCAAGATTTTATGGCACCCAAAAATCTATAAAACCAACAATCCTTATCGTCCCATAATATTCAATAGTAACTCACCCTCCTCTAAACTCGGCAACTTTCTCTTAACATCTCTCCAAACCCTAAACCATAATAACCCCTATGACGTCCAAATCCGAAATGACTGAACGTCCGTAAGGTTTATTTCTCGTTCTTCTTATCTCCCTTATAAAGGTTTGAATCTAAAGCCGAAAAATATAACACATCCTTTATCAAAAATGTGTTTTCATTATTTACACGACCGAACCCCTCCAATATCCTAACCTAATTACTTTTTTACATCATTAAAGGAACCCCTGATTTCCTAGTACTGAACGAAACAACTCGGTAAGCAAAAAACAATACTCTTGCTGAGAATAATATTTCCGTAAGTGGTTTGCATAGAAACGGCAGCACAACTCGGAGCCGTTCTAAAAATGTCGTCAGACACATGGTCCCAAGGCTGCCGCCGTTCCCAGTCTACTGATCTCAGTCCTACAATTTCTTACGCATTACGGCAGGAGTCGGTAATTGCACGAAGTAAATGAATACCTACTCCAAGGAACTGTGCCATCTTAGCGCTTTTACGAATAAAGCTTATATCTGGTTAGTTTTGGAAGGGTATTTCGTCTTCAATGTAGCAAAATCAACATTTCCGGAACTTCGAGCACCGTTTTCTCCTACTGAGGTGGTCCTAACGAAATTTATGTATGAACCTAATTTGCACAAAGAGTATTTTATTTTTTTTATATCTCATATAAGTATATCTTTATTTAGAATTTACAATGCAAAAATACATTACAATTGAATTGTTAAATGTACTTGTGTCTTGATGTTCGTGAGGAGGGCAATATGATTACAATCTGGATGAAGGATTATTACAAGAGCTGATCTCTAGGCCAGTTACGCTTCAGCCGGCGTAATTAGAGAACTAGGATGGTCGTGTAATTGTGGATGAATTTTTTGATAGAAAGTTTTGGATAAGGATTGGATAAGTGGAATGTTGAAGTCATTATGAAGAGTCAAATTGGAGACAAAGCATGGATCGTCGGTTATTTTAAGGAGGATTTTTGACTGTAACGATTGAATTTTTAAGGAGTTGGAGGGTTTTATGGACCTCCATTTTTGTATGCTACAAGTACATTTTGGTTTGAGTATTTTCGTGTAAAAAGCCCGAAAAGTGAAAGGATTAATCGTCGGTCAAGTAAGTGTACAGGGCGTCTACTACTTCTATGCAAGCCAATTTCATGACTTGAAATGCAAATTTCATGCCAAAAAGAAAATAATTTCACTTAAAAATAAAAAGTCTTAGCTATTAGCTTATTACAACCTTACACGCATATTTATCGGTTAGTTTAAATACATTCATCAACGATGCACAGTCCTGACGTGTACTAATCTTTTTTCTGCGGAATGTGATTATAAAACGCAGCTCCAACCGGAAGCTCTATTATTTTCTAAGGGTTCAATAGTTTTATTAACACTGAGTGTGAAAATTAGTATTTTTCATTAAATCTTTAGGGTGTTTGGCGAAGATCACATCCAGTTACTTTTCAAGTTACTTGTTAAGTATCTGTAGTGATTATAACAGTTATTCAACGCATGCTCATAACTCATTGGCTTTTCTATTGGCTATTCCCATGGGCAATTCTATTGGTTGTTGCTGGTAGTAAAGTAACCTTTAACACTCTAGGCAACCCAACTCGCAAAAATTATTAGAATTCTATCAATTTTAGCGAGTTGTATTGACTAGAGTTTTCATATTTTCTTAAGCGAGCGAAGAGAGCGGAAACGCATAGAACCTAGGTATCCCCATAATGCGAAATAAATATAAATTATAAGTACTTTATAGACCCATCGGACAAAAAAATTGGTGAGGAGGCCCATCAATTTCACAATTACCATTGATTTTTATAATATTAACCTTTTATTAGTAAATATTGGTTGCTAAAATATATTCTACTTATTTTCATTTATGCTTCAAAAGTCTAAAAGTATTACTTACAAATACAGGTTACCTAAGGGTTAGTTAGAAACCATATTATATAAATATAGTAGTAAAAAAAAGTTACTTTTAGTAGTGATTGCAGTGATTTTAAATACTTTTCATTACTATATTAACTATTGATTACTATTTTTATATAATATGGTTTCTAGCCTTAGATGACCTATGAAGAAGTAATAAATAACCTGCAAAGAACATGTAAGCTAATCCGTAATTAGCAAAATCACTGTTTAAAATCGCGACAGATACTTCAAAGTAACTGGATGTGCTATTCGCAAAAAGACCCAATGTTTACCCCTTCGACCTTAAACGAAATTCAATTCATCGAATGAGAGGAGGAAATAAGGAACTACGTCATACCTACCCATCCTCTGCGCATGAGTATTGTAAAGAGGTAGATAATGTGGAACCGTGGGAGGGGCCAACTCCCACTTTATACTAATGTGATTGGTGCACGTCTTGGTGAGTCACCGGATTGTCTGAATGACGGACCAATCAGTCGGCTTATTGCATATCACAAACAGGGTGTTACGTGAATGTAGGGTCAGTTTCAACGCAGAGGGGACAAAGAAAAGTCTGTCCCTCAATAGATGCGTACTCGTGAGCACATTTCTCGCCATGCCTCTATTGCAATAATCATATGACGGAATGCACATTTTATGACAACTTGTGAACCAAGCACAAAAAAATAAACAAAACCAATATATTATTCTTATAAATATATTATTATTATAAATTCTTGCCAATATATTATTTTTTTTTTTACGGCGCATCGACAAATCTTGGCCATTAGCGCCGACGCCCAGGGTTCAGCCAGGAATTTTCTCAGCGAGCCCTGAGATGAGAAAATTCCTGCCGCCGGTGGGGATCGAACCCACCATCTCCCGCTTATGAATCTAGCGCGCTAGCCACTAGACCACGGGAGACCCCTCTTGCCAATAATGCTATCAATTTAATGTTATCAATTTAATGGATTTTATTAGGGAGACAGGATTAATTAGCAGAATATACACTTTCCAATATCGGTGGCATCACCGGAGTCCTGCTCAGGTATTGGCTAATGGACAGCGCTGGCTGGTGACCACGGACTCGAAAGGAGGGTAAAAGATTCTAGGAGCAATGTTGGGATGATGAAGGACTATTTCATGAGTTTGAAAATTGTGATAAGTCCCAGTAAACAATAGCTCCGCGGGATTTGTGGGTAAGAAATACTAACAACCTAGAACATAGAATAGTTAGCCAGAACTTTTTTTCAGAACTAAGTAATCTTATTTAATTTATTTTAGAGGTTTAATATACGCCCATCAGTCACAGAGAATAACAAGGTAAGTCCAAGATGTCAACTTTTCTTTGATGAGAGCAGCTCTTTAACAGAGAAAACACACTATTTGACGAGATGCCAAGAAACTCACATTAAGTCGGAAACTATAAGGGCTTTGAGTTAGTGACTTCTTCGCATTAAGCATGGGTCTTAGGAGACAATCATAATGCACTAAACTCATTTTGCCCTTTTTCAACTTCAACCATCGATTTATTCCTGCCTATTTGAGAGGCTTAGAAAATGGCATAGAGAAAACGATCAAAAGTTCAGTTTTCGTCGCGAAATTAGGTAGGTATATAGCATTCCTAAGGCAAACGATTGAAAGAGTTCGTTAATCATCAAAATCGGTCCACCTGAAGGGAGGGGTTTACACCGGACCTAAATTACTAATATGCCCATACCGGCGTGAGTGATTGTTATATTACAACAAAACTTAATATGCAAAGAGGCCATCAAAAGAAAAAAGTGTGTTATAAAAATAAACAAATTCGGCCAATTAGAAGCAGGGGTTTACTTCAGAACCCCTGCGTAACGGTTACATAAATTTTCTTGGTGTGGAACACCTTCGAGTAAAGTTTATTAAAATTATTTAAAGGATGCGGCCTCCTCAATAGCTACACCCCTCCCTAAGGTAGCATTTTGTGACAAATATCGAATACAACATTGATTAAAAAGGTGTTTCACCAGCAATAAGGCTTCTCATCCAGAACCCTCATATCAAGGCGATGCCTCCGGCCGAGACATCTGCGGTTAGGGGACTAATTCAATAAGAGTACATGCATCCTTGGGAATATTTTCTTTACCATCCGAATATAGATGGCTTGGAATATTCGAGAGGGGAGAGAAGAAAAGAGTTATATAGCTGGAATAGCAGAAGGGCAGTCTCAAAATATTCATTACTATATATATATATATATATAAATAATCAATAACAAAGTCCTTTACGACAGCAATAACGGCGGGTGGGATACTCATCCACACGTGGGATCGGGACGGGACAATGATAGGATATTGGTCATCAGCAACTCCAGAACCATATAAATATATATTTTTCTAAATTGCATCGCATGGGTTCAAATGTTTAGTTTGTGGTACGGCTTCTCACTCCAGTGATGTTGCTCCTCACCCTGTCGCAAATACTTCGTCGGTTTCATCTCCGACTTCATCAGGCTTCCTTGTTTCCTTCTCAGTGGTTGCTAGGGAATCCCTTAACAACCACTAACAACGAGGAAGCCTGACCAAGTCGGAGATGAAACCGACAAAATATTGAGACAGGGAGTGGAGAAACACCGCTCTCTCTCTCTTTCTATATATATATATATATATATATATATATATATATATATATATAGAGAGAAAGAGAGAGAGAGAGAGAGAGAGAGAGAGAGAGAGAGAGAGAGAGAGAGAGAGAGAGATTTACGAGCACATTTTGGGAACCTCTAAATGACCAGAAGTACAAGAAGCGATGCTGAGGGGTTTGGAGGACTAAAACATCCGTAGGGGATTGAAGAATATTTGCTGCTGTTTTTGTTCGCCCTGTGGATATGACCGCTCTCCCTGAGCGTGCCCACTAGGTAAAAAACCCTGCCTGAGCTATGCACTCAATCGATATGTGTGAAAGGTTCGACAAATACATTTTCGGTTTAGAACAGATCAGTGAAATTAAGATATATTTGAACCTTTTTTTATCCAGAAGAAGTTTTATATTCTTTGTTTGTTAATTTTCATTAAAATTGTAGTTTTATTGGCATTAGAATCAAGATAAATCGAACGCATTATCTTATTTTCTTTCAAAAGATTGTGATTATGGAAACTATGCAATTTATTGTACAAATATTGCATCAGTGATCATCAGGATTGCCAATAAATCTTCAGGGGAATAAGCAGAACATAGATAAACTAAACATTTTAAATTAAACAAATTGATTGCAAGAAGGAGGCAGGATGATGATTTTCACAGCTCAAACGACATGTAAGGCAGAATACAAATTATTAAGAAGTTAATAGAGATATTAAATGTATGTAAAAACTCCAGAGGCGGCTAAAAGAAATCATTCAGGACGCAGAGGTGTATGTTTCACCTGCTACTAAAAATGCATTTTTGAGGCAACCAAATAAAAGTTGGTTGGGGCAACCAAATAAAGGAAGTGGGAATAGCCTAGCGGCGCGTGCCTTGCATATTCTACTGGCTGTGTCCGATGTGGTTTTACATTTCAATAGGCTTGCGGTAGAGTGTATCTTATGGACGGATGGCATGTTATATTAAGGCAAGAAGTTTGTTGTCGGATAATATTGGGTTGGTTCAAAAATAATGCAGGTCATAAATGACTAATTCGTTCCAGATTGCGAACAACTGTTTAGTTGTCGAATAGTTTTGCGAGTGTTTTCTTCTATCAAAGCCCTCATTTGATCGTGACCGACAACAGAAGTCCTACCGCGAACTTCCATGTCTTCGAAATCAATATCAACAAGACGACATTTTTTGAGCCATCGCTGTACTGTACATTCACTGATACTCCCTTCAGCCCAAAAAGCATTGATGTTACGCACGGTTTGAGCCGGAGTTAGGAAGAAAATCTTGTTTTTGTAAAGCTGAATTTCAGAGGTCCTTACTCATAAATAATGGAGTAACACAAACTAAACCAATCATTGAGGAAAAACAACATTGATAACCACTGTTTATAATCCATTAACTATAGTTAATAACAAAGGTAATCTAAAGCCTATAGGCTTTAGATTACCTTTGTTTAACGAGCAAGCTCTTGCCAAAACCAAATGAATATTCAAAACCTTTGCACCAACCAACATTGCATCGGGGAAACATTGGAGCTTAAGTATGTTACTGAAGAACAACAATGCTAGTAGCCAGCTTCAATATTAGCTTTTAATGAACTACCTGTGTTGTCTTATGGGTGTCAAGCATGGTCGCACACTCATAATAAGGATACCAACTAATGCAATTAAACACGTCAAGAAGATGAAATGGCAATGGACTGGGCATAAGGAAGAACGATGAAAACTTAGCAAAGACATTAACTCAATGGATCCCCTTGGATATGAAAAGGAATTAAGGCAAACAATGAGTCCAGGAATTGTTATGATTCGGCTAAGAGAAATTGCCAGATTTATCTGAAAATCTAACGTTTTTTTTCTGAGCCGGATCACAACAATTCTTGTTAAATCAACGCCTAACTATCTGCGCATCATAATTAAGAAAATGGGTAGATGATATAAAGAAGTTAGAAGGAACTCTATGGTCACGAAAAGCCAAGGACAGAAAATATTGGAAGATAAAGATATGTGAACTCTTCAATTAGAGTACGATAGAAAGACCCATACAGGTATTTTAATAAATAGATAAACATTTCTACAAATGTATATGTGTGTATGTATATATACATTTGTAAAAAGGTTTATCTATATAATAATATAAATAAATATATATATATATATATATATATATATATATATATATATATATATATATGAATAAAGGTTATTTTTATCATTATATGATCAGTAAGTAATTCAAAACGACAACGGCATTCCAGAGGTTGATCAGATTCCTACAACTCGATGGTAGGTCTTACTTTCCACAAAGTATTGACCATGGGCGTATATAGAAAATAATTTCGGGAGGGGCTGGGAAAATTTCGGGGGGGGGGAGAAGCTGAGACCATTTCCGGGGTATGGAATACTAAAAATTTAGAGCTTGGAATAGTTTTAGGCAACTAAAACGCTATTACGTGTAAAATAAAATATTTTTTATGAGCTAAGTGATCTTATTTAATTTATTTTTAAGGGTTTTACGACAGGTTTTTACCGTCGAATCAAAATTTCGGGGGAGGGCTGCACCCCCCCCCCAGCCCTCCCCCTATATACGCCTATGGTATTGACCGCCACGCAGGAACTTTGTCGTCTAAAGGTATTTCCGTATGATGCTGATTCCAGGTCTGATTTATAAAGCGAAGAATAATTTGGATATTTTATCTTCTACGGAATACTGCACTTTCACAACTTCAAGCCCCGTTTTCTCCGACTAATCTTATCACGATTACTTATCAGGGTCGAGATATTCAACAAAATATAAGAAAAGTCTAAACCTGCTCTTATCCGTAAGTGCAATAATTTCTTATTCTATCTATTTATAATTGAGGCTGAATGATGCCCCAAGAAGATTTTTTTTTAATATATCATTAGCTATGGTGTGAGAATGCTCAAACCAAGTTTTCGACCTCGAAAGCCGAGGGGAGAACTTTTTGCAGGCGAAATTACAGAACTTTTTCAGGGTGTCTTCATTAATTTGTAAACCGTATTTTGGGTGAAAAAAACTTCAAATATGTTACAAAAGGCGATCACATGAAAATTTCACTTTTTCCCATTTTGGCTCAATAGTGATTTAAAATTTTTATAATGGACACATTTATAAGTATTTGTGCTTTTGGGGCTCAATTATTGATGCTCTTCAACTTTTAGGGAGGGCGAGTAACTAAAGAATTGATGAATCCAAGCTGTAACATGTTAACAGTGGACACACCACAGTTTTACGCGAAATTGTAAAAAAAAAAAAAAAAAAAAAAAAAAAAAATTGTTTTTTGGCTAGCGATACGACAATGCCACCTGGCCGAATTTAGATTTTGACCAGCTCATTTGATGCAGAATTTAATTCTTTTTAATCCCTATTGTCAGGGGTTTTATACCCAAAATCAACAGTTTACGAATTAATGAACAAAAACGGGAAAAAAGTGACAACATTTCGCGGGTTTTTGCCTGCCAAAAGTCCTCCCTCCGGCTTACTCCCGCCAAGACTTAGGATATTTAAAAAAAAAATCTTCTGGGGGAATTATTGTTAGCTCGACTCTCTCTCTCTCTCTATCTACTGTGCTAATAGGTGGGTTCTGCAGGTCAACGAATTTGACCTTTCGTTTAAGAGAAAACATATTTTTCTTTTTCATAACAGTGCTTTTTGTGGGAAACACGAAAAAAAAACAAAAGTATTGAACACGATATTCGCGAGAAAACCTACTTTTACCATAAGGTTGTGTTTTCTAAATAGCCATTCAACGAGTAACTAATAACATTGAAAGTGAAATGTCGCACCTGCACAAAATGTCAGGCATTGTGTTTTCCATGGGCTGGCCTGACAGATATTAATGAACATTAGTCCATGTCAAAACATCCTCCCTTCCCTCTGGTCCTACGGAGGACAGCCTCTGCCATCGAAGAGTGAAACACATCGACACAGCTCGGAACATTTTGGCATTTTAACTCTATTCGTTAGTTCTCCGTTTCAGAAACTATGATATGCTAGAAATGAGCACTGCTGAGGAAACATTCCGTGAATAAGAAAACGGCAGGATTTCACAGATTTCTACTAGAGAGATGAGCAGTTCATACAGAGGATTCACGAAGTTGGACAAACAGAAGGTTTATAATCTATAAGATAAATTATGGATTTCAATACAGACAGTTACTGTCTTGTGGTTGGCCTGGAAGAAGAAAGTAGTCGCCGATAAATGCCAAGGTGAGAGCAACTCCTAATTGGCTAAGACTATTCTACATTAACAAGTCAAGGAATGGCTGGGTTCCGGCCAAGAGAAAAAGTCAGATTTTCAGAAAAATCTGAATTTCAAACTCTTCAAGCTCTTTGGCAGCTTTCTTCAGCAACAAATGCCTAGGGGATGGAGGAACACAACGATAACTTTTGGGTGACCATGCTCAATTTTGGGTGGCAGGCAAGATAGTGCATCCTTTCTTTTGGATGCTTTCACGTCTTGTACTTCCGTTCATATTGCAAACGCACTATCGTCCTGTTGCGTTTATTCTGGCAAACGCTTCACGAAGGATTGCAAAGGAATGGAAACAATCTCCCGGAAAGTGCCTCTATCTTGTTAACCAGGAAATTTGGATTTGTTTTTCTAATATTCAACAAGCTAGCAATATTGAGTGAGTAGATAATAAACAGCTAAGGACCAGAGGATTCGCCTAATATGGTCGGAACTGTATAAATCTAGTTCTGCTTTTACCACATATGTTCAACTTTGAATCCATTTTCCTCAAAACATTGAGTTTGTTACCTATACCCTTTGACTTCTGAGGTCCTAATTTGGTCTGGCATAGTTATATAGTTCCTTCTAGGTAGCTTATATACGCTGAACTTCTGTTCATATTGCTTGGCCGGGCTTATTTAGTTTGATGGTCCCCAATATAGCTGAAGTAACTATCGTATCGTTCCAAATACTCAACAAGAGATGCAATCCCTTCTTAAAATTCTGTTAAAACTGTAAATGTGTATTTTCCACATTAATATAGTAGAAAGTGAGAATATTGAGCGGAGGCTAAGACCCCAGGCTTACAACAGGCCCAAGTGACTCAGCCAGTCCCCAGAGCAAGAGCTACCTCCGCCATGAAATCCTCTCTCCCACCCTACCAGCATTCCCCTCTCTCTCCAATCCCCCTCTTCTACTTCAATGCCATTAGTCACGGGTCTCCCCTCTCTCTAACCTCCTCCTCATAGAAACATATCCTCTCCCTCGTTGAACCGACGTTCATTCAAATATGCCTCAACGGCAACGGCTCTAGGACCGACCATATGGACAAAAAAAGCTGACTCGCAGAAATTCCGTCAACCTAGCTTTTTTCCATCTAATGCTTATTCTAGTATATTTTGGAATTATTTCGAAAGTTCAAGCGCAGTTTCCTTCCTGAGGCGGTTCTATTTCCTTGTGAACCTTTTGAGACCGCTATTTATTACGCTTACGCATAACTATCACCGTCCATTCACCACGATTTCTTTTTTGACAGTGACCAAATCCTTATTCTTCTCCAGCCAATGCCCGTCCTTGGCATGTTCAGCCATTCGACACCGTGCCCGACCTTATACAGTATAATCTCTGATATCCGCCTGCAGGACATAAATGGCCGTGATCAAATTCTGATCATTGTAAGGGCTATTTATCCCTACTTGTAGGAAGTTTGCCCTAATGTTGCCAGTATAAATTTCGTTTTTCATTCTACCGAGAAGAACTGGCATCAATAAGCCAACAAGAACGATCCATCGTACTTACCATTCCATGGAGCACCATCTTGCAATCACAATAAATTAAATCCTCCCTGGTCCCTGCAGTGCGGCTGGTTGTTCTGCGGCGGGCTAGGGGCACCGCGAGGGGGCTCCATTCCCTACCGTCCCACGTTCCCCACCCAGATACTACACATTCGAAATCTTTGGTACATAGAATCCTGGGCGCTGATAAAGCGTTGAGCGCTTATTAAAAAAAAAAAGAAAAGAAAATCCCCAATAACAAAAATTGAGTAGGCGGGATCGGGGACTATTTTCATCCTCCAGGCCAACCACAAGATAGCAACTCCCATTCAACAGCGCCGATCCAGAACGCAGCATTCACCTTGACTGGGGTGGAGTACTTGACATTTTGGAACACAACGTTGCTGGCCATCTGAGTAAATCGCTCCGACAACACAGAATATTGTCAACTAACTGAGAGTAACGCTCACCTTGGTAATTTTCGGGGACTAATTTCATCCTAATAATCTCGGGGACTAATTTCATCCTACAGGCTAACCACAAAATAGTAACTCTCCTTCAACAGCGCCGTTCCAGAACGCAGCATTCGTCTTGGCAGCGACGGAGTATTTGACATATTGGTACACCATATATTCAACCAAAAGTGTAAATCGTACTAAAAGCACAGAATAGAGTCAACCAACAGAGAGTAACTCTCACCTTGGCATTTATCGGGGACTTCTTTCGTCCTCCAGGCCAATTACAAGATAGCAATTCTCCTTCAACAGCACCGTTCCAGAACGCAGCATTCATTTTGGCTTGACGTACTACCTCGACAATGAAATTAAACCACAAAAGCTATACACTCCTGAATCTGACAACCAACGACAGGAGTAGTTTCGGCATCTAGTAACAGCTAAAGGCGAGGAAAGGATATTAGGTAAGGATTCCTCCAGCTTTCTACATTGCTTGCAAGGCTCCCATTCCACCTAGTTATAAACGGAACTTTTTTAATGAAAATGTGGAGTAAATATCAAAAGTCTTGCTTTTCATCAACTATTCTTCTGAGTAGATTAAAAAATGGATTTTATTCCGTTATTAGAAATACAGTACTATCTTTCTTTCTTGATTATAAGAATAATCAACAATTTTATAGTCAATATAGATAGCAACAAAAAAACAAAACAACAAAATTAAATACAATTATAATAAATAGAAATATTTTTAATCTCTAAATTATTTTGCTATAATTTAATTATAAGAAACTATTATTAATTATGGGGGCGAGGTTAGCTGAGTGGTAGAGCACTCGACTAATGAACTGGAAGGTTGGATTTGGGGTCCCAGATCGTCTCTAGGCTCAAACAACCTTTAATTAATTAATGGGTACCTGCAAAAGGAAAAATCAGGCGGCCGGAGCATAGTATTGACAATACTATCTCCCTAGTGAGCCGTATGGTCAAGAATTAGACACCTCTACACTATCTGCGGTAAACCTGAAGGAGAGCGTCCTCAACACCGATTTTCTTCAAAGTTTGCACTATAACGTATTTTCATGCACTAAACACGAATCCGTTGAAAAAAATTGTTGTTCTCAACCAGGAAAGAAGTTATTTAAAAAAAAAAGTTCACTGTTAGCGGGTTACAAACGACCAAAGGTGCTGTTAGCGGGTTACAAACGACCAAATTTTCTTCAAAATTTGCACTATAACGTATTTTGATGCACTAAACACGAATCCGTTGAAAAAAAAAAGTTGCTCGCAGCTAGGAAAGAAGTTATTAAGCACTAAAGTTCACTGTTATGGAGGTTATAAAAGACGGGGTAAACAGCTTATATGTAAACACGCGCCTGCGCAATAGTCCTTAATGACGAAGTGTAATTGAAATTTAGACTCACCTTGTGGTAGCTGACTTGGTCGTAAACTGTCGCTTTTGGGCATACGTGCTATGCGTTTCCGCTCGCTCCGCTACGCTCCGCTCGCTCAAGAAAACATCAAAACCCCTAGTCAATCCAACTCGCAGAAATAAAAAGAATTCTATGCCCAAAAGTCGTCCAAGGCAGTCTTCCCTAACCTTCATAACAGTGAACTTTTTTTTAAATAACTTCTTTCCTGGTTGAGAACAACAATTTTTTTCAACGGATTCGTGTTTAGTGCATGGAAATACGTTATAGTGCAAACTTTGAAGAAAATCGGTGTTGAGGACGCTCTCCTTCAGGTTTACCCTATCTGCCCTTCTAGGCTCATGTCGCCTGTTACGGGACTGTTTTTTATTTTTTATTTTTATTAATTATGAACTTGTCGAAAAGTCTCAATTTTTAATCTTTCGCCTCAACGTTCTTATAACAAACGATTGGATAAGTTCGTTAAACAACAAAAGCTGTAGAACTCGTAGTGAGTAAATTTTTTTTTCCCCCCTTGCAACGTAATTCGCTGTTTAATATTCATATTTAGTAAGAGAGATACACTATGAATATAAGTCACTGCGGAATTAAGTTGTCCCTCGCGGCCGTATTTTTGCCTCTAACCAAACTCGGCTCATATCGAGTCCAACCAAACTCGGCTCATATCGAGTCCAACCAAACTCGGCTCATATCGAGTCCAACCAAACTCGGCTCATATCGAGTCCAACCAAACTCGGCTCATATCGAGTCCAACCAAACTCGGCTCATATCGAGTCCAACCAAACTCGGCTCATATCGAGTCCAACCAAACTCGGCTCATATCGAGTCCAACCAAACTCGGCTCATATCGAGTCCAACCAAACTCGGCTCATATCGAGTCCAACCAAACTCGGCTCATATCGAGTCCAACCAAACTCGGCTCATATCGAGTCCAACCAAACTCGGCTCATATCGAGTCCAACCAATAAGAAAGATTTGTGGTGAAATTAAGCAATAAATCGGTAAATTGCGAACAAAGTTTACTTAGACAACATAAATATGCAACTGTGGGGCGTCCTGGATCAACAAACGTAGCTAACTAGCATTCAAAAATAATAAATAAAAATATATATTTACCGGAAATATTTGTTTTTATATTATTCACTGAGTTGGTTAAAAATAATTTATTAGCTAAACTTTTTATAATTAAGATGCGTAGAACCTTCCCCAGATTTTATATTTTATTTTTGTTTAATGCAACGTTTCGGACTTGATTGTCCTTCTTAAAACATATATTCTGTAATTTTAATATTTTATGTAATATTCGTTATGAATGATCATACAATACATTATGTTAGTTATAAAATATACTGACACTATGAAATTATTAATTAGCGAAAATACAAACAATAGATAAAATTAATACCAAGTCATACTTTCAGCTAATTATGAGTATACCTTGGAGTATAACATATATAATTATAATTGTCTTAATACACTAATTAATAATTTTATAGTTCCAGTATATTTTCAACATAACATAGTGCATTGATATTATTATGCCTGAAGGACAATGAAGTCCAAAAGGTTGTAGTAAAAACAAAATATAATATCTCGACCCATATTATCTGAATTTACCCTTCAACCATTTTCATAATTTCTATATTTATTTTATTGATATCGGTTAGTCTAACTAAAACATTCTTCAGCCTTGTGACATAAACAAACCACCTCGCTGAGGAATGTTAAATCCCGGGTTTTTGTTAAAATATTAAAATGTTCTTATTTTGGGCAAAATAAATAAGTCCTCTTAACTTCATACTATGTTTTAAGATTTGAGGTCATGTTCAACTCAATTCAAGCTTTCAATGTTTTTTTTTTTTTTTTTTTAAATAAAAAAAGTAATAAAACTTTACCGTTTAAGATTTTATTATAATTTCGCTAAAGTTATACGATAAGATTTACAGTAGTGATTCATGCTGCTAGCAACTACAGGTTTATTAATATAGGTAATATCGGTTTTTAGTAAAAGATATTGAAATTAAATAAAGCAATAAATTAAAAACTTTCTTTTAAAGAAATATTTTATACACATTTTGTATAATAATCCTACATTTTGTGATATGTTATCTGAACAGAGGCACTATTTGCTAAATCATCATTTAATTTTTGGTTAAAAAATGTAAACATACAAAAAGATTCCTAAGTCAGTAAAAAAATGTAAAGCGTAAATCTAAATAGAAATGTTTTTATTCCACTTGGACAGAGAGTGCTGCACCAGCAACACAATATGCTGACCTCCTACTGAGTCCACTCCTCTCAAAAGAAAAGACTAAACGCTTTCTTTAAGACCTTACGGGTAAAAAATCAAACATGTTTTTATTCAAGACTTAACTTTCAAACACGCTCAAAATATTAGTATTTATTTCTACAAAATTTGACCATAAAAATACTCTCGTAAACAACACATCAACAATAATCCTGGAACTTTAAGCATTCCATAAAATAAAATAAAATAAAATAAATAACCTCAGATACATTCAATGAATCAAATTACTCACAAGGAAATATTTAAATTCAAGCTGCAAAGGAAAAACTGATTCCTTCCTGACCCTAGGTAGTTGTTTGCTGTTTTTATTTTTTGGTAATAGAGAAAATAATTTATACTAATTTAACTGTAAGTGTTGGTCGGAACAACAAAGAATAAAGCTAAAGAAGGTTGGAAACTTTTGGATAAATTCCCCCAAAAATACAAATCCTTCAAATAGACCTAAATCTTGCTATAACCATTGTTCTGTTTTGAAAAAAAAAATGGGCCTTCTTTTGACTTGTTAATCTAATAATCACACCCGTTTATGTGGTGGAATAAATTATTAATTTAATATATTTAATTAATAAAAGAAATTAAAAAATATCAAAAGATATTAAACCTCATACTATATCTGTTGAGATGTCAAATAAGCTTCAACAATAGTGTTGCTGAAAAAAATGGGCGTCTGGAAACGGTTTTATTTATTCAAATAGGCAACATATATCAATAATATAATGTTTGCCCCAATTTCTGAGTTAAGATAGAGCCATAATGTGGGGAAAACCTCAAATGTTATGGACTTTTTGCGGCTTTTTCTTGAATTCCTCTTAAACAAAACATTTAATCGAAAGTTTTTATTTTACCAAAGATTTAGATCACTAAATTTAGGGTTGATTAAGGTCAAAACCGTTTCAATTCGACCCGGCCTTTTTGAAGAAAAGTTAGGAGAAAAACACTAATTGTTTCCAATTTTGCATAAATTCACATTTTGACGCAAAAACAGTATATATGTTGAGAACTCTAAAGCCAAATAATAAATAAGCAAGTATTAAACATTTTTATTATCTTTGACATGAAACATCCTATGTTCCCCATAATAACTGACCTTAATAATATGAGGTTGTCTGAATACTTGGTTATTTTTAGCATTAAAATAAACAAAATAGAAAAATAAATAATGAATAACATTAATACAATTCTGACAAGGATTAATTAAATTGATTGACGTCCTAAACAAAATTAAAACTTCTAATATTTGAAAGCCACACTAAAAGCGGGATATTTGCTAAGCAGCATAACTAGCCAACAAAATATTTATTTTCCACTTCCTATTTATAATTTATTTCTCAAAAGAAGTAAGTTCTCTTTTAATATAAAGTGTAAACAGACTTATTCCAGAACCACTTTAGGACCTTACTATTAATATTGAGTTCTCACAAAGAAAATAATACTGAATATTATAATTGGGGTTAATGTAGACACTGATGTAACTCTGAATTCAAAATAATAACATTTTCATAAAACACTTCCCTTAATATGAATATGAAAAAGCCAAAATATTTTATGAACAGGAGGCAAAAACAAAACAAAAGAATGATCATAAATTTCTTTAAAAAGGAATTGCTTATAGAAATTGATGTCAGATTACTAAACTGCATTTTTTAATCGTGGTTTCATAACATGCGTTCATATTAAACTAATAATACTAATTCAAAACCAAAATAAATATAAAATGAAGACTCTTAACTAAAGATCTTTTACTACCAAAGAAAAAAAAAGAAGCTTTCACAAAACATAAACACAAAAAAACAAAAGAGGCATGAAAGTAATTTCTAAATTAGACTTATACGCATTTAGAAATAAAAAAAAAACTAATATGTATTATTTATTTTTTTTTTGTAAAATGTGAGAATTATAAACAAAATACTCAGACCAATCGTAAACAATCCAAAAGAAAACATTCAAGTAACAAAGAAAGAACCCTGTACAAGCTAGTGGTATGCCATTTTTTTCATAAGGAAAAACAAAGCTGATGTACTCACATGTGATAAGGAGAGGAACCAAAGAGAGAAGCTGAAGATAAAATTAAAATTACGAAGCCAGTTGTTGCTAATGACTCGCTTCCATGTTGTCTGCAGTAGTTACAAAACTCTCCACTAGAAAGCGGCACTTCTCAGCCCCTACTAAGAGATAAGAGCCATTGCATGGTGACTATTTCATGATATGACGTCACTATCTTTGATTGCTCTGATAATTTCTCAATTTGATAACGAATGATTTTCAAAAGGGCCGTTGAATCACTTATCGTAAACTAGCAATAATACTCCTATCAAATGGATGGCGTGTCCAAATGTTAATGTGTTTAGCATTAATTTATGTAGGAACATTCTCCTTTCTAAATTACGCTTACCAATTTATGTGTTAATAAATTTAAATAATAATAATAAAATTAGTTGCTAATTATTAATTTAGTACAAAGTTCGAACTTGTTTTTTCAGTTATGTAATTACTTAATTTATTCGATTCCATAAGCAGTAAAAGAATGTTTCCCCTCCCATTCAAACTAAATTAAGTATAAATAAATATATAAAATTCACAAACGCACGTATATGTAGAAGACCTATGCATTATTGATGTATACCTATATTATTATTCACTGAGAATATTAATTATTGACTCGAGAGTTAAAATGAAATGCTTACCGTCAGGGTTAACTCAAGAGAATTACCCTATTGCTACTATCATTTCACTATTCAAAATAAATCATTATAGTTTTCAAAATAATTTATTTTTGTATCTGTATAATACTAAGATTTTCTTAATTTCAATAAAGGGATTTTATCAACTCACCAATAAGCGAACATCAGATACAAGGAATGACGGAAGCTCACTTAAATAAATGACGTCTACAGGATGGCGACGAAATATCCACTCCCCGTTATGAGCAATGAGCCAGCCTCTACTAAAAACTAAAACACGTGGAGGTCCAAGTGGGGAGCGAGTAGTGGGGGTAGCCTTTCCTTCTCTGGTAACAGCTGGTCCCACCCATTAGATAACCTGTTTCTAACAGGTGTCATCCTTGAACTTAGCACTTCCTCAAGCCCGTATCCTTGGCTTATTGAAAAATAATGTATCAAGTTTAATTGAGATAGATGCGGAAGTTGTAAGATAAACATCTAAATACTTTACTATTAGTCCTGTGAAATTAATTAGCAAAAATAGTTTTGCTAAAAAAAAAAAAAAAAAAAAAAAAAAAATCGGCGTAAGTCTGGAAACGGATTTATTTATTCAAATATGCGACATATGTATATCAATAATATGACGTTTGCCCCAATGTTTAAGTTGAGATAGAACTATAATGTGGGGAAAACTTCGGAATATTTGGACTTTACCAAAATTCCTCTGAAAAAAAAAAAAACATTTAATCAAACAGTTTTGGGTAAAACTGAAGGAGAGTGTCCTCAGCACCGATTTTCTTCAAAATTTGCACTATAACGTATTTTGATGCACTAAACACGAATCCGTTGGGAAAAAAAAAGTTGCTCGCAACTAGGAAAGAAGTTATTTAAAAAAAAAGTTCATTGTTATGAAGGTTAGGGAAGACTGCCGTGGACGACTTTTGGGCCGTAGAATTCTTTTCATTTCTGCGAGTTGGATTGACTAGGGGTTTTGATGTTTTCTTGAGCGAGCGGAGCGAGCGGAAACGCATAGTATACCCAAAAGCGACAGTTTACGACCAAGTCAGCTACCACAGGTGAGTCTAAATTTCAATTACACTTCGTCATTAAGGACTATTGCGCAGGCGCGTGTTTACATATAAGCTGTTTACCCCGTCTTTTATGACCTCCATAACAGTGAACTTTAGTGCTTAATAACTTCTTTCCTAGTTGCGAGCAACTTTTTTTTTCAACGGATTCGTGTTTAGTGCATCAAAATACGTTATAGTGCAAATTTTGAAGAAAATCGGTGCTGAGGACACTCTCCTTCAGTATTACCCAGTTTTGTACTACCAGACACTTAGATCATTAAACTTTGCGTCGATTAAATACAAAACCGTTTTAATTCGACTCAGCTTTTTCGGAGAAAAGTTACGAAAAAAAACTATTGTTTTTCCAATTTTGCATAAATTTACATTTCGACGCAATAACACTATATTCAACATAACAGATATTCACGAAAATGACACTTCTAACGCAAATTATATAAAATACATTTTATTGAGCAAAATAGTTATGTCAAGAAGACCCAAAAATGTAACATAAATAGTTCCCAAGAGTTATTGTGTCAAAATCTGAATTTTCGCTAAAGAGGAAAACATTCGTGTTTTTTTCATATAATTTCTTCCAAACCGCTAGTTCGAATTGAAACGTTTTGCTATTCAGTCGATGCAGAATTTAAGGACCTGAATGTTTGGCAATAAGAACTTTGAAAAGTCCAAATATTCCGAGGTTTTCCCCACATTACAGCTCTACTTAATTCAGAAATAGGGGCAAAGATCCATGATATTGATACCTATTATTTTGCACTTATTTTTTCGTTTATGTGCTTTAAACAATACAGATCCCATTCCAAAAAATGTTGGCTATGTAGGGCTATATTTCTAAACCCTCTTCTTTTTTCATAACCTGTCAATTTTTTTCCAAATAGTGGGGCCCGGGGCGACAGTACCCTACAGCCCCCCTTGTGGTGGCCCTGAGCGTGGTTCTGAGAACTCCCCCTTGTGGAGCACCATTTTCCTGTAAAAACCGTTCAGATAATTGCGATCCAATTCTGTCCTGTAAGGATCTATTCTGCACATAATTATTAATAACCTCAGCATATTTCCTGAATTCCCCACTCTGTTAATTTCGTTAGACTTATATATATATATATATATATATATATATATATATATATATATATATATATATATATATATGGCAATTATTGTTTTTCTGATCTTGGTCCCTCCGCTCCGAAAGAAGGAAGAAGTGCCTAGCCAAGTGCACTCCCCGTATCAGGACCTATCTGTGTGCCAAATGTGGTCAAAATATGTCAAACGGTGTGGATTTGTATAAGGAATAAACAGACAGACAAAGAGCTGATTTTTAAATATAATTATATATATTATCAATGGTTGTAGCCAAGGAAATGAAACACCAAAGATGAAACATGTAGCCTAACGAAGCTGGAGAGTAATCCAGCGAAATATCGCAGGAAGAAGCAGTTAGAAGTTAAATTGATCTGTATATAAAATAAAAATTCTATTTCCAGATTTGAATCTGATGTTGTAGAAGTGTACCTACTATAAATCAAACTTCTTTTACCTACTTATATTGAATTGGGGAATAAGTTCGTAGTGTCTTTATATTTTCAACTAGCTGTTACCCGGCGTGCCATGTTACACCTGCTTTTTGCATATAGAAAAGCCTAAATAAATTAAAAACCAAATAAGTATTATTAAAATCTAATAACACGAATCTGTAACTGTTTCGAACCCGTGACCTCCCAACTGTGAGTCCTAGACGACTTTGACATAACCTATAGCACCCCCCCCCCCCCGTATCAAGACATACATGTATGCCAAGTTTGGTAAAAATCGGTCTAACGGTGAGGATTTTTAATAATAAAAAAAAATATACAGAAAACAGCTGGTAGACGTTTTTGACCTGGCCTATGACAATCCCCTGATCAAGACCAACCTGTGTGCCCAGTTTGATCACAATCTGTGTAACGGTGTGGATTTGTATAAAGAACAAACGTACAGACAGACAGCTGGTAGAGGTTTTTGACCTTGCTTACGGCACTCTCCAGATTAGGATCTACCTGTGTACCGAGTTTCGTCGAAATCGGACGAACGGTGTGGATTTGTATAAGGGACAAACATACAGACAGGCAGCTATAAGACGTTTTTGACTTAGCCTACGACAATCCCCAGATTAAGATCTACATGTGTACCGAGTTTAGTCAAAATCGGACGAACGGTGAGGATTTGTATAAGGGACAAACATACAGACAGACAGCTGGTAGAAGTTTTTGACTTAGCCTACGACACTCCCCAGATTAAGATCTACATGTGTACCGAGCTTAGTCAAAATCGGACGAACGGTGTGGAGACGGTACCGAGTTTGGATTTGTATAAGGCACAAACATACAGACAGACAGCTGGTAGATTTTTTTTGACCTAGCCTAGGAGATTTCCCGTATCAAGACCTACCTGTGTGCCAAGTTTGGTCCAAATCGGTCAAACGGTGTGGATTTGTATAAGGAACAAACAAACAGAAAAACAGACAGACACGTGATTTTTATATATATAGATTGTTATATACCTACCTAATGACTTTTTGCTGTTTTGCAAAGCATGGCCGTATTTGCAGCCCCCTTCGATATTTTGATTAAATCGGTAAAAATGTGTCATAAAAACCTTAGAAATAAAGTAAATAAGACAACTTAGATCAGAAAAACTAATTGTTTTTGTAAGTAACAGCGTTGTATTTGGCTAACTATTCCAAGTTCTAGATTTTTCGTATTCCATACCACCCAAAGTTTCCCAGCCCCACCCGAAATGTGCCATTCCCTCCCCCTAAATTATTTCCTATATACGCCCATGTTACAAAGTGCATAATATTTATTAGATAGAGTTCTTTCTTTGGCATAATAAACTGTACCAATTTTAGTTTTTTATTAGTTTTCTGGGTTAAAAATGGAATATACAGAACGTAAAAAGCAACATTTTCGACATCCACACTTCTTCGTTTTTCATAGAGGCCAAAAAGCTGCTAAAGCATTTTGGCTACAAGAACCTCAGCAGAAGATCTGAATTTGACGAAAAACGCCTCAAAGCACGATCACCAAACAAGTCGAGAATTGGTCGACAAAATGAACGGAAAATTTAATAGAATGAAAATGATTGAGGATCGTTATATTGTTGCAGTTGATTTTTTAGGGCAATTCACAACTTCTTCTGTAGCCAGCTCCTTCAAAAGTGGTTTGAAACGCTCTTTGGAGTGCTTCATTGAAAGATTAATTGTTTTTATTCTAAGCTTTCCGGATGAAAAGAGTCGAATTTTTCCTTATAGTCGCATATCTGGTATCTTCCTACATCCCTTAGCATTCGTTGCTGAAGAAGGTTGCCAAAGAGCACGCAAAACTTCCAAAAAATAGATTTTTACAAAAATCTGAGTGATTTTCTAAACCGAATTCCAACTATTCCTCGAATTCTTATTGTTTCAACGGCTAAATATCAGCATCTCAAATCAGATATTTTGTATCCCACAGTATATTGTTGTTTTTTACTACTGTTATGAGGTAATTAAAGGTAAGAATTGAGTTTAGGCTGAAGAGGACAGAATGCCAGCCTCTGATGCCCGAAAAAGAAATAAATAAACACAGCCGTGTCTAACAAAGGCAACAGACATAGCCGTATAGGTAAATATAGGAAATCATTTCGGGGGCTAAACAGTAAGCTAGCATTATACATTATTTTACACCAAAAATAATAGCAGATTTAAAATCAGCACCCCAAGTAACTCTAATGAGGTAAATATAATCGAAAACAAAAAATACTTTTTTCCATTCCGGAAGAGACAAGTATATCTCGGTATTGGAGGAAAAAAGTATTAATTCTAGTTTTCGATTATATTTACCTCATTAGATTTTCTTGGGGTGCTGATTTTAAATCCGCTATTATTTTGGGTTTAGAAAAATGTATAATGCTAGTTTACTTCAAACGTAAGAATATTTTTGAATATATTTGACGAAAAATAAATTATTGTTTAACGATTGAATTTGTTTTTTAATCTACTCTCTAAAAAAAATTAATTGGTGAAAGAATCATGTCGATACCATTTTCTAAACTCGATACAGAAAACTAAGCATTTTCAACCTATTTTATTTTACTTCTCGGCTCCTAAGGCATATTGGACGGAACGTTCGGACACGTGTCGACTATTTTTCGATGTAGAATCACCATATATATAAAAAAATGGGCCAAATCGGTGACCCAACCACCGTATACTCCCCTTGTTAGAATATTTGAGGTGTAATTTGGAAGGGTGGTTTCATCCCTTAAACTTGCAGTTGGGCCGATATAAAAAAATACATATCGATTATTTTCACGTGTTTATAAGTACCTATACAAAGTTTCATAAAAATTGGCTCCGGACACTTACCGGATATGTGATCTTGTAAGTGATCTTATTTAATTTATTTTTAAGGGGTTTATGACACATTTTTGCCGATCAAATCAAAATTTCAGGTGGCTGCAGCCCCCCCCCCTTTATACGCCCATGTCAACAGAGGATAACACCCAGAGCCGGAAGCACACTATCTCCCGGGAGAATTGGCCAATAAAAAGGCGCGTACCATTGTCTGAAGAAGACAAGGAGAGGGGATTGGTGGGCGGGAATAACCTCCCCCCCCCTCTCTGCGCAGACTCGGAGAGCCCCTCTCTCATTACCCCCTTGCTAACAACAAGACTCCTATATCTCCATTTTATCCCTTGCTCTGAGTCCCTCCATCTCTCGCTAATGTCGGCAGGGGAGATGGAGGCTCGAGGTAGAGGAGGTGGGGTGTGCTGGTCGCTGTCCGGATTTCTATAATCCGCTAGAGATAACTGTAATCCTAAATGGACGCCAAAAATGGATTAATTGAGCCGGGAACACTGATCGCCATTTGGCGCGCTTCAATGTGGTGCCGATGGGCACCACATCTAAAAACGTTATAATATTTACAGACTCTCTTTCCGCAATTTTGTCTCTTGAAGACTCATTCACTGAAAATCCAATAATTAATGATATTTTACAGGGAATAAGTGACTTAATAAATAAAAATATATCCATATCACTGTATTGGATTCCAAGCCACAGTTGAATAAGGGAAAATGAACGAGTTGCTGAAGCAGCAAAAAAAGCAATTACAATAGGAATACCTTACACACAATGCCCCCCTTCAGATATAAACCAATACCTAAAATCACTGGTGTGGATATATTGGCAGAATATATGAACTCATACAGGAAATAATAAATTACGAGAGTACAAAGAAAACGTTAAACCCAGGAAATGCACATATAAAAATAGACGAGAACAAGTTATTTTTACAAGACAGCGAATAGGCCACACTAGACTCACTCACGGCTACCTAATGTCACAAGACCCACCGCCTAAATGTTTGCATTGTCTTGTACTTCTAACCATTAAACATATTTTAATTGAGTGCCGCAAATATTTCGAGAAAAGAAACAAATTTAAATTATATCTTCCACTTAGCCAGATTTTAGAAGAAAAATGATATTAATAATGTGGTGGAGTGTCTAAAAGATATACATCTCATGCACAAAATTTGAAGAACTTTATTATAATGCTATCATAATAATATTTCTTTTCACAAATTATAATCATCATACCAGATCAAGTAAATTGCATTAAAATCCTCACCTCAAAAAGTTTTAAATTTCAAAATCACCAATAAGTAATAGGGCAACAATGACCCTAAGTGGTTGAATTTTACAATATATATAAAAAATAAAATAAAAATGTGGTGCCGGGAGGTAAAAAACCTGAACCCCTTCAATTCGCATATGAACTAATTCATTGAGATGAGATCGTCGACAGTTGGAATTGCCCAAGTAGATATAGTGAGATTTCAGTCGTGTGGCATCTTAATAAAACTACATTTTTTATAAGAAAATACATTTTACTTTTGCCGTCGTTTCGGCGTGAAATTCAAGGCTTCGCACAGTGGGGTATAGGACTGACATTCTTGGCCAAAAATATTTCTGATGATTAATTTATTTTCTTTGATTATATAATTTGAAATAATGGTCATATATGATTTCAGTAATGGCTTTTAAGGCAATAATAGAATTTTGTAGTTTTAAATAATTTATAATTGTTAGGTATAATAAGTAGGTATATTTCTAAGAAGTTACTATAAATGTTAACAGATTACACACACACACACACTCACACAGAGATGCGCCTACACACACTCACCCACCCACGTGCATGCACACACACACACACAGTCACACATACAACACTTCCTTGAAATCTCTCAGAAAGTAATGCCAATTTTTAATAAGCATCCTTGTATTTATTTTCACGGGATGGGAGGTAGCTTTTTTTATATCCTTCAATATATCACCAGCTTGAGGATTACTTTCAGAATTGCATTTATGTAGCATATAGCAATTCCACTGCCGTCTGTAGTAGCATGTAACTTATCACTTTTACTGTCTCCGACTCCGTTCACTGGACTCTTCGAATCTATAAAATGGTTGCCAATGTCTCATTTTTGCCCTTGGTAACAATAATGTAACCTCAAGCCACACTTCATTTTTTTTTTTTTTTTTTTTTTGTACAAAAATATCTTCTTTTTTATGCACTGCCATCCTGTTATTAATTAACTGTGATTTAAAATGAGAAAATGTGTGTTTGATTTAATTTATCTGTTTTTCAGAATAATTGTCATATTTTAACAAAGAATTCTGGGCAAATTCAATTTTTTTTTTTTTTTTTTTTTTTTTTTGTGCAGCGGCTTCTGAGGCCATTAGCACATCTAGTTGTTCTTTATAATCAAGTTTTTTTTACCCGTGATGTTAAATACATTTTGTCTAGTCATTATTTTGACTCTGGAAAACAACAAACATAAGAAATGCATTCATGAACTATGACATTAACTGGCATGTACACGCACATCCGCGCGAATCCGCGATTTCTGATTATTTATTCTTAAATATACTTCCTTTCAATGTTGATATAAAAACAACAGGTTGGAAATGCTTGGAAGTAAAACAAAAACCTTCGAGTTATGTCAAATTTGACTTTAAAAAGGCCAAAAGATTTTATATTTTCTTTTGTGGTTAAACTAATGAAAAAATGGCCTAATTATTGCTAAAAATCAATAAATGTACTCTCCTTTATCTGCCTTAGAGTGCTCCATTGCCAAAATTGCTATAAAAATTCCAAACTCGCGAAAAATTAATTTTTTACAGAGATGAATATACGGAGTAGAGCTAACAAGTCAGTGGCTTATTAAAAACTGTAGACTTTGTTGTGGTGCGCCTGGCTTACAGGCAATGTCAGGTCAAAAATTAGTCTTACACGCTGTGCACAAACTATTCAACTATTTTTAGCACTAATTCATTTTTGTCTCGGATAACTTTTACAAAATGGACTTTTGACCAGCTTTTCAGGGCAAATACCCCACTGTGCTTCGTCCCAGCTGTAACACAAGGACAGAGTTAATACATAAGTGTTAATCATGTAAGTGTTCATCTGTATATAAATTAGTACCTATTAACTCTCTCCAACTTGGTTTCCAGCCCTGATGAAGGCTTGGATTTCAAGCCGAAACGTCGGCAACAATAAAACGCGTTTTCTTATAAAAAATGTAGTTTCATTAAGTTACCATAACACCTAATCCTGAATTACTTGTTGAATACTGCTTTCCATTTAATTAGATACTAGTTCAGACCCTAAAACACCGTCATTAAGTTACCATAACACCTAATCCTGAATTACTTGTTGAATACTGCTTTCCATTTAATTAGATACTAGTTCAGACCCTAAAACACCGTCATTAAGTTACCATAACACCTAATCCTGAATTACTTGTTGAATACTGCTTTCCATTTAATTAGATACTAGTTCAGACCCTAAAACACCGTCATTAAGTTACCATAACACCTAATCCTGAATTACTTGTTGAATACTGCTTTCCATTTAATTAGATACTAGTTCAGACCCTAAAACACCGTCATTAAGTTACCTTAACACCTAATCCTGAATTACTTGTTGAATACTGCTTTCCATTTAATTAGATACTAGTTCAGACCCTAAAACACCGTTTTGTTAACCATTTATTCACCATGTAGAAATTTCACAGTCTTTTGTAAAAAGTAAGCCAATATTTCATAACACTTACTTTGGTTGCTGGAAAATTGGTATTAATAGGACTCATGTATATATGTAGGTTTTAAAAGAAATTACCCAAAATTATTTTTACCCAAAATGTACCACAAAAAAGTGTATTTAGGTTGTGATGATATTTGTAATGAAACTCAATTATCCTTGGTTTATTTGGAATAGAAAAAAATGCATTGAGCTATTGTATCGGCATAATTTTCTACGTGCATTGAAGTGACTATCATAAAAATTTCATCGCCGTATTCGGCCGTATTTGTACACAGCCTAAAATAAATGCCACTTAGCGATGAGATAGGCTTCTTGTAAAAGTTTTACGAAAAACGACTTTTCCTTTATTATATCCTGCAAAAAAAAAAAACGATCTTATCGTGTAACTGACCTTTAACAAAAAGATCCCTCTACTACATCGTGTTAAACTGTTAAATTTCTTAGTTATCAGCAGAAATTTTAAAAATAAGGAGGAATACCTACATTGATGACACTAAGCAGGTACACATTTGTTGTTACTTTAACTTACGCAGCAACCAAAAGTACATTTTGAATTAAACATCTATAGAAATCTGAGTAAAATAAAACTTTTAAACTTTTTTTAAATTGAATACTTGCTGTTTTTCAGGTTTTTCTTAATATCAACCCCAGCTATCTTCCAAAATAATTATTCTATCGAATTAGTAATGTCTCATTCGACTCAGAACAAGAAAAAAACACTTGACTGATAACGCATCAAGTAGGTGCCTATAGATTTTTTACCCCAAAATCGATCTTATTTATATAAATTTGAATTATCGGAATTTTAGTAACCAAAAGGGTATCAATCGTGGAAGTTTCTCATCAGCACATCCGGGTAGCGTCATAATCCCGACGTCAAAAGCCGGTTTCCTCCTTTTGAAAGGTGTGAGGAAACGCGCTAAAGCTTAGAAATAACTGTCTTGTAACAGAATTATTGTATTTTATAAATTAAAAAAAAGTTACGATAAATGATGATGAAATGCCTGAACAATTAAGCCAGTAGGCAATGTTAATTAGGACGATATCGTTTTTAGGAAATATTTAATGAAAATATGTTAATTTAAATGATATTACAGACATATTATTTTTTTTCTTGCTGAAACGTTGAAAATGATGGGAAGAACTTATAAAATTGAGTTAACTTATTATTATTATTTTTTTTTTTTTTATTGGGTTAGTGAAAAAATAATGCAGACTTTTAAATTCTTTTTCTTTGGGCAAGTACCTCTTACCAAGTAAACAAAGATAATCTAAAGTCTATTTTATTTTACATTCGTAAACGTATTTTCATTTTCACGAAATATCATATTGAGTGGACAAGTCATATTAACACTGATGAAGTGACAATATGACTTGTCCACTCAACATATTATGAAGATTCATACCTGGAGTTATCGTTTACTCTCTATTCTAAAATTATGGACCTTAATATGAAATTGTAAAACAAATAGTAGACCTTAACACTACTGCCTGATGCCTGATGATGAACCTAAACAGGTTCGAAACGTCGTAAATATAAGTTAATTGTTTTAAACAATTTTCGGGAACAACTCCTGCTTGTTGTTTCAAGAATCAATTGATCGTTCCCCACCCTCACCTTCAACTTACATATCGTCGATAAACTGCAAAGTATCGAATGTGAAATAATGCATTTTTCATTTTCTATCTATACTGATTACTGCTGTTGGACTGATGGACGGCAAATTCTCGAATCTAAGTTCACTCAGTGAAAGAAGAACGTAAACGAGTATGTACTTGCAAGCATATGAAGTAAGAGGAACGATTTTTTTCGCGCGTCATTCGCTCCAAAAACCATGTTCCGGTGGGCGGATTCTGCTAGTTAACGAACTTGACCTTTCAAATTAGACGAAAGATTTTTGTACCAAATTTCATCAAAATCGGACCATTTGTCTGGAACCTAGAGAGCGAACAGACATACATATATATATATATATATATATATATATATATATATATATATATATATATATATATATATGTTTGATGTTATTTTTCGTCGCTGGGATAGTATTTTTGGATGGAACGGCATTTTTCTCCAGCGGTGGTACTCCTCCTCACTTCTTCCTGGAATATTTCGATGGATCCATCTCCATCTTCTTCAGCCAGGTACTTGTTTCTTCCCTTGGCTACCACCGAGGAAGAAACAAGTACCTGGCTGAAGAAGATGGAGATGAATCCATCGAAATATTCCAGGAAGAAGTGAGGAGGAGTACCACCGCTGGAGAAAAATGCCGTTCCATCCAAATATATATATATATATATATATATATATATATATATATATATATATATATAAATTTGAACCACTTCCGGATTGTTTCATGAGTTCAACCTTATAAGCGGGGTTCCTCCCTATGAAGGGAGGGAGAAACCGCGCTAAAACTGTCAATAGGTCAAATCTGCCGATTATTTGACTGTCCAAAAGCAAAGTAGGTAATGAATAAAAGTTTTTTCGCTCTGGAAAGAGGTGATTTTCACATTCGATACTTTACAATTGTATCGACGATATTATACCTTGTTACATTACGTTATACTGTGTTTTTTTTTTTTTTTTTTTTTTTTTTTTTTATTGACTTCGTGTTTCCTCTCACTCCTAATGGTTGTTTCACTAGAATACACATTTTACTTTCAAATGTAAATAATAAAAAAACAAAAAACAACCAACTACGAATTGAGGTAAATAGACAAAAAACATTCTAAATAGAACGAAACCAACAACAGTGCAGTACCTCGTAGAAAATACGCACACATACCTTTTTGGATACCGCTCGGAAAGCTCTATTTATAACAAGAAAAAATTGTTTCTCGTTTTACGCATCCTGTTTCCCTAATAAATATTTTTTCCTACTTTAATCCATTACAAAAATAAAAAAAAAACTGCAGGGGAGGGAAAAAGAAAAAAAGAACCATTCAAATAAACGGAACCAACAACTTCAATGCGCTTCTATCTCTGAATTGGACCGTCCCATCGAAAATTACTTTAGAAATGTTTTTAAAGTCAATTTATTAAGCTTTCTAATGATTACTGTCGATATAGCAGAATTTCACAACCGTTTTACAAATATTAAAGAAACTCCTAAAACTGCTCTTGCCTGTTAATATTTTTATTTGTTTTTCGAATACTCCCTAAACTCCAAATGTAACCAATATGTAAGTATCTTGCCATTGCGCATGCGCGAACGCCAGCGGACAATTTCTTGTGACACCTTTATGGAACGCCTATATCCACCCGATAAACCTATGTAAAGTGCTGTATAACATACCGTCTTTTTTTTGTACATGGCCATCGCGCATGCGCGAACGCCAGAGGACATGGGCGTATATAAGGGGGGATGAGGGGGCTGCAGCCCCCCCCCCCCCCCGAAATTTTGATTTGATCGGTAAACATTTCATAAAACCCTTAAAAATAAATTAAATAAGATCATTTAGTTCATAAAACATATTCTATTTTGGGTGTAATAGCGTTTAAGTTGGCTAAAACTCTTCCAAGATCTAAATTGTTAGTATTCCAAACACCGGAAATGGTCTCAGCCCCCCCCCCCCGAAATTTTGATTTGATCGGTAAACATTTCATAAAACCCTTAAAAATAAATTAAATAAGATCATTTAGTTCATAAAACATATTCTATTTTGGGTGTAATAGCGTTTAAGTTGGCTAAAACTCTTCCATAATCTAAATTGTTAGTATTTCATACACCGGAAATGGTCTTTCCCCCCACAAATTTTTACAGCCCCGTCCGAAATTATTTTCTATATACGCCCATACCAGCGGACGCCTTCTTGTAACGCTAGGTCCACCCGATAAACCTATGTAATGTATTCTATAACATACAGTCATATTTTTCGTATATGGCCACTGCGCAGGCGCGAACCACAGCGGACACTTTGTTGTGACACATACAGTCTCATTTTTCGTACATGGCCAATGCGCATGCGCGAACGCCACCGCGCATGCGCAAACGCCAGTGAACACTTTTTTTGTGACACATACAGTCTTCTTTTAGCACTTTCCTCCGAAGGAAAGTAGCTATTGAGGTTGCACTCATTACGGAATTTTTGAAAAATTTCTTCAAATCTTTATCGATCCTACTTAGTAGACACCGAAAATGACCACCGTTAAAATTAGCAAACGATAGCATAGCACGTTAAAATAGCAAACGATTGAATGAGTTCGTTAACCACCAAAACCGGTCCACCGGAAGAGGGGGTTTACCCCAAACCCAAAACACTAATTTGACCATGTCAGCCGTAATATTTGTTATATTTCAACAACACTTGGTATTCGTAGTGGTAATATAGAGAGAAAAGTGAGATATAAAAATGAACTATATCGGTTCATAAGGAGGGGGGGGGTTTACTCCGGACCCACAATACCAATTCGCCACTACCAGCCGTGATTTTTGGTATATTTCGACGAAACTCAGTATTCGTAGTGGTAATCTACAGGTAAATATGTGTTGTAAAAATAAACTAAATCGGTTCATAAGGAGGGGGGGGGGGTTTACTCCGGACCCAAATTACTAATATACTCATTCCGGTCGTAATTTCTGCTGCATTGTAATGAAACGCGGTATATGTCGTGGGAAACTCATGAGAAAGAAGTGTTGTAAAAATGAGCTGAATCAGTCAATCGGAAAGGGGGGTTTACTTTGTAATATATTTCAATAGAAAAGCCCGCCAGACGTAGGTTCACAAAGCCGCCGCAAGGAGCGCTTTCTACCACTAGAGGGACTGTATCCTGTTCCTGCGTTAGATCAAAATACGATAATATGAGGTTTTTTGTATTTATTACGTAGTGTAGTAGGTACCATGTGTAACATAACCCTGGAAGCAAATTAATAATTGATCAGTTACTCATTACAAAATTAAAAGAGAACTATTCATGTTTTTATTTTATTTGTGTAAGATATTTTAACCAAATTGTTCTCCAAGCCAGTCTACACTACCCAAATTCTGAGTAAAGTGCTTAGTTATGCAGCTTCTGCGTGACGGACTTTTTCTTACATGGATACGCCACTGCGCATGCGCGAACGCCAGCGGACACTTTTTTATAACGTTTTTTCCAGTTTAGTCGCCGCTAAAGCATATTTATGCTAAAATGTCAATGAATATATATAAGAATTTCAGCGACCGAGGAAAGTTGAATCGACATCTATTGGGCCTCCGAGAGGAATTACGGGCACCTGTCCAAATAACTTTGTGGGCCCCTTCACCCCCCCCCCAGCCACTCCATTAACATTACCAAAAACTATCAATGGAATTATTTAAAACTGGCATTTCTCTGAAAACAATTGAACGGGAGTGGAAAATTTATAATTGTTTAAGGTACAATGGCACTTCCTGGGGCTACAAATGTTTGGACTGACAATAATAAAAAGCTAGTTCATTTATTAGAAATAGAGAGTTTAGAAAATTATCCATTGTTGTTCTAAATAATAATTATGCGAACAATACTTAGGTATATAATTTTGTTATTTCAAATTATAATGCGAGTAAAAAAATTACGCCAGCCCCCATAAGACCATGGGCTCCTGACCAATTGTCAGCGTGCCTCCCCCCCCCTTAATGCAGGCCCTGGATACCCAGATTTCATGGCCCTTATGCGGTTTATAAATTCAAATCTTAGTAATAAATCTACTCTAGAACCTTGCAATTAATATATTTTTTTTTATTTATTTATTTGTGAGTACCCCGCATCGAAGTCAATTTGCCCTGGAAGTAATATCTATCCTCAGCCTTCCCTCCATTAGATGACCTCATTTACCAAGCTATAATATGAAGTATATTTAATATAATCTGGCAGTGTGAAATGAAAAATCCTCACACCATTTGTAACTAAGGGCCCAATTGCCCGGCTTGCCATTAGAGGCAATTTTAAGGTCAATAAAATAATTTTATTATTTTAGAGGCTTCATAATAAAATTATTTTATTTTCAAGTTAAACATTACTTTATATCCTAAACTAAAATAAATAACGTTACAAACCCTCATATTATACAGTTTCTTGCTAAAATATTGGCATAATATATAAAAACGTAGTTTAAGCAGTTCTTGCATTAGGCTTGGGCTTGTTACCTCTTTTTCAGGGGTCTGTGTGACTCTTTTTCAGGGCATACTTCACAATCCTTTGGTCGCTTTATCAAAATATTTGTTGGTGGCTCTCTCATTAAGACTAACATTTTTCGTAAAATTGCACCAATTAAGCATTCCAACTTAGATTGATTGGTCAGTATAGTAGAATCTGAACTATGTTAACTTTCCAGTTCAAAAGATGGATCTCCAACTTCATCATTGTTCTCAACTTGACAAAAAATCATTGTTTTCTAGAAGCTCATTTATTAATTCAATGCATTCAGGATCAGAAAAATTAAAATGCTTCTTAGATGAGCTGACCATGTTGTTAAAAAGTCACATTAGTGGGAACGTTGGGACGGATTGACCCATCAACTTTGAGGAGAAATAACAAACAAAGAATGTTTCTTTGAAAAAAATTAATTAATGAGTGTTCAGCAGGATTTAGTTTGAAGGTAGACTGATGGAAAAGTTGAAAAATAACTCTGTTTAGAGAAAACAACTGTTTTTAGATGTCGCTGGGTCAGATTGACCCAACGATCCCACTGCAAGGTTTATTTATTTATTTAAATTTTAATGTCCATTTATTATTAACAAAGAATCTAATGCAAGATTTAGTATCCTGCAGAACTAATTAACATATGTTTTGTTACTTAGCAACCAAGCAAGGTGTTAATTGCGATGAATATATATATATATATTTGAGAAAGCTTATTCACTGGGTTAAGCAACTTGCACAGAGAGCAACTTAAATCACACGAGGACAAGTAAATTTTTCAAAAAAAATTAAGGATTTGAAAATTACATCACTGACAATGTTTACCATCCTGCATACTGCCTACTCATTAAGAAAGTAAAATTGTCTGGCTTTGGATAAATATAACACTATTCCACCCATCAGAACCCTAGGCCCAGCAAAGCAAGTTAACCCATTAGCGCCGGAGTTAATTTTTTTTCAAAAATTCTTAATACACAAAAATTTTGGGAACATAGTACATAAGATAATTTTTCTATCGTCGCTTAGATATTGGCGTTAACCATATGGCAACGCACGGCGCTAATGGGTTAATGTCTCTGAAGTTCAGAAAAGTACCAACTGTATAGTTATTTGTTGGGGGAGAGATTAGCTCAGTGATTCGACTAATATGCTGGAGGACCTGAGTTCAAAACTCGGTCACTCACTAAAGATTTTATCTTCTAGTGTCTGCATTCGTGTATTGGTTTCGGGCTCCCTCACCGTCCCTAGGCCGACCCAGCTTTTAATTAATCTGTTAATGGGTACTTGTTAAAGGATAAAATCAGGCGGCCGGAGCATAGTACTGAAACACTATCTCCCTAATGTGCCATATGCTCACTACAGTATCTGCCACTCTGAGACCCTGTGGCCTGATAAGGACCTGGATTTGATATTGTTATTAGTTGAATTTTAACATTGTAAAATAGTGTATATCCTGTTTTTAATTGTAGCTTAAAAAAAAAATACGATAAAAATGGTTTTGTTAATAAATAATACAACATTTTGAAAAATTAATTTATTTACAAAAAAAGAACAAAAATTCTTTTAAAAATGAAAAACTATTGCAAAATAGTTCAGAATTTGACAAGATCACATTACCATCATATAAAAATTGTGGCTTTATTATTATTCTTTTAAATTTACAACACAAACGGAAGTAAATTTGACCACTTCTTCTTCACACTGAGACTGTATTTATAACAGAATTAGTTCCGTTCTCTTCTCTTGAAAATAATGTATTAAATTAGAGAAAATGGAGTTTGGAACATTGCATTGGTTTGGATGACCATTTAATTCTTGAAGTAACTTAGCAGGAATTGCTCCCCAAAATTGTTTAAAACATTAACATACATTTGCGACGTTTCGAACCTGTCACACTCAGTGTGAATATCCACTCAACATATTCTAAAGAGAATTACCCGGATTTAACATCAAACTTACTTATTAGAATTGCTCTCAAAATTCTAAATTTATAGGCCTGAATATGAAATTATAATAGACCATAAGTTTTTTTTTTGTTTTTGTTTTTTCTTTAAGGTGTGTCAACCATAAGGTTTATTAAGGTGCTTCTACTTCGTAGGTCACCAGACTGGCTGATTTGAATAGGTTCAAAATGTTGCAAATACTAGTTTTAAACTATTTTGGGGAGCAACTCCTGAAAAGTTACTTAAAAAAACAATTGATCCTTCCCCACTCTCACCTTACATATTACCAATTAATGTTGTACTACACGTGGTGTTAAATGGTGGTATGAAGCAGTGCAATGTCAATTACAATTAGCTTTTAGAGGATGTTGGAGTTTCAATCAATCAATTTCTACCATCTTCAGTCCAGGCATTCGGAATGTTTTGAATTATCTGTATTGCCTCGTTCGTAAGCTCTTGATCTGTAATAAAAAATCTACTTTAAAAATTGACTATTACTATAGTTGTATCTTTATCAGGCCTTTACAAAGAGAATTGTTGAAGACTAAGATGTTGTAGGTAGATGGTAACAGCTTTATTCAGAACAGAAATAAAATATATCTGAGGACTGAAAAAATCTGTTACCAACAACCTACACCTTCTTAGCCTTCAACTATATATATAAATATATACTCTTTGTAAAGGACTTATAGAGCAAATAATTTTAAATTTCTTTTTAAAAATTCTTAATTTTTTCTCGACACCTTACTCGCAACTATGGCCTCTTTTCAAAAGAACTATCTCTTATTTTGATTTTAACAAATCATTTGATATATTAAATAATAAGTCCTCAAACTAACAAAAAATAATTCCAGGTTATGTTTATAAAAAAAAAAAAAAAAAAAAAAAAAATGACTAACCCTACTCAGATTAATGATTAAACACTAAAAAAAGGCCTTGATTTATGATTGATGATTAACGGGTTCATGAAGGAATTCCAAAGCCCAATGTATAGAAAGTATGTGTAAACAAGCTGTTATTAGCCTAATACTAAAAGTATTTACAATGTTAGTCATGTCAATCATTAGTACAGACTTTCAATGATTGACGAGTAATGATCGATTGATGACTAACTTCACATATGATTAATATGACCTATGATTAACTTCTTTTATCCAATGATTGATTAAAATTAAATCGATTTGTCAATCATTTAGTTTATTTGTAAATCGTTATTACTACTTTCTAATTTACATTAAATAAAATAATATCAGACAGTATTAATATAAAACTAGCTGAAAAATTAAGAGTATTTGATAGATAGATATGGAGTTTGGCGCTCTACTACTAGGTTATCTGAGCGAAAGAGTATTTAAATTTGCGCGAAAGAGTATTTATTTGCGCGAAAGAGTATTTGAAGCAATAGCTAAAGCCTTTTTCCATCGTCTTGACTGAAAGAATACAGTATTTTTAGGGTTGTAAAAAGAATCATCCGTTTCCGAAATTCATTGAGAATAAGACAAGAAGATTGTACAATATTTTTCAAAAACCATTTTGTAGATACAAACAATATCTTAATGCAATTTTGTCATTCAAATATAAATTACTAAATTTGGAAATAAGCCGTAATTACCAGCTACTTTGTACATTAAATGGGAAAGAAATTTATTGTAAAAACCTTCAACAAAAATTACAGAGCCAACAATGATTTCAGTTTTAGAAACATGTTTAAAATTGTATTCTGAGGGAATCCAAAATTATAATATTGAAATTTATAAAAACAAAATTCAAAAGTCTTTCCAAAAGCCAGGCAATAAACATAATAATTAAAATTTATAACATATTCTTAATACTGAATGGGTGGTAAATTTATCGGATTCTATTATTCCAGAAGAAATAATCAACTTTTTATCACTTAGTGACAAATTTAATATCTTTAAGCCTTTAAAGGAATACAAAATAATAAATTATGTAAGTAATATGGAATATATGTTAGAAAACACTGAGATTAATGAGGATACTAAAAATAAAATTACAGGAAGATTTTCAAATGTGCTCAGTAGAGTTAAAAATTGTAAAATAATATCAGATGGTATTAATATAAAACTAGCTGAAAATGTCAGAATATTTGAAGCAATGAATAAAGCCTTTTTCCATCAACATAAAATAAATTTTAATATTTATAATACAATACTTTATTTTATTCTATTTCTGCCTAGGGTTGTGGGTTTGATTCCCGCTAGGTATGGTGGCTTTCTGTTTTGAAATAAGGGAAGGCATAGGCATTATTTCTATCCTGATTAGGTAAGGGGCGGTAATATTTAGATAATTTCTCACAAAAAATTAACATTATTAATAAAGGGACATTAAAATTAAAATGAAACATATTATTTATTATATCTTTTAATACCCTGATATTGGGATGGTACCTATTGGTTTCATATCTTTTCTAACTTTCACTTTTTTCGGTGAAGCTTTTACTTTTTTCTGGAAAAGAATTACTGATCGTATTGGGAATTTAACTCACAGTCATCATGCCTTAATACTACAGGCCATTACGGCTCACACCTATTAGTTATTAAGTTTGTATTAATTCATATATAAAAATATGTACACATAAAACAAAAAAATATACGTAACCCATAGTTTTATTTTATTCCAGAAAATTTCATTACCATATAAGAACACGTGAATATAAAATTAAAGTTAACATGTTTAATTAGAAATCACAGGTTGATAAAAAAAATTCTCAGACAATAGTCACTGATATTAGAATTATCAGGATATCAGAAATTGAAAAATTGTTGGAATTTACAATATGTCGTAGAAAACAGTTTCAGCTCAACAGGGAGGATGGAGATTTTTACAGGAAAAAGTTTGTAATTAAAGTCCATAGAGACAGGTTGAAGTGGTAAGTTAATTGTTAAGACTCATATAAATGTTCATATTCAAAAATGCGTTTTGTTTGCAAATGAGTTAACTGAGAAAAACAATGTATTTTAAGTACTCAAAATTCAGTGTAAAATAAAAAAGCATTCTATGAAACATTCAGTCAAAACAATTACCATAAGTATCAGCAATTTCCTTCGAGAAAACCATATAATAATCACAAATCATAGAATTTCTGCCTTGTACAATACCCTGAACTTCAACAAGACCAGTGATGGGTTCCTTAAGTGGTTTTCGCATCGAAACTGTAACTATTTGTAAATCTGGTGTTTTTACATCAAACGACGTTCCATTAGGATTAACCTGCGAAGTATAGTCAACTTAGTATAGAAGAAGATAAAACCAACTTATAACATACTGAAGCTCCTAATTTACCAAGAGAACAACTCCAACTAAAGTGACTGTTCTTCCCGTATATTTTTGGAGGTAAGTACCATTTACTAAAGGCCTCACTGACACAAAATTTTCATTATTTTCGGTAGTCATCGCAAAATAATATTTTCTAATTTATGAAATTCCAAAAACGCACTTCAGTCTAAAACACCCTCCAGTACTTTACAATCCTAACCTTTCAAAAATTAGGCGCCTTCTAGTAATACCAAAGAGTAAGGAATCAGAGGAAGACGCTTATGATATCATATTAAGGGATGAAGGATTATTGAATTTTAAATGCCTAAAACCCCTATCTATGTTTAGGGGGGGGGGATGCCCTAACCATCCCTATCTATGTTTAGGTCAGTAGTTCTCGATGCAATATGCAAATTATAATAAAAATTACCATTTAAGTTTTATTCAAATGAATTTTTACTTTAAGAATAATTGAAGGGCTAAAGGCAAGCAAAACAAAGTGAGAAAATTGGAGTAAAAGTTAAGAAAAAAATAGCGTTGGTGAAAGAAATTATTTTAACTGGACCAATTAAAATCATTTCTTCCACCAACACTACTTTTTTCAGATTCTTCTTAACTTTAACTCCAATTTCCTTAGTTTGTTTTCACCTTTGGCACTGAGCCCTTTTATTTATGAAGTTCACAGCTGATGATGATTAATTAATAACTAATCATTCGAATAAAAATGTAATCACTCAATTTCATTTTAACAACAAATTATTTAAATGTAAAGTTATTCGATTAAACACTATGGAATAAGCCCATCGCTACTATCAGTTTTATCAATAGGAAAACTCCAAATTTACTATGTTTTTTTTTTTTTTTTTTTTTTTTTTCTCTCTACCAGGGGTAAGGATATCGTAGAAGTATATATTTGGAGGGAAATGAAATTTCCTCTTAAGAAGGATATAGAAGTGTATATTAGGAAGTATGCAGACGTTGGTGTAGAAGGGCATATTAGGATGGACATAGAAGAGCTCATTAGGGACTTATAAGGAAGGATATTGAAGGCCATATTAGGAAGGAATTAAAAGTCAAAACAAATTATTTCAATATTAGCTACACTGCGGTTAAGTATGAATAAAATATGTATAAATATGATCAAGTTAACTATTCGTGTCATTACTGTGCTCTACATGTAGAGTGTCCTTGTGGTCATGGATTATTATTGGTTCAATTACCTTTATTTTCTTAAGCCTAATCATTAATAAAGAAATCAATTGATTTTCATTGTAAAGCTGATATAATTACAAAGCTGATTTAATTTGCAAGTGTTTGCCATTACTCAGCCATAATGACACATAAGGTGTCAATATGACACTTTTATAACTTTTAAATTTCCCATGAAATTTTGATTTAATTTAATATATTATGACTTTTCGCGCGAATTCAGCTAATTAAAGATCAGGTGCAGGTTGTGTGTTATATGGCAAATTTGTGGACCTCTATCTATCTCAATCGATTATTTTCAAATGTATACGTTAACAATATGGACTGGCGCCATTTTGTTTCTGAACAGACAGGTTCAAACAGATTTGGCCATTTTTCTCAGTACAGTTTGGCTAACATGATGGTTAACTAGTCATATTTAGTTATCGAGTTTCACAAAACATGTGGAGTTTTAGTGGGTGGTCAGTTAATTTTTCTTGATCACATGCTTTATTCTGAACCTTATTTTTAATTGTTCATTCTACTTCAACAATTATAACTGAAAACTTCACTGGAACCATCTTTACTTTTAATTATAATTCACGGATGACAAGGGAACAAAAATCAAGAAATGCCTTTGCAAATAAGAGCACCCAGAGTTGCAGAAGATCGCAAACCAATAATCGGAAAAAGCGAAATTTCCGATTTTGTGAAGCCGAGAAGAGGACTTCGTGAGATCAGTAACATACCTAGCCATGTTACTAGTAAGATAGCAGACCTCAAATTAACTGCCGGTGTCACCCAAAGAACTACTGAAAATGCCAAACTTTGTGGGAATATACAGAAAAATGCAATTGCAAGTTTTAATCAAGCCAAAATCCAGAAAGAGCCGATCATTAAACCTGTTTCTGAAAAAATCGTTAAGCCAGTCAAGATACCAGTTCTGAAAAATGAAATTGAAGACATTGATAAACTACATGATGGGAATATCTATCTAGTAAGTGAGTATGCCAAAGATATCTATTCTTATTTGCTTACTGTAGAAAGTAAATTCAAAATTAACAAATGGCCATTGATCGGTTCTAAGATAACAGATGGAATGAGGACAATTCTGGTTGATTGGCTTGTGGATGTACATGTCGATTATCATTTATTGCAAGAAACCCTTCATATTGCTATTTCAATACTTGATAGGTATTTGCAAGTTAATACAAGCTTAGAAAAAAATGTTTTTCAATTAGTTGGAGTATGTTCACTTTCACTGGCTTGTAAGTATGAAGAATTGTTAGCTCCATTAATCGATGACTTTTTATATCTCTGTAAAAATACTTATCAAAGGAAAGAGCTAATTGATATGGAAAAAGAGATGTTAAAAGCTTTGGATTTTGATTTGGGAAGGCCAGTTTCTGTAACTTTTCTCAGAAGATATAATATGGCCGCCAAAGCAGACAAGCTTCAGCATTGTTATTCAAAATATATCATTGATCTTGCCCTTCTAGAAAGTAAATTTTCCCACGTTCCACCGTCACTGGTTGCTGCTGCTGGGGCTTTCATTGCTATGTGCATAGTGAAAAAAACCGTCGATACTTCCCTCTGGACTCCAACTATGGTCCATTACTCTTCTTATTCAATGTCGGACATACAGCCTCTCTCATCAGAGTTGTCTAAAATGATCATCGGGAGCATGAAAAGTAAGTACGACAGCGTCCGCAGAAAGTATGCAGATTCGCTGTTCCTTGGGGTGAGTATGAAGGTGGTATCATCAATAGAAATCATTAAGAAGATTGCTAGCCTTAGCAGAACAGTAGCTGTTCCTCTATAGCATGATGTCCAGTGATAAATAAATATTTTAATTTTACATCATGAGTTTATTTTTTAAATTTGTAATCATTATAAAGATCATTAAAAAAATCATGATAATTTGTATCATTATAAAACATTGTGTGTTATATACTTTTATTAATCGTGTTCTTGACAACAAATTCTTGGAATATATTTTACTGTTTTATTAAGTTTCATTGTATAATAGTCTAAATAAAATTTGCCTTTCATAAAGTGCTTATTTCTCTTTCCCTCATATTGTACAAAATAGAGAAATAAAAATCTCTCGTTTATCAGGTTTGTGCATATTTCCATTATGATGCAATTCAGTTATTATTTTCATTAAATTTAATTGAAATAAACTAATTTTTCAACTATAGCAATTCATATAAGATCGACTGTAATTCAATTAATTACTCAAAAATTATTTGAATTCTTTATATAAATATCATTGGAAGTTGAAAATTTGAATTACAATTAAATAAAGCTTTTTCTTCTTTCGTTTTTGCTCCTATAAATATACTAAAAATCTTGAACCCCAATTCATTGTGAAACTAGACTAGTTTAGTTTAAATAATTTTTTTTAGGTTTATCATAAAAACAGTTGATTTTAGAGCAAAATGGTTGATTTAATTTTTTCTGGATCAAGTGGGTATCAAATAATTAGTAATCCAAAAAAACATGAAATGGCAGGCTGAAAAAAAAATTATTTTTGACGTAATCAAAATTTTATAATTTACTCTTTTATAGTAATTTAAAAAAAGAGGGAATGGAGGTTAGAGAGCTTTACTAATATTCTAGAGTTAAAAACTTGGGTGCACACTAAAGATTTTATCTTTTAGTCGTTTGAGGGTTAGATTCTGAGTCCCGCCTTCAAAGTGGAAAATCAGGCGCCTGGAGCATAGTACTGACCAGACTATCTCCCTAGGAGCCTTAAGGTCAGGTTAAGATTTTTCTATGACTGACCTCTGCAATATCTTTTTTTTCAATAAAAGAATATCTCTATAAAAGTCCTGTCCAATTCCTGAAAGGTGTAATAAAGAAAGCTCTTGCATGAACTATTTCAATAAGTAATAATAATAAATAGTTACTTCATCCTACGCTCGCACGAGGCAATTCAGCCATCAAGCGCCTCGCAGACCAGTACAGGGAAGAAAACACCAAATTCGTGTTGTCAAACCCTATGAGAGCACTACAGGAAGTAAGATATGCAGCGTCAATTCTGCTGCCATTACACAGCAGACAGATGTCTGTGTCCACCACACTGATTCGGTGCAGGTGAATAATAATAATAAGTTAGAATAAGGATTTTTTCAAAATAAAAGTGCACATTTATTTTGGATCAATGGTTTTAAATTCATCATTCTTTTCAACAGATTTTAAAAATCCATTTCTTATGTTTAATTTAATGTAAATTTGGCTTTAATTGAGTTGAATTACTTATCTTTTTTTTTATTTAGTAACTACTATCTTGAGTTATATTGGAATTTTAAATTCAATTACATTGAAGGAATTACAATTCATGCTAAACTTGACTTAATGTTATTGTAATTTGTAATGAAATTACCTCTATGACATAATTGAGATCCAAAGTATATTAAGTCCAAAAGAATAAATAAAAATTGTGGTTAATACTTATGAATGTTGTATATTTTCAGAGCCATAGTTGAAATGCCCATTTTTAATGTGTCATATTCATAGTCGTCTTGACTGAAATATTTTGGAACTGAAGTGAAATTTTAGTAAATTCTGATTTCAAGTTGAATTGCTAACTTAATTATTGCAATTGAATTTTCAGATTATGAACTTTATTGTCTTCAATCAAAACATACAGAACTTAGAAATCACTTTAGGATTTAAATAAAGATAAAGTCTCATTAGCTCAAAACCATAGTTTATGATTCATTTAAAATATGTTTTGCACGGTTGAAATTCATATAAATAAAGATGTTTAAATTTTGGATACGTTTGGAGTTAAGGAAGGATTAGAATACAATATTTTATTTATAGACATAAAAGTAGTGTGTTTCTAGAGCAAACCTTGACGAGGCCTGGGAGTCATTCTTCTGCCAGGTAGAGGTATGTACCCTTACAACCGTGACCTATTTGGGTCATAAATTATTTCATGAAAGGTCTAACCAAAACTAACTGTTTCTATTTCAACCTTTCCAAATGACATTAGGGATTAGAATGGAACCGTGCTAAGATGATGCAGTTCCTGCAAGTCGGACTTTTCTCAGCTTGTTCTAATTGTGGATTAGACGACGTAAGCACTGAGCCTTTCAATTATGACCTTGTTGAATTGTCACATGTGGTTTTGTCAGGTGACATTTTAATATAGTTAAACTATAAAGGAGAGGCCCAATGGCCATGAGTGCTTCCCACTAGAGTGGGCTCGATTTCCACTAGGGGTGAAGCCTTTTCTTCTGAAAAAGAGAATTTTTAAATTTATTAAAGGATTCATTTTTATTTATTTATTTGGTTTTAGGGCAACTGGGTGATTTGCTTTATAAGCATGTAAGGTGCAAACAAAATAAAAGAACTATAACATAAAAAATTAAAACTTTTAAAGAAACAATTAAACAAATGAAATGATCAAAATTTATACTATATGAATAAAAAAAATAAATAAAAAGATCAATCATTAAATGTCAACTACAAAAACAAGTAAGTAATAAATTAAATGAATTATTTTTAATAAACTAAAAATGTTGTATTTTCGCTCTATTTTGTACAAATAAAATTTTATTTTAACATATATTAAAATATTTTGATTTTTCTATATTTCTTCATACATTTTTATTTTTTATAAAAAATCTAAAATACTGGATATGTGTGGGCTACCATCTGTCAAGAGTTTGTACACATATCGCATGGTATGTTGATGTTTTTTTTACTGTGCATCTACATCTAGGTCATTAGCGCCGACATCCAGGGAGCAGCGAGGAATTTTCCCAGCGAGCTCTGAGATGAGAAAATTCCTGCCGGAGGTGGGAATCGAACCCACCATCTCCCGCTTATGAATCCAAGGCACTAGCCACTAGACCAGGGGAGACCCCAGTATGTTGAGGTTTTCACGTTTCTCGCAGACTGTTAGAAAGTGTTTTACAGTCAATGTCTTATTGCATTCTGTGCACAGTGGTATGTCTTGTTTTGTCATTGAGTGGGAGTGAGTTCTGTTGTTTAATATGAGCTCCAGTAATTGTTAACAAAATTCTTTGAATGATTAACTGTGAAATGCTTGTGTTCCTTTCCAATAATTTTGTCAGTCCTATTATATGTCCTCCACATGTCTGATATAATTTCTGAGCCTGGTAAGATGGATAACTATGCAGGCATACAGAGTTTCCGAAGTTCTATCCTCTACATCATATAGAAAGAAATCTATTTTTTTTGGGGGGGGGGGGGGGGGGAGTATCTCACTATTTAAGTAGAATAATCCTAGACTCTCTGCAACTGAATTTTTCATATTAATAACAAATATTTTTCATATTTAAGAACGTGTTTATAGGACCACTGGAATGATCAACGAATATTATTATACATTTATAACACCGGAGGTCTGGTGGCTATGAGTGTTTAAGCTTGAGCATTTAACACTCCGTGCCAAGGGTCATGGGTACAATTCCCACTAGGGGTGGAGGCTTTTTTTTAGAAAAAAGAAAAGGCATTAGCCCTCCTATCCTGGCTAGAAAAGGGTGTTGACTCATATATAACCCGCCCTAAAATTTTAAGTTATAACATATGTTCTATTAGATTGGGTAGGTACCCTAGCAACAGTAACGGTTACTAGAAAATCACTGGCGAGGATGTTCTAAAAAAGACCCCCTACTTCTTGTATTTCTTATTTCTAATTAAAGATATGAAGGTTGTAGAAGGGGTATAGTCAAATGAGGTAGGTAGTGAACTTTCCAAATTATTTGTTATTAACCAATGTAATGCAACGTTTCGGACTTCATTGTCCTTCTTCAGGCATAATACTGTAATTTCACAATTCTTTATCCCTGAAGAAGGACAACGAAGCCCAAAACATTGCATTAAACTATATAATAAAATAATTTGGAAGGTTCACTGACCTTGTTTAATTCTACTCATTTCATATTTCTTTAAAAATCAGCAGTAAACTAAATATTAACCCCTTAACGGGCAAGGGCCGCTTGAGCGGCCACTGCTTGCTGAAATTAAAAAATACGTGAGTGAGGCGGTATTGGTTCCAATGCTTCCTGCTAGATGCCGGGGTATGCCAAAAAATAGTATTTGGAGGTCTTGGGGCCGAGGAGCCGAGATATGACGAAGTTGACCGATAAAGCGGTCCTTGTCCATTCCGGCACCCGTCTTGTGTCGTTCATTATTGGCTCTCTGGATCACTCATCTTATCCGGAAATCGTTTCAAAGTATGTAATAATTCTTTTATGCATTCTAGATTAGGAATTAATTGATTTTAATTGAAATGAGTATATCGCTTACATGTTATTCATTGATTCGTCTCATAAGTACCTTACTCTCGTGAGACCTGAAGGAAAAAATACTTTTTTTGGCATTCCTAATGAAATGTTTTTTCTCAATTCTGTCTTAAATGATATTGTGGGCTAGCATTATACTATTATTATAAATTAGTATATTAGCATTATACTATTTTTTTTTTTTTTGGAGACCCGATTTTTTAAGGCGTGAGCACTTAACACTCCGCGCCAAAGGTCGTGGGTTCGATTCCCACTAGGGGTGGTGGCTTTTCTTTCGAAAAAAGAAAAGGCATCACCCCTATCCTGGCTAGAAAAGGGTGGTAACATGTAGATAACCCGTCCTAAAATTCGTTGTTAATAATAAATGGACGTTCAAATTTAAATAAATTAAATAAAAAAAAAATATATATATATTTTTTAAACCTACCAATCTTAGGGTAACACCATCGAATGAACCATTTTCATTTTCGGGATCTTTGCGACTTGGGATCGGCTTTACGACGTATCGCGGGCATTGCATATCTGGGATTCCGGATGCCTGGAATGGGCAAGGGCCGCTCTAGCGTCCTACCCCGTATTTATGGATACAATTTTTTTTTTAACATCCTGGGTTCATATTTAGTAAATGGATGCCCCCCAGACTCCCAAATATAAATTTAAAAAATTCCAACATAGCTAGCAAAATGTGCCCGTTAAAGGGTTAAGACATACAGCAAACATTTTAAGTAATGAATAAAATTAATATTACAGTAATTTTATTTTGAAAAGGTTTCTGTTCTAGCATACACTTTGATTTTTTAAACAGTTTATGCAAAGAATTTTTTTTAGGCCTTTTATTATAAAGTATTTGAAGGGAACTAATTAATTTTATGGAAAAAGTTTTTTTGAGAAAATCATCATTAGACATTTTAAATAAAAGTTCTTCAAATGTTTTCAGGCAGAACTTTTACATCAAAAGTTTTTTATTTATTTATAAGTGTGTTAATAAATCTATATATATAAAAATGTCCGTGTCTGTCTGTTTGCTCCTTATAGAAATCCACACCGTTTGACCCGACTTGGCACACATGTAGGCCTTGATCCGGGGAGGGTCTTAGGCTAATTAAAATCGTCTAGCTTGGAGGTTACAGAATTGCGATATTAGATTTTAATTTTTTAGATTAGATTTTAATATTACTTATTTGGTATCTAATTTATTTTTGTTTTTCTAGATGCAGAAATTATGTGTAGCATGGCACACCGGGTAACAACTAGTATTATAATAAATTTTTGATTATGCCAAAACGGTTGTTATAGCACTGTAGCGATACAAGTATCAAATTGTAGGAAATTATGACAATAGGCAGATTTTATTAAGGAGGTGGTAGGAAGGGGAATCAAACTTTTTGCTCTTAAATCAATTTTTTTCTAAATAATCATGAAAAAAGTTTTATTTTACTCCAAGCAAGCCCGTCTTCTGAGGAGGTTCGGCCGAGAGTTTTTCTGCCAAACATAAATCAGCTCTAATTTCCGAAGGAATGGAGCTATTGAGGTTGCACTCATGAGAGAATTTTTGAAAATTGTCTACAAATCTTCATCGATCCTACCGAGGTTAACCGATTTTGGTGGTTAATGACCCCATTCAATCGTTTGATAAGCGATTGGCAAGTTGAAAAAACAAAAACTCTGGTGTGTATTGTGCTTATGGCACACAATATATATATATATATATATATATATATATATATATATATATATATATATATACACATATATATACATATATATACACATATACATACATACACAAATGTACAAATTTAAATGCCAAGTTTATTCATGACCGATGGGTTATGAAATGTCCCCATTTCTCTTCTGCACTTCCGGATAACGCCAGGTGAATTTGAAAATTGTGTTTTCTCACCAATGAGAAGGAGGAAAGAAGCTGAAAATATAAATAAATAAATGAGGGGAGCAGATAAATTATTAGTACAATAATAAAATCTGTGTATTTGAACAACATATATAGTCACAATTTTTCTTTTGGGAAATTAACTATACACTTTTATACACTAATTATCATTATGTAACAACCTGGTATTCACAAGATTTCTTACATCACATTCGCCTCTTATTGTAGCAAAAATAGTAATATGTACAATTATATACAACTTGTTTACACCAAAATGGCTCAGTAGTATAAATAAAACACATTTATAATACTTTTAAAACAAAGCATAACTTTTGCTCGAAGATGTAGCACAGGTGAAGTAACGTTCTTCTTATAATGTATCACAGTGGTAAATGATATTTCCCCGATACTTCACTCTTATTTTACAAAACAAGCTTTCATTTATGTTCTGGAATAACTTCTATTAAGGAGAGCTAGGAAAGCCAACACTCTAAAACCAATGATGAGTCCGAAAAGTGCCAGGTAGTCCATACCATAATGATCCTAGAAACAAAAAATTAATTCATTTTTTAGAATGACCATGTTACACTACAATATATTTTTATGTGGAAGGTCATGCATTGCAGGGTGTCTACTGCACGAAAAAGTCACGAAAATGTCTTGAAATTGAAAATACGGCATGAAAAAGTCATGAATTTTGGAAATATGTCTCGAAATTTCAGTTTTACCAGAGTCTAAGTAATCCCAGGACTACATAGCATTTGTCACATAAATTATCCATTATTTACATATATATTTATTTTTCTTTAGGGGCGAGGTTAGCTCAGTGGTAGTAGAGCACTGGACTAATAAGTTGGAGGACCGGTGTTCAAATCCCGAGCAAGCACTAAAGATTTTTTCTTCTAGTGTCTTCGTTCAGGGGTTGAATTCGGCCTCCTGACCGTCCCTAGGCCAACCCAGCTTTTAATAAATTTATCAATGGGTACCTTGGGTGCTAATGACTCTTGCAGTCGAAGCAGCCAAGGGGAAAATCAGGCAGCCGGAGCATAGTACTGACCACACTATCTCCCTAGTGTGCCGTATGGTCATGAATCAGATACCTCTATAGTATCTGCCCCTCAGGGCCCTCGTGGCCTGTTACGGGACTGATTTTATTTTTATTTTTCTTTATTCATATATAGAATTTTTCATGCTGACTTAAATATTATGATTGTGCACACTTTAATTTACTATATTATGTACATTGATAATAAATATTTAGTTAGTAATATTTTTAGAAATTTTGAATTCTGCTTCCATTGTTCAAAGTTTTTGAGCTTGCTAAATAATTCCATTGTCATTCAAACATTTGTAGTATCATCATTTCTTCACTTTTAAAATTAATTAACTATCCTCTTTAACATATGATCACACATTTTATACAGTTTTGAATTGTATCTTATAGATTTCACAGTAATCCGTGTAAGGTTACAAATAACTTTAAGCTAAAAGTAAAGTGAAATTATTTTCTTATTAATGGGCATGAAATTTGCAATTAAAGCCCCGAAATTGGATTTCATAATAGTACTAGACACCCTGCTTTGTCAACTTCTCATAATATCTTTTATGAAAATATCCCGTATTCTGAATGATATCACTTTACATGTTTTGCATCCATTGACACCATGGTTACTATCACGTAAAATTTCAAATTCCTCATCCCTTTGGAGTCATGAAGTGAAGTTTGGTTTTTATTTATTTTGAGGAAAATTCTGAACATTTTGACATATGTAGAGATGCGTCGTGTATTAGCGAAGAAAAACTGTCACAAGTGCGTAACATCTTTAACCCATTCGATGAGATGCCCGAGAATACTCGCCGGAGAACGATGTTCCTCAGAGGCAACACCCAGGTATTCTCGCCACAGTTGTATCTCTTGATTGCGAGCCCTCTTTAGCATTGGGTGTGTACAGAGTGCTCTAGCAGGAATGGGGGATAATTGCTGGTTTAACCCTTAACTGATAACGAACAAATTTTGAACGTTATAAGTAAAGTGCGTCTGTGAGATGTGTGCACGGTAAAAATGTTCTTAGGGCATTTTTTTACCGAAACAGTAAATAAAAAAGAGTAGCTTATTATAATAATAAATACAAAACATTTTCATTGCTACATTTAAAAATCACGTCCAAAAACAAGCACTGGTTTCTGAATGAAGTAGAAACAGAAATATCGGGAAGAAAAGTAAGTAAACTTTGTGTTAAATGGTTATTGTAGGTTTACTGCGTACCTAAATTGTAGTAATAAATCGTTTCAAGTAATACACGTCGTCGTTCATGTAAGATAAACATGAAAATGATGATTAGTAACAAGCGCCTAAGTAAAATAAAAAAAAAAAAAAAAAAAAAAAAAAAAAAAAAAAAAAAAAATACGACCGCTCTAGGAGAGGGAGTTTCGTCCGCCTCTGGAGGGAAAAGGCCCCCAATCATAAGGCATCTAGAAAAGATTCTCAAATTCTCTTTACACGAGCATCTGACAAAGTAAGATACATCAGCTTGTGGCTATTTTTATAGCAACCACCAAGAACTCTTCAAATGATAGATTACCTTAGATATAAATTAATGAACATTACCTCACTGAAATTATAAGTCTCTAGAATAACATGTCCATCCTTAGGGCAGGTAGTATTAGACCTCGTACATGAGATAGTTTCAATTCCTTCCCACTGGTTGATCAGGAGTGCTTCATTTCCATATTTGAACCATGAGAGATGACTTAGCCATTTGAAGTATGGTGGCACTGAACTGGAACATAAATTTTGTTACATTTGCTGTTGATCATATTAACTCAATGAAATTAATTATTATTTTTGAGAAAAACATAACTGCATTTAAAAAAAAAAAAAGTTTTCATTAAATTACTGTTTTTGGTATATTATTTTTTGAAAAATACTCCTTTTGAACTTTCATTATTACTTTATTTCAAATAAAGACTTTGCGTGTCAAAGGTAAGAGTGACAAGATGTTTTCACTGATGGCTCGAAGGACACGAATGGGGTTGGTGCCGCCATTTATTCAGAAAACAAGGAATACCTGTTTACATTAAGACCTAACTGCAGCAACTACACAGCCGAAGTACTGGCACTTGTCAGGGCTATTAATATAATAAACCCAAAATATGACAAAACTACTATATACACCGACTCACTATCAGCTCTAATAGATATAAATAATCTATTTACCAAGCATCCAATAATTATAGAAATAATAGAATCCCTCGAGCAGCTATACTACAGAAACCAAAAAGTAATGTTCGTCTGGATTCCCAGTCATTGCGGCATACCGGGCAATGAAAAAGTCGACGAGTTAGCTAAAAAGGCGATTAGAGAAGGAATAGAATACGACAAGATACCACAAAATGATCTAATAAGCTATGTGAAGCATAGAATTCTTAAAAAGTGGCAACAAACCTGGGATATTGTAACAGAGAACAAATTACGGAGCATAAAAAAGCATGTAACTCCATGGAAAACATCTATTCGATCAACAAAGAAAGAAGAACGGGTCCTGACTCGCCTTAGAATTGGCCATTCGAAAATAACCCATTCATTTCTAATGACTCGAAGCCCCCCACCATTTTGTGGAGAATGCAATACAAGAATTACCGTCCACCACCTATTAATAGATTGCAAAAAATACGATAAACACAGAAGAGACGCACAGCTACCAGACACAATTAACGAAATACTAGCGGATCGTCCCAACCAGATCGATAAACTGTTTGAATTTTTAACATCTACTGGACTAATAAATAGTATTTAAAAAAAAAAAAAAAAAAAAAAAAAAAAAAAAAAAAAAAAAAAAAAAAAAAAAAAAAAAAAACACCAAATAACCTCTAAATCTAAAGTATAAAACTTCCAATCTTTCACCCCCTAACAAATGTAATAACAAACTCAAATCAACAAAGACAAATATTAAAAATGAAAATTTCTACAAAAACAAATAGGACTTAATTAACAAGAGACAAGGCCGGGAGTAGGTAAACGGGGGCCTAGTAGGGTCTCTAGAGGCACTTCGGGGTCGCCTTCCTACCTGTGTTCGGGCGGGATCGTCGGTGGCTTGGGGTGACGTCTGGGGTTCTCTTTCCCTACTCGTTCTGGCTAATTTCACGCAATAGCGATACTGGCAGGAAATCAAATCTACTTCCTTTAGCTCTGTGTTTAATGACCTCAAAGTGGTTGACAGCACATTAAAAAGGAAAAAAAAAAAAAAAAAAAAAAAAAAAAGGTAAGAGTAAATTTTTTTTATTGAGATTTCGTTTGCCCACCATTTCTGCTTGAATTTTAAACCAGCAGAACAACAAAACATCCGATTCGCAGGAACTAGATCATATTAGGGCCTTGGAAGATAAAGGGTGAATCACGAAATCCGAATGTTGGGAAATCGAAGTCAAAGTTCTGATAGTGCTTCAGGATAGCAAGAACGAATGTTTACTCTACGGAATGCTGATTCGTAAACCTGATCGGAAAAGTCTGCAATTGAAATTAAATGTTTTAATTTTAGTTTATACGAGTGTTTTATGGATATCAAAATGTAAGGAGGGGAGTTTCAGAACCGGGGGTCGCACTTTAAATCGGACAGTGAATTTTTTATAGATGATGGTGCTATTCAATTTAACTTGAAACTGTGAGAGAACTAAAGGTGAACCAGAGAAACAAGACAAAGTTTTGTATTACCTAGATCTTTCTGACTCAGACAATAAAATTAAAAAAAGTTGATTTTTCAGATTCACCCTTTCTCTTCCAAGGTCCTGATATACCTAGTGTCATTTGGAAATTTTTTAATATAGACTAATACATGACACCTAATATTTTATTACTCCAATGAAATTTCAAAGAAAAGCAAAATCATTGATACACAGGAAATTGACAGAAGACAACTCAGAGTGGAAATTACTCACTCTTGCCCGTCAAATTTTTCTCAATGTAAAGGAAAACTCGGATTACAAACAAACAAGGGAATGCGATAAAATATACATTTGATATTGAAATGAATTTTAAATAAAAAAATCATTCATATGATCAAAAAATCCTGATTTGTAGTTTCATATACCCAAGAGTCTTAAAGTAATATTTATGAGCGCTGACTTATTCATAATGAGATAGTAATCTCATAATTAAAACTCACACATAAATGCTTTATCAACTTAACTGATTCATTAAAACTTTTGCTGCGGCTGTCATTGTTTGGGAATACCTTAGTATCGAGTGCATTTTTTGTTTGAATTTTTCATGTAGACATTTTTTTCATAAAAAATCTTCCAGTCAGCCGATTTGAAAACGGAAAACACTGTTGGAAAGCCCACACAATACTGAAGGCAACTGTCTTTACCTGGTGCTGTAAAACCCCTCCATTCACAAGCCTTTTGAATCTAAAGGGAAAAGTAATGGAGGAGTGTCCTTCTGAAGGGACATTCGTAAGGGGGCAGGATCGCTAGTGTCCTTCTGCAATGACACCCACAGCGAAAGTGTTAAAGAGGGCGGTACCATTTATTAGCAAATTACCAATATCATTTTTATTAAGAATTATCATTTATTTTTGTAATGATGAAATGTATGGTAATGAATATTTTCCTTCAGTCCATAAGAATTTATAGAAAAGTTTATAATGAACAAGTCTGTAACCTTACCCAGCGTTTAGGAAGAAACCTCCAAAAAGCAAGAAGGGTATGATGACTGGAGGCCCAATCGATAGAGCAACAGATATATTGGCACTTATACAAGAAATGAAGTAACCTGAAAAAACAAGTTAGAAGTTGCCTAAATAAATTATTTTTGTGATATGACATTTTAAAAGTAACAGAATCTAATAACACAAATCTTATCTAGATTATTTGTCTTGATTATGATGCTTTTCTTGCCCATCATCAAGAGGGGAGGGAGTGGAATTTGTAAAGTAAAATATTTACTAGATAAAATGGTTTCTTAACGAATTTCATGGGCTATTTCTATGCCTTATGTGATGACTCATTCCTTTTCTTTTGTCAGGTATGTTGTATTCAGGTAATTTTGATATATATATATTTTTTTTTTATTTCGTTTTTAACGGCGCATCAACTATTTGGCTATTAGCACCGATATATATATATATATATATATATATATATATATATATATATATATATGATACATTTAATTGTGAATCAGATTCCCCCTGGAAAGTTATTAATGAATGCATAAAAAATAGACAATAAATATCCTTTTTCTTTTAATCCACTCCTTAAATCAATAAGTGATTTTTGTTGGTCATGAAAATTCAAAGAGATTCTTCAACCCTTTGCTGAATGGATTATTCAGTTACAAGGTATGAAGTATATAAAAAAAGTTGTAAGATTAGCTGTAATTTGATTTAATCTACTTCAAAGCAATGTCCTTTGTGGTCATTGCACATCTGAATGCTGTATCCATGACTCAAAGGCTTTTTTTCGGGAAGGTCTTTAGCTGCTTGATCATAGCTCTCTCGATGCTAGGAATGTTCAATACAGCGAGCACAAGTCCTTATGGCTAGACTGAGAGCACCGTACTGTGCTCTCACCACCCCTTCCCAGAGACGACGAGCGCCGTAGAAGTTCGGGCCCATTCAGTTTTTTTGTTTCCATCCCGATTAGTAACTACCTGCTTGGAGTTCTCTCTCATCCTTAAAGTGTTCTGAGAGGGATTGAGAAAACAAACAAGTTTGGATTTCAGAGCAACCATTCACCCTGGTTCAATGACTGCAAGCACCATATATGGTGCTCATTAGTTTTAATGTGAATTATGAAGCATACTTTTGTTCTCTATTCCTACAATGTTACAAACATGAAAACAAATGATTAATTGTAAAAAACAAAAGAAATAATCAGTCGGATGGGAAGTAAATTAAAATCAATCACGGTGGTACCCCAAAGTGAGTCTAGATAGCGGCAGCATTGAACATGTTAAGCAAAGGTTTAATTTTTAGTAAAAGCCAGACGTCACATGGTGTTAAATCTTTGGACACACACCTGTCTTTTGCAAATTACCGGTTGAAATGCTTTCCACGGACCTGTATATGATGTTAATTTCTGTAATAAGTTCTTGAATAGTAATTCGCCTGTTTTATCTAACAATGTTTTACACATTTTCATAAGTTTTTTAAGTTGATGAAAATCCGGAAAGGTGCATATTTAAAACTGAATCATTTCCATTTTTAACTTGCTCATACCACTATTAAACAATCTTTAATAGATCTCTTTGAGGAAAAGAACTACTGCTGCTTCGAAGAGGTGTATTGTATCGACGATGAAGGATCCTCCAGGTTTGCGGATATTGTAGCATTCAAAACAAAAAGCAAACTCGCTTATATCATTGACCCCAATGTGAGGTTTGAAACAAACTACAGCGAGCAAGCTAATGCAATCGATCGAGAAAAGAGATCAATTTACAATAAATGCCTAACATTATTTTCTGAAAAGTTTGAAGTACAATTCGGCAAAAGGAAATTAGCCGTTAAAGGGCTATGGTTCGGAGCTCGAGGAACCATACCAAAGGAGACAATTACATTCTTACAAGAACTCGGCCTAGATGTAGCCTTCCCCTCTTAGCCGAACAAATATTGATAGAATCCCTTAGGATCATCAACCATCATATTTATGGTTAAAAAAAAAAAATAATGAAGAAAATATCACAATCAATAAGGAGCACAATCAAGTGTACAAAGTGATCATTATTATAACCTCCAAATCCCCAGAAGTAACCGAATCTTTGAATTAAAACAGGATAACTAGTCTTAAAGATCAAACCAAAATGACTCATATAAACATTTATCGGAAGACTGATAGAAGAGCTGTGTGGTTTAGCAACCCTGTTAATTTGGGCAGCCTCTCTTTAATTTGTTTAATAAAGTGTTTTTTCTTTCTTTCTTACATCATTATCATCACACATTAGTATTAACATTTCATGAGCTTCTTTGACATTCTTTTGCGACTTCAAACAAACCTTAGTGTCAATATTTTATTTGAAATCCATTATGCTCAAGTGGTTAACCCCATTTTAGCATCTGGAAGCTGACTGGCAAGTTAGAACCTGTTGAAACTTGACGCTGTTTGTCTCAATGGATCAGGCTGTTGGAAAAAGTATATCAAGTGGATGTTGTGTGACCTGTTGCTGCTATAAAAATACATTTATCATACTTCTTTATCACACCTTGTATAATAGTTTAGAATATACAGGATAGTTTCTAAAGAGTTTCATTTTACCGAAAGATGTTGCAACATTGCTGACGAGAGTAATGATGGCTACAGCTGAGAGGAACCTCGAGAACGCTGGATTGAGCCCTATCATGTAGTATATTACAGATGTGAAGAGAAGTGGTACTACAAGAAAGATTGGTACTTCAGCTAATGTTTTACAAAGGAAGTATATATCCGTTCTATACATCCCGTTCTTATGTTCTCTCAAAAACACTGGCAGTTCCGAGCAAAATACCTGAAAAATGAGTAGTTTATTATAAATTTTCTGTGAATAATAATAATTAATAGTAAATCCTCTCAAATAAAAGAAACAATTTTACGCCAGTGTGAAGGCCACAGAAATTGGAACAGTGCAAAGAGATCTTTTTACATTAAAAAATAATTGTACAGTGATGGCCGGTCATAGTTAAGGTATAGTCATTTGTGCCTAGAGTTGTGGTTTTGATTCTCACTATAAGTGGTGGCTTTTCTTTATTGAGCCATAAAGCGGAACACCAACAAGTAATAAATACATTTTCTTTATTGAGATTTTAACGTGCACTTATTCATAATACACAGATTCTTGGGGCGGGTCATCTTCAATTTACCACCCTTTTTTAGGGCCGATGCCATTTCTTATTTCAAAAGAAAAGTCACCACCCCTAGGGGGAATCGAACCCACGACTTTAGGTATGGGATGCTGGCTCCATAGACCTCAAGGCCACTGGGCCTCCTGGCTTTTCTTTAAAAAAAATAATTGCACTGATGGTCGCAGACAGAATTTGTTTTTTCTGTCTATGTACATACGGTTTGAAAACAAGGACCTGGGAATGCATTTCTCAAAGAATGAAGCAATTAATTACTCTCGTATTCGAATAGAGTGTCTCTCATATTACTCTCTTATGTGTCTTTAGTACATAACATAAAATTCATATCACAATAGGATTTTTTTCTAAATGGGGTTTAATTCCATCTAGCAAATAATAAAATATCCTAGGCTGCATTTGGAAATAACCAAAACATATTTTGGGCTTTTTGAGTAACCAAGTTAATAATGTATGAAACTGTTCCCTCTCTTAATACATTTTTTTTTCACCCATTCGCTACACATATCACTACTTAGTAACAATGTTTTCAAGAATGTATTTCTCTAAGAGTAATAACTTATTCATTTCCTAGGATGTGTATTTATGTATATATAGTATGGTTCACTGATCTGAAAAGAAAGAGCAGGGTGAGTATTCGGTCCTAGATTGACCAATGACAATAAAAATCTGTGGAATAAATCGCATCCAGTGTGACCGAGGCCTAAGGTTGCATATTCAAAAACAGTGCTTTTCCATATTTCGGCCAGAAAAACATTTATTTTACATTGGAAGAAAAACTTTGTGACCAAAAAGTTTGGTTACCCACCTAAATTGGGTTGCTCCAGACACAACATATTCATCAACCTTTAATTTAGATATTTCACAGAAAAAAACAAAAAATAATTTTTAAAAAAATCACTGTATGAATTAAGTAAATAAATGAAATATAACGATGAAATTATTTAATTTATTATTATGAGTTTCGCGACGGAGGCGACTGACTCATAAGAACAGCAGAATCAAACTCAGTTAAAGTAGTAGTCAGGTCGTAATATTAAAAAGGAATAAACTTAAATAAAACACTAGAAAAAAATTGAAAAAGACTAAATATGAAGCAACATACTTTATACAATAAAGACAGAGAAAAAAAATTAGAAGAATACATATAATTATATTTTCGAATAATAGTTCAGTGTTTTGAGATGTGTCAGAAGTATTTCGATGTATTGGCTACCCTCTGTTAGTAAGTCATGTAAGTCGTGTGGAATTGTCAAGTTGCTGAGTTGTCTACAGTCTGTCAGTATATGTTTAACAGTTAGAGTTCTGTTACACTGTCTGCAAGTCGGTCTTTCTTTTCTGTCTAGTAAGTATGAAGTTTACTTTTCATAAATAATATGAAATTATTTATACAAATGGATAAAAGAAAACAATTTATAAAAATAAAAAAGCTTCATTGTTTTAAGTTTTAGCTGGATAGTAATGAAATAATTATTTAAATGAACTAATTAATTTATTTACTGACATTTTCACTTACATTTATCACAGCAAAGACATTTTGGAATGTCATATTTGTTAAACAAATAAAAAGAGCACCATTAATATTCATTACACCATCTTGATCAAGTTCCTGACCAAAGTATATAACTCCAATCATGAGAGCAACCATCTGTAAAAGTCACAAAAACTAAATGAATTGTGTGATTTTTTTTTTATTCAACTTTTTTCTTATTGTTTAAGTAGCAATAAATATACTTGAAATGAAATTAAGCATGCATGTCATTCACATTTTTTAAAATAGTTTTTATAACTTTCTGAAATGTATATGTACGTGTTATTTTTTTAAATTGTTTCAGCTGATCAATAACATCCGTTTGCTTGGTAATAATTCACTAAAAGGTTCTACCAATTTACAAAATCTTGTTTTAGCGCGGTTCCTCCCTCCCCCATAGGGAGGAACCCCGCTTATAAGGTTGATACAATGAAACAATCCAGAAGTGCCGACAAGAAAATTTCGCGTTTCAGAACCCCTAGAGACCGAAAATAACGGTGGTTCAAATTTGTATATATATATATATATGTATATATTTATATATATATATATATATATATATATATATATATATATATATATATATATATATTTGTCTGTTCGCTCTCTAGCTCGAAGACGAATGGTCCAATTTTGATGAAATTTGGTACAAAAATCAGTCGTCCAATATGAAAGGTCAAGTTCGTTAACCAGCAAAATCCGCCCACTGGAAGATGGAGTTTGGGGCGAAATTCGCGCAGAAAAAATCGTAACGCTTACGTTTTTGAGTTCATAAGCTTGTAAGTACTCTTTTTATAGGCTTCTTGGGCTAGGAAAACGAATGAAACCATTTTCAAGGCGATAGCTTTAACCGTTTTCGAGGAAATTGGAAAAATAGTTTTTGAATACCGTTTTTAATTTGGGTACTTAGAATCATGGGATTCAGTTGAAACATTTTCTGCATGTTCTACTTTCATTAAAACTAATATGTTGAAATTTTGGTTACGTTTGGAGTTAAGGAAGGGTTAGAATAAAAGATTTTATTAACAGACATAAAAAGTTTTGGTAACTTTGTATATTTTCCTTAATATCTCGAAAAAGGTTAAGAATTTGGTAAACGAAAGAATGCCATTAGAAAGCTTACTAAATGCTCTACAAAAAAGGTTCTGATGAAAGTTTTGATTAGGCGATGTCAATCGGAGAAATAAGTGCTTAAAACATTAAAGTAATTGATTTTGCTTATTCGAACTGTTCTTTTTGTCTGTTTTTATTCCTTGTTATTTTTTAATTGCTTATAGTTGGATAATGTATTTTACAATAAAACAGATTAGGCAAAATAAGAAAAACAATTCATTGTTAGAAATATAGCTTGCCAAGAGAAAAAGATTCGTTGACGTCTTTTGAATATTTTCAATTGCCTTTATGCTGTTGGTTTTTTTATTTTATTTTTTAATTGATTTTATCTGTAGAATCATTACTATAGTAAAAGAACACAGGAATGTGTGAAAATATTTGATATTTTCCAATTCATTGAAACGTATGAAATGAAGTATCGGTAGAAGAGGATTCTAGGGTCTTGCGGACCTGACCCCAGGTATAGCCAGCCATAAAACCCTTTGAACAAAGGCCGAGGAAAATATTATCTGTTTCTATTCTATGCTTTTCAAATGAGAATAGGGATATGAACAGGAACCGGGGTCTCCCGTGGTCTAATGGCTAGCGCCTTGGATTCATAAGCGGGAGATGGTGGGTTCGATTCCCAACCTCCGGCAGGAATTTTATCATCCCACGGCTCGCTGGTGAAATTCCTCGCTACACCCTGGATGTCGGCGCTAATGAGCTAGATGTAGATGCGCCGTAAAAAAAAAAAAAAAAAAAAAAAAAAAAAAAAAAAAAAAAAAAAAAAAAAAAAAAAACTGGAACCGCGCTAAGATGACGCAGTTCCTGCGAGTCGGACTTTTTATATATTTTATATGCCTTTTTATAAATGTTGTAATAGTCATCAAAATTCTACCATATATACTTACTAAAGTTTGTAGCATCCTAACTTTGATAAGTACTGGTTCCTTCATGACACTGAGGCATGACCTCCAAAGCACTGCCTTGAACTGTGCATACCATGAAGCTTTGTACGGTGAAAGAGATTTCGGAGTTGTCCAAGGATCACCCCATCCTCCCCAGTTAGATTTGTAACTCTGAAATAATGTATTTCATATTATACAGGGTGATACAGGCCTAAGTATTCAAACTCTAGGAGGTGATTCTAGACATAATTTCCAACAAAAAAAAAAAATCATTTGAAGTATTGTTCGATTCCGAAGGGAAAAGGAGTTATGTCCAAGTTTCTGTTTTATTTATTTATTTATATTTTCTTTAACGTAGACATCTTTTTTATTGAATAAGAAGAGGATTGCCCACAAACTGTTCAAGATAATTAAATTCTAATCATTCCTTTATAAAAAAGACAAAATTTTCTCTAAGAAAACAGTGATTTAATTCACTAAACCCATTGATAGAAGATACTTTCTGGACGTCCAGTTATGTATTTCTGTTTTTCTAGATAAATCAGAGATTCCTCGCCCCCTAACGGACTACAGATTCGCACTTACAGGAAAACGTCTACATTTAGTAAGCATTAAATCTCTGCAAATGAAGTGGAAGTTTATTGAGGGATAGGTTGAACGAGTGAAAACATAAAATTGAGTTTTGTTACTTTCAAATACCTTATGAGAAGAAATTATGGGTTACTAATTTTTTATTGGCCAAACTGTGGGGATCCATTGTCCAGTCAGAAAGCAAACAAAAAAAGTAACTGAAAGAAATTATTGGACAAATTTTTCATTCGAGAGATAAGTCACATTTTGTGTTATTAAAATTTTCATTGATTTATCTTTTGCGTGATGTAGTTAGCACTCCTTAGTGCACACTAAAAAAATTTGCTAATATACTTAAATAATTGAAATTGCAATTGGACTTTGCTCAACGTGGACAGTTTATCCGTCCACTGTCTAACAGCACTGCTGCTGTGTGCATTGAAAGACGTTCTGCTTGCACAAAGGATAGATTCATGTTTCTAGAGCTCCTTCCCTAATTTTACGAGAAATTGCATTCAATATTTATATTTATTTTTTGGGGATCAGAATCAGTGAACCAGATAGTTCCTAGGCCCATCCAGCCTTTAATAGATACCTGTAAAGGGAAAAGTCAGTCAGCCAGAGCATAATTTTGACGACCTAAAGCGCTGTAAGGTTAAGAATCACAGATCTGCCCCTCTTATGAGGTTGATTTGTTTCTTAATTCTATTTCTACTGGAATTTGGGGTCAAATATCTGCCACCAGATTGTTTTATTTTTTTTTTAATTTCATGAAATTCTGTCCTGTGACTTCTAATTGTGTTGTAAATAGACAAATATATATATGTTTGTGAATTTTGTTAATACAAATTGGTTGGTAACCTCCATACCTGGGTCGCCATTTCAGCTTCTATGGCCATCTTCTCTCCTATTTCTGAATTTTTGTATGAATCGCATACCATCTCTATCATATTTCTACACGTATCCTCCCTCGTTGGTACAACTGCAAGTAATTGAATAAAAAAATCTGCAGGATTATAGTTACTAGGGCAAGCCGCACCCATTCTGCAAAGAGAAAAACACAATATATATTTTAGTTGCTTTCCCATCCCTCCCATTTATGTTGTATTTTATATTATGCATTTATTTAAATAAATAATTGTTAAATAAAATTACATCATAACTACATTTTTTTGTTATAGGCGGAGGGTCAAAAAATAAAAATCTCACTAAAACATTTTACAAACTTTATTTTTCCCTACATGTTTTGTACCCTTTTGGTGCATTTTCACGGGAATCTACTATATATTTGTCAAATACCACTCACTCACTCACTCACTCACTCACTCACTCACTCACTCACTCACTCATCTATCAACGCCCAGCCCAAACCGCTCGACAGAAAATTTTGAAATTTTGCATGGACACTCCCTATATAACGTAGGCACTCGCTAAGAAAGGATTTTTTGATATTCGAATTTTTAAGCATTTTTAGGGGGCTTTAAAGTTTTAGTTGGTTAGAGAAGGCAAGCCTAGGTAGCATGTGTTGCTAGGACGATAAAGAACAGCTGTTACCGTACATTATCTATTTCATAGTTTTATTTCTAATTGAGGTTAATTTCAACTATGATGGCAGATCTTGAATTACTAGAAATTAACTGTCCCTCATAGAGTTTTAATTTCGTTTCTTTTCTGCCTGTCCCCGTCAGATAGGCTTGCCATATTTTTGGAGAGTTTGGGGGGGGGGGAATAAAAAGAGTACAAATTATAAGCAAAATGGTTGGTGAGTTTTAAGCCTAGCAACAAACGGGAAGGGGGAATCCTAAACTGTTAGTCTACCCAAACCTTAAAAATAGGAATGGGACTTTTTTTGCTACTTGATTTTCTTAAAAAAATCTCTCAGCCAAATAGTAGTGTCCGGCAGCTGGCAGCGCTGTGTAGGTAGTTCCAGCGTTTTACAGTTAGATTACTTCTCATTTCTTTGACACTGTGAGCAGAAGTAAAAATGTTGATTGTAGAAAAGTAACCGATTTAAAAAAGATTCTTATAAACATGAATTCATTACTTTTTACATCTTACAGTCTTTTCCGGGACATTGATAAAATCGGGCGGGACACCGAAACAATTGCAAAATACCGGGACAGTCCCAGTCAAAACCGTGATGTATGGCATATCCTTAGGTTTTCCAGGTGAGGTAATAATATCCGGAACCCTTGCAATGCCTTCTCGCCTATAACCTTGGTAATACTCGTAAATATATTGGTTGTTACCAAATGACTTATTGGAAACATAAACTTTTAAATTTTAACGCCCATTTAATAAAATATAGTATGACGGGAACCGTGCTATAATAAACTGCACAGAATTGTATAGAAACGTAATTTTAGTGAAACTTTATTTAACGCAATAAAATAACTACTTATCTGCCGTGACGAAGCACGGG